>WAAB01014545.1:0-67708 GCA_013389865.1 Piaya cayana | reverse complement strand
GGGAGGGGGGGGGGGGGGGAGGGGGGGGGGGGCCCAGGGCGGCACTGATTGGCTAGAGGCAGGGCCCGGCGGCGGTGCGGATTGGCTGCCGTGGCGGGGCCGTCGCGCGGCCATTGGCGGGGGCGGTGCGCGCTGAGTCAGCGGCCATTGGCGGGCGGAGGATGGCGGCGCGGCGCGGGGGGGGAGCCCTGGCGGCCGCCGCGCTGCTCGGGGCGGCCCTGCTGGCGGCCGCGATCACCGACCGCGACAGCAACGAGCCCTGCCAGGCCTGCCGCGGCCTCGCCGACAGCTTCAGCAGGGTGCGGGGCCGGGGGCTGGCGGGGAGGGGGGGAAGGGAGGCACACGGGTGACAGAGAGGGACATAGGTGACGGGGGGTACACGGGTGATGGGGAGGACTTGGGTGATAGGGGGGACACAGGTGATGGGACATGGGTGGTGGTGGGGACTTGGGTGACAGAAGGGGACTTGGGTGACAGGCAGGGATACAGGTGATGGGGGGATATGGGTGACAGGCGGGGACGCGGATGGCAGGCAAGGGGACACGGGTGATGGGGGGACACGGGTGACATACAGGGACACAGGTGGCAGGCCAGGGGACATGAGTGATGAGGGGGACATGGGTGACAGCCTGGGGATGAGGATGGAAGGCGGTGAGGACATGGGTGATGGGCAGGAGGAATGCGGGTGACAGGCAGAGAGGACAAGGGTGACCCAAGGGATGCAGGTGACAGGACATCAGTGATAAGCATGGGACGTGGGTGGTGGGGGGAGACACGTGTGGCAGGCAGGGGGGAATGAGGGTGACATGGGGAACATGCAGCCTGTGGGTCTGGGGGTGGCCTGACACAGGGAGGATGGCTCCTGGGTAGGGTGATGTGGCAGGGGGGGCGCAGGGACCACACACTGGGGGACAAGTTGGTGACAGTGCCTGGGGGGGGACATTGGAGAGGCAGGAGATGTCTGGAGGGGCAGTAGTTGGGATTTGGGGAAAGGAGAGGGCAGCAGGTCGGGGCCCCTGGGATGATTTAGGGTTGCTGGGGGGGAGGAAGGGCAGTCCAGGGGGAACCGAACCCTACAGGGACAGGGGTTACTGGGTGTCCCACACCTGCACCGCCCACCTCCGATGCCTGCCCAGGGCCTGGAGCGAACGGAGCACGAAGGCTTTGGTGGGGGCAACACAGCGTGGGAGGAGGAGAAGCTGGCCAAGTACCAGCACAGGTGGGTGCCCCCTGGCCAGGGGATTGGGGGGCCTGAGCTGCCCCAGTGGGACATGTCCTCACCCTGACTCCCTGTCACCACAGCGAGACCCGTCTACTGGAGGTGCTGGAAGGCGTCTGCACCCCTTCTGACTTTGCCTGCCACCAGCTGCTGGAGCGGAGCGAGGAGCACATAGAGCAGTGGTGGTTCCATGAGTGAGTGTGGAGACAGGGATACGGGGGGATGGGGATGACAGGGGGCTGAGAGCTGTGTGTCCCCTCTCCCTAGGCGGCAGCAGCACCCTGACTTCTTCCAATGGCTCTGCATGGACCGGCTGGCGCTGTGCTGCCCACCTGGCACCTATGGCCCTGACTGCCAACGTGAGTAGCTGCGGTGTGAGTGGGGTGCCCGTGGGATGCTGGAAGGGCCAGGGGGTCCCTCTGGCGTGCTCCAAACCCGGCTGCCAGCCGGCTGGTCTCTCCCTGTGCAGCCTGTGCTGGTGGCCCCCAGCAGCCCTGCAGCGGTAACGGGCGATGCGATGGTGATGGCACGCGCCGCGGCACTGGCCTGTGTGTCTGCAGCCCAGGCTATGGTGGCCCCTTCTGTGCCGAGTGTGGTGACGGCTACTACGAGGCCTCGCGGAACAAGAGCCACCTGATATGTGCTGGTAGGCAGGGAGCTGGGCTGGCGGTGATGGGGGGCTGTGTGGTTGGGTGTCTGCCCTGCCTGCACTGACCCCTCCTGTGCCCACAGAGTGCTACCGGGCCTGCGGGCGCTGCACGGGGCCGGAGGACTCCAGCTGCCTTCGCTGCAAGAGGGGCTGGATGCTGCACGAGCACCGCTGCATTGGTGAGGGCTGAGGGAACAGCAGATGCTTTCAGGGCCTGTGGGCACAGTTCTGGGCTTAGGGGTGTGAGTGGCTGTATCCCCAGAGCTGGGGCTCAGCAAGGGCACCCTCGCTTTCCTGCAGACATCGATGAGTGTGGCACGGAGATGGCGCACTGCCGAGCCAACCAGTTCTGTGTCAACACGGAGGGCTCCTACGAGTGCCGAGGTCAGGCGGAGGAGGACAGGGTTCTGTCTAAGCAGCTCCCCTGTGCTCAGAGATTTCCCCCTGCCCTAGGCTGGGCCGGGAGGGGTCTCTGGCAGTGAACCCAGCTCCTCTCCCCACCGCAGACTGCTCCACAGCTTGCATCGGCTGCATGGGTGCCGGGCCGGCTCGCTGCAAGAAATGCAACAAGGGCTACTGGCGGGATGGAGCTAAGTGCCTGGGTGAGTGGCTTCTGCAGGTGGGGGTCAGCTCTGTCTCCTTCCTACAACCCGAGCCCTGTCCAAGCTCTGCCTCTCCTCACAGACGTGGATGAGTGTGCGAGTGCCGAGGAGCCAGTGTGTACAGGGGTGCAGGAGGTGTGTGAGAACACGGAGGGCAGCTACCGCTGTGTCTGCGCCAGTGGCCACATCCGACGGGGTGGACAATGCGTGGAGGACAAGCCCCCTGGTATGGCCTGACGTGGCAAGGGGATTTTGGGCTATGGGCAAGGGGCATGGGGGGCTGTTCCTGCCCCAACCATGCCCTGCCATGAGCACTGTCCTTGCAGACGCCCCAGAGAAGGGCTTCTTTGACGATGTGACCGACGACGAGGTGGTGGTGCTGCAGCAGATGTTCTTTGGTGTGATGATCTGTGCCCTCGCCACGCTGGCAGCCAAGGGTGACATGGTCTTCACTGCCATCTTCATTGGTGCTGTGGCTGCCATGGCTGGCTACTGGCTCTCCGACCGCAGTGACCGCGTCCTTGACGGCTTCATGAAGGGCAGATAGCTCTGGGGCTGCCAGGTGTGGGGTGGGGGATGAAGGCTCAACCAGGGCTGTGGGACTTGCCCCCCGAGGAGGGGCTGCTGAGGCCAGATCCTGCATGCGGTGCTGTGCCCTGCATGCATCCCGCAGCCCTGATAGTCTAGGGTCTCACCACCCTCCCAGCAGAATGAGGTGGGGGTGCCTGGTCTCTGGGTTGCTCCTGCACAGCTCCCTCGGGCCAGTGTGGTAATGCCAAGCAGAGCAGCAGTGAGGGGGGACACAGCATGCTGCCCCAGCCCCTTGTGCTCTGGAGGACAGGCCCAGTGCCGTGGCAGATTGGGGGGGGGTGCTCTGGCTCTGCCAGGTGCCAGGGTGGTGATGCTGGCACAGCTTGGCCGTGCTGCATGACCAGCAAGCGTCTCCTGGGCTGGGCTCACTGGTGTGTCCTCCTCGTAAGACTGTTCACTGTGGGGCAGTGAGGGCTGGGTCCCCCCTCTGCCCTGCGCCGTGGGGTTGGGAGAGTTGCCCCTCCACTCCTTCCTCCCCCCATCCCTATGCAGAGTCCATCTCTCCCCTCCTGGGTTGGGGGGCTGGTGGCTCCTGCAGAGCAGTGGGGCGGGGGCTGCTCCCAGGGTGCCGTGCTGGCAGCGGGGGGCACTGCCAGATGCATGAGTGTGGCCGTTGCATTTGTCTGTGGTTTGTCCGTCGGGGTGTGCTCATCTGTCCGTGTGTCCATATCTCAGGAAATAAAGCTCTGCACACCCCACCTGGCTGCTTGGAGCAGGGGGCTGGGGTGGGGCTAGGGGTGCTGCTGCCCACCGCCGCCTCTGCACGCCAACAGGTCTACCTCCCAACATAAAACTTTTATTTCTCTGGTTTGGCACAAACGGAACTGCCCAGTCCAGCTCCTCCCTCCTTCCCTGCTCTGCTGGGGTGCAGGATCAGGCCCCTGGACCCCACTGCTGGGCTCATCCCCTGCACCCCCAGTCTCTGCCCGTCCTCGCAGCTCCCCAGCTCAGAGCTCGATGGTGTCACTGGAGAGGCTGCGGGTGTCCGTCGCCTTTCCGAGAGACGGGAAGCTGCGGGGGCTGTCGTGCTCCCAGCTGGGGGGCACGGCGGGCACCAGGAGGGGCGCACGGCTGGGGGCTTCGTCCAGGGGCAGGCTGTCGGGCGAGGACAGCCCATGGCGCCAGGGGTTCCAGCTGATCTTCAGTGAGCTGCTGTCCAGTGAGCTGGCCGAGGCAGTGATGGTGACAGTGACGGTGCCAGGGGGCTGCTGCCGGGGGCCAGGCAGCTCTGTCAGCGAGCTGCACCGTGCCATGCGCCCCGGGCGCGGAGTCTGGGCAGGGGCCAGGGAGCTGTGCAGTGAGGTGCCAGAGCCACGGCGGGTCTGGCTGAAGAGGCTGTCGTGCAGAAGGTGCCGGCGACAGAGCGCCTGGTCGATGCTGCGGCGCAGGTCAATGGGCGACGGCGGGCGGAAGGCCAGTTCTCCCAGCGATGGGGACGAACCCTGCTCGAAGGCAGCACAGGAGCGGGCAACCACCGCATTGGGGCACTTGGGGCTGAGCCCTGGCATCCCAGCAGCGGCCGCCCAGGCCTCGTTGCTGTCTTTGAGCGCCCGCAGGGGCAGCTGCTCTGCTGGGTTGCGAATGAGGCTCTTGGAGATGTCGTTGTTGGGTGCCCGCTCTGGGCCGGCGCTGCCGCCACCCCAATCATAGCAATTGTTGGGGTACTCAGGCGCCTCAGCTTTGCGGCCGGTGCAGAAGTACCGCAGCGCCTTGGCCCAGCAGGAGTGGCCAGTGGGGCTGCGGCGGTGGCAGCGGCAGCAGGGCAGCTCAGAAGCGGCCGGCAGCAGTGCCAGCACCATGCCCAGCTCACCGACCCGCAGCCAGAACTGTGCTGCCCAGCCGGGCTGGGAGAATTGCCCGGGGGTGCCCAGGATGCCCCGCAGCCACAGGGCACTGTAGAGCTGCAGCCCGCACACTGGCAGCCCCAACACCGCCGCTGCCAGCAGCGCCCAAGCCCCCCGCCACAGCCCAGGCCCTTCCCGCGGTGCCCGCAGCACCCGCCAGCACCCCCAGAGCCCCCCCAGCAGCAACAGGGCCCCAGCCCCACAGCCCAGTGCCTGCAGCCCCAGTGCAGCCGTGGAGCCCAGCCTGGGGGGCAGCAGGTCTGCGCCCCCCAGCAACCCAATCTGCAGGGTGGCAGCTGCCCCCAGCGCCGGCAGCGCCCGCAGCCACGCCGGCAGCAGCCGCAGCTGGGCCAGGTGCTGGAGCCGCTGGAGCAGGAGGGCGAAGGCGCTGAGCAGCAGGGGAAAGGGGGCTGTGCTGAGCAGCAGCAGTGCCCGGGGAGGCAGGCGGCCTTGCGCCCCATAGGGGTCCAGCAGCAGGAAGGTGGCCCGCAGCAGGCAGGCTGCCAGCAGCAGCCCATGCGCCCCTAAAACATGGGGCAGGTGCGGGGGTCGCAGAATGGCCGCTCCTACCAGCCCAGCCAGGCAGCACAGAGCCAACAGCAGGAAGACGGTGGCCACCCCATAGACGTGGGCATCCCAGGAGAAGCCCAGCCGGCGCCACAGCTCGGGCCACCGCAGCCCTGTGGCATTGGCCCCTGGTGCCAGAGAGGGTCGGCTGGGCTCTGGCTGCCGTGTGGATGGATGCCGGGGGGCTGGCGGCGTTGTTGTCTCTGCCAGCTTCCAGGTGGCCGAGGGGGCTGCGGGACCAGGGCTGTCTGCAGGAGGAAGAGAACGGGTGGTCAAAGGGGATCTCCTTGGATCCTGTGTTCAGTTTTGGGCCCCTCACTACAAGAAGGATTTTGAGGCTCTGGAGCGAGTCCTGAGAAAAGCAACAAAGCTGGGGAAGGGGCTGGAGAACAGGCCTTATGAGGAACGGCTGAGAGAGCTGGGGGTGTTTAGCCTGGAGGAGCCTGAGGGGAGACCTTACTGCTCTCTCTAACTCCCTGAAAAGAGGTTATAGGAGAGGAGGGAGCTGGGCTTTTCTCCCAAGTGACAGGGGACAGGACAAGAGAGAATGGCCTCAAGCTCCACCAGAGGAGGTTCAGGCTGGACATCAGGAGAAAAAAAATCATGGAGAGGGTCGTTGGGCACTGGAACAGGCTACCCAGGGAGGTGGTTGAGTCACCCTCCCTGGAGGGGTTTAAGGGACAGGTGGATGAGGTGCTGAGGGACATGGTTTAGTGATTGATAGGAATGTTTGGACTCCATGATCTGATGGGTCTTTTCCCACCTGGTGGTTCTATGATTCTGTCTGAGGGACACCACACACGTGGCTTGGTGACCCCCCACCTGTAGTCCACGGCCAGGATGCAGTGGCTGCAGCACCCAACAGGGGTTAGTAAGGACCTGGGCACATCCCTGACCCTCCCGTGGAAGATGCCACCCACTGGGCATTTAGCACTAATCTCAGAGTAGATTAGAGCCATCGCTGGGCACAATCCTGATTGAAGGTGTCACTGTGTCCAGCTGGGCGGCCCAAGATAGCTGCCATCCCCCTGCCCAGCCCCGATGCCCCAAGGATGGGCTGCTGTGGCATTCCCCACTGGGGACCAAGTCGATAGGCGTCACCTGAGTGCTTGGTCCTGCCTGTCCCTCCAGTGGGACGTGGCGTTGGCTGTGCGACGGCCTCGGAGGCATTTGGGGTTCTCATGGGACCCACAGCTCCCCGGACCCGCTGCGGGGAGCCGATGTCCTCCTCAGGCAGCAGCCCTGTGAGAGAGAGAGGGCAGAGCCAGGTGGTGGCACCTGCAAGGGCTCAAGTCCCCACCAGGGAGTCCGTCCCCAACACTACACTGACTCCTACCTGTGCCAGGGGTGCCAGGAGGGGCCGTGCTGGAGGCTGGCAGTGACGTGGGGCTGGTGCCAAAGGCAGGGTGAGGTCCCTGCGACCCTGTTGGCCTGGGGTCCGTGTGAGAGGTTATGTCCCCAGGGCTGGCGGTGGCACGGCTGAGTGGAGCCCTCCGGGTGCCGCGCTGGTGGGCTGGGAGCACCCGGGTCCAGGGCTCAGCCAGCCCCCAGGACAGAGCCGTGGGGAGCAGCTGCGATGCAGAGCTGGCCTGAGCTGGGGAGGGGCTGGGGGGCCTCCCCACGTCCTCTTGTCTGCCCACCAGCTGTGTGGTGGCGTGGAGACCATGGGCTGGCCACGTGCCATCAGGCTGGGGGACAGGGACAGTGCCCAGGGGGACCAGCTGGCTGCTGGCTGGTGCGAGCTGCGCATCCCAGGGGATGCCCAGGGTTGTCGCGGGTCCTGCTGCCACTGGCTGTCCTCGTGCGTGGGCATCCACTGTCCCCATTTCTGTCTCCACTGCTGGCATGGGGGTCAGGGCGATGGTGGACACAGTTGGCTGAGGGCTGGGGGTGACACTCTGCCCAGCCAGGGACGGTCCCTTCCCTTCCCAGGGTGACCCCGGGGAGCCTGTCCCCGTGTCTGTGTGCACCCTGGGGCCCAATGTCTCCAGCACAGCGCTGTAGGGCAGCCAGGTCTTTCTGTGGGGCCTGTCTTGGCCTTTGGCCTCGTGTCCTCTCCAGGCGATGAGCGGCTCCTCCGCCACAGCCACAGCCTCATCGCCATCCCGCCAGGCCCTGGTGCCACCGCCTGCCCAGCTGGTTCCTGTCTCCAGGGGTGCCGGGGCGGCGTCCCCTGCCCGCAGCCATGGGGACCAGGACACAGGGGTGCCACGGCCCCAGCGCTCGTCCCCGAGGTCCCCAGCGCCACTTGGGTCCCCCGACGCCTCCCAAGCCAGGGATGGGCCAGGCCACTGCTGTCCCCAAGCAGGGTCATGCAGGGGCTCCCTGCCCCGCTGCGGGGTCCCACCTGGGGACAGCCCCACCGGCGTTGTCCTCTGAGTCTCGGAGGAGACCCCGGCGGCCAGCAGCAGCCCCCAGGTGACGAGCTGCGCTGTGGCCATGGTGTGTGCCCAGCTGGCCCTGCGGTGACAGAGAGCTTGGTGAGCCAGGACCCCGGTGGCTGCTGGGGGGCTCACACCTGCCGGGGGGGCTCACACCTGCTGGGGAGGCTCACACCTGCTGGGGGGCTCACACCTGCCGGGGGGGCTCACACCTGCTGGGGAGGCTCACACCTGCTGGGGGGCTCACACCTGCTGGGGGGGCTCACACCTGCCGGTGTGGGAAACCACTGCCTGGGAGAGAGCCAGCAGCTCTGCTGACCCTGGGCCCTGCTCCCAGTTGTCACCATTCCTGCTGGCCCTGCTGCCGGTGGCCCCATTCGCAGTTTTCCCCATCCCGGTATCCCCGGTGCTGGTGCTCCTCGGTGCTTAGTGCTCCCTGCCCCCAGCATCCCCGGTATTGCCTCCCCGCCATCCCTGCTCCGGTGTCTCCCCCCTGGTGCTCCATCCCCGTGTCTGCATTCCCGGTGTCTGCATTCCTGCTGTCCCCATCCCGGTGTCTCCATCCCCGGTGCTCCCTATGTCCCCATCCACGGTGCCCCCAATGTCCCCATCCCTGCTGTCCCCATCCCCGTGTCCCCATCCCAGGTGCTACCTGTGTCCCCATCCCCGGTGTCTCCATCCCCGTGTCCCCATCCCCATGTCTCCATTCCCACTGCCCCCATTCCCGCGTCTCCATCCCGGTGCCTCCATCCCCGCTCTCTCCATCCCCGCGTCCTCATCCCGGTGTCCCCATCCCCGGTTCCCTCGCTGTCCCCGCCGCTGCCGGCCCCGCTCTGTCTCTCCCCGTTCCCGTTGCCGCGTCCCCCCCGCACCCCGATCGGCCCCGCTCACGCGCGTCTCCCCCCGCCGGGCCGGTACCGGGGCCGAGGGGCTGCGGAGCCGCGGGGCGGAGCGGGGCCTCCCGCTGCCTCCCGCCTCCCCGCCCGGTACCGGCGCCCCCCGCCACCCCCTCCGCGGCCAGGGAGGCCCCCGATCCCCGTCCCCGCTGACCGGCGGTGCCGGTGCCGGTGCGGGCGTGCGGCAGGGCGGGCGCCGGGCGGTCACGCGCCGCGGGAACCCGCCCGCACCGGGGGGAAACCGGGAATCCGGGCTCCGCGGGACCCGGGGAAGGGGCGGGGGGGGACGGCCTCCGCCCGCCCCGCACCGGGCGCCCGGGGCAATGCCAGCCCGGGGGTAATTAGCTAATGAGCTTCGTCGTCCTGCTGGAGTGATGCCGGCCCTGCCAGGGCCTGCGCTGCCGCGGCACCACCGAGTGACACCGGCCCGGGGCGCACCTGAGGGGCCGCCACACAGACCCCGGCTCCTTACCTGCACCCCGGCTCCCTCCCTGCATCCCATCTCTCTGCCTGCATCCCATCTCTCTCCCTGCATCCCATCTCCCTACCTGCATCCCATCTCTCTGCTTGCATCCCATCTCCCTGCATCCCGTCTCTCTGCTTGCATCCCATCTCTCTCCCTGCATTCCTTCTCCCTCCCTGCACCCCATCTCCCTCCCTGCATCCCATCTCCCTCCCTACATCCCATCTCTCTGCCTGCATCCCATCTCCCTCCCTGCACCCCATCTCCCTGCCTGCGTCCCGTCTCCCTTCTTGCATCCCTTCTCCCTGCCTGGACCAAATCCCCTTCCAACTTTACTGGAGTCTCTGCAGCCCTGACTCCCTCTGTCACTGCCATTGCTCTCCTCTTACTGAAGCCAGTGGGGACACGTGGCACCTCAGGTCCCCATGGCAGCAGTGTCCCTGTGCTGCTCCCTGCCATCCCTGGGCTCCCTGAGGGCACACAGGTGTTTCTGTCCTGGGCGTGGGTGTGTGTCCAGGGGCTGCAGCGGGGGACAGAGCGCAGGGTTTGGGGAATTGCGCTGGCGCCCACAAAGCATGCAGGGCAGGCAGCTAATCTGGGGATTAGCCACGGGGAGGCCGTGCAGGGGGACAGCCAGGCCTCGGCAGGGGCCAGGAGGTTGGTGGGCACCAGGCTGCTGCCAGACATCACTGCTGGCCTCACCCTGCAGCCGGTACAGCCGCGGTGCCCAGCGTGTGGTGGGACTGCGGGGAGGGAGCTGCCTGTGCCCTGTGCAGCACAGTCGTCAGGGTGCCTCGAGCACGAGGCACGGGTGCAGCAGCCACCTCCGCATCCTCAGTGCCGTCAGCAGTTTCCTCCTCTGCCGAGTGACTCACTGGCAGATGAAAAGATGAGAGTCCCGCTCCCTGTCACCAAAGCAGCTGCCTGCACAGCTGGGGACTCAGGGCAAGGATGTGACCTGCTTTTTCACACCCCTGTGCCCACAGCTGCCTGGGTTTCACTGGCTTTTGGCCACTGCCCTCTGCCTTCTCCTGGGCTCTCCCCAGGAAAGCAGGACAAAAACACAGTTTAGGAGAAAACCACCCCAATTACATGCCCACGAGGAGCCCAAAGCCCAGTTTTGCTCCTTGATGACCACTGTGTGCGTTTTTTGGTGCCACTCTGTCCCCTCCGTGGTCCCTTGTGGCTGTGCTGCTCGGGGGAGCATCCTCAGCATCTCCCCCAGGGAGCTTTGGTGAAAGGTGGGACCAGACCCACAAATCTCCAGCAGCCCCGTGGTGGCAAAGGCTTGGAGAAAACACATGCCCAGGGCTGGGGTGGCACCTTGGGGCTTTGCCCTGCTCTCCTGAGAAGGTGGTAGGCGTCGGCGGAGCATTGCTGGCTGCTGTTGCCTTAACACCTCCTTGGTCTGAGTATTTTGTTTGAAACCCCCACTGTGTGGGGTCATGTTTGGGCTGCGGGGGTTCCCAGGGCAGCCCCACATTGTTCCCCATGGCACGAATGCTCCATCCTTCGCGTGCAGGAAAGCCAGGGCCTGCTCTGGCTCAGCACAGGGGCTTGCAAACACCTCCAGGGGTCCCTCCAAGCTCAGCCATGTGCCGCCGTGCTCGCTGAGCACAGCCAGGAGTGTTCAGGCTGCACAGGGGCCTGTTCTTGTCCCTGTGGACCCCGGAAAGCAGAGATGGGGAGCCCCAAGGAGCAAGCTTTGCCCAGGAAAGGCTCTGCTGGGGATGCTGGAGAGATGGGTGTGGGGGAAAGGACGGGGGGAGGGGGGGAGGGGGATGCAAAATGAATGGCTGCTGTCACCCACCCCTTCACTGAGCTGGGGGTCCCAAGGCTCTGGGGTCTCCCCACACCTTCTCCTTGCTAATTAGCATCACCGAACTAATGCTGAACTGCCAGGGCAGCGGTTTCCTTCTTCAAACAACAGAGAGGAGCTGAAAAAATTGAATCATCCCAGTTCCACGATCCAGGGGAGTTAAACAGCTGAAACTGGATCTTGCCTCTCCTGAAAAAACCAATGCAACGATGCTGGACTTCTGTGAAGACACAATGAGTTTATTAAAGTCAGGAAATAGGGATCCCAGTCTCCCCTGCTTGGGATGACAGGCTCAGACCGGTTGGATTTGTGGTAACAGACTTGTTTCGTCAACACCAAAATGCTTCTTTTGATGATAATGTGTCAGATAAAAAAATCAAACATGATACAAATGTCTGAAGAAGTCACAGCTGGGTACCCTGGAAAGCATTGCTTGGTGGGAACTGGGGCTGCCCAGAGATTCCAGTGCTATAAATGCCAGAGTAGGTGAGCAGGCTGGTCCTGGCTGACTTGGAAATCTGTGTGTGTGTAGCAACGGCTCACTCGAGAGGTGCAAGGTTCTGGAGGCTGAGAACTATCCACCATCTGCTGAATATGAATGTTGCATCTCTTGGCTTCTGTTTGAGAACTACTACCCTTTAAAAGTGAGTGTTGGAGAATTCCCTAATTAGTTAAGAGATATATGAGGCAAATAAGATAGGAACTGAATAATTTCCCGAATTTTCTGAAACCAAAAAATTTCAGCCTAAAAGGAGAAGAAATGCAATAGCTGATGAACCTGAGATTCTGGGATTCGTCTTTCCTTAGCTAAACCTGACCCTGTCCAAATCTCACAACACCTAGGACAAATCTGAACCTTATAAAAACCAACCGGAACGATGTTACTACTGCCTAGGGAGCTGAAAAACTGAACTTCTAGACATGCAAACCAACATAGAGACTACAAGCAAGAAATAGAGTAAAGCCTGTGGCCACAGAGATTCTGTTACAACCATTGCATTTAAAAGTAGATCTCGGTGCTAAATCTGATCAAGCTGCACGTCTGTGCTCTGCCAGCCCTCTCCTCCCTGGTGAGAATCTTGGCAGATTCCACAGGTGCTTCTCTGCTGTGTAAATGCGATGGTAACGGGAGCCTGTGGGGTCTCTGCTGGGAGCAGGGAGGTAAAGTAATACAGATCCCATCAGTTTTCTGAGCTATGAGAGGGCTTCTCCTCAGATCCAACACCATCCTTTACAATTTATCAGCCTGGGCAAAAAGACTTCCAAACATCCAGGCATGAGCCTTGTCTCTGACTGAGCAGGTAACACATCTAAAGGAATAAATTGCAACTGAGGTGGCCAAGGCTGCACTGAAGACTTCGAACATGAAACAAACCCCCCTCAGTCGGAATAATCGCTATCAAAAACTAAAGAGCAACAGGCCACATTCTGCTGAGCCACGGTGTTGGCAGGATGTGGTTTCTTAGAGCTTGCAGGGCTTCGGAGACTGAAGCAGCTCATCTGATCTTCACCTACTGAGCTGCACAGGGAAATTACATTTTCCTGGGGAGAGGAATCCCAGAAATTATGTTTTACACCAGAAACATTTGCTCTTTTTTTAATTTCCAAACTTTTCTTCCTCCTGTCTGGAAGTTGTTGCAGGCTTCTGTTGGAGCAAGGCACTGATGGGAAATTCTTTGCGAGCCTTGACTGAGCACTGCTGAGGAGCTGCTCACTGGGAGCTGCAAAAACCGAATTAGAGCTTCCTAAATTGAGGGCAACCATGTATCTGGGAAGGGCTTTTTTTCTGGAGCTTTCCAACTCAATAATGCCATTTGCCTTCCTTTGCCTCCGCCCACCATCAGTATGTCGAGAGAGCTCCCCTTTTCTCATAGCAGGGCATATTTTCTTCTTCCCCATTGCTTTATTCCAGGGGATCCTTGTTGGCTTCTGTTTTGCTTTGCTCCCTACAGCTGTGTTCTCCACCTCAAGGTCTGTGGACAGGTTATCGTCTGTTCGCTCAGACACATCTTTCTGTACAGAAAGGTGGTAAAGCTGAGGCTGCCTCTGTTGTGATGGTGCCACGGTTCCAAACCCTCGAGTGCCTCTCCTGATCGCCTTCCTTAGCGGAGTTGGTAGAGGCAGCTCCTGTGGTACAGGACAGTGTTTCTTCTGACTGCCTGCAGAAAAGTGACTGCTAGCGCAGCACAGGCAAAGATGGTTAGCACTGCTCGTTATTTCTGAACCGTTGTTCACCTCCTGCACAGAGGTGTTTGCTCTGCCGTGCGCTGCTGCAGCAGTGGGACTGACTTTTCCTCCTGGAGCTGTGTTTGGGTCACCGTCAGGTACACCGTTTCCAGTGACCTGGTTCCTCATGGTGGAGTCTCCGTGCTGCTTTCCCGATGCCATGAGGGGAGATGGAGGCTGAGCCGAGGGACCGCAAAACCCCCTGCCCTGGCAACAGGGCCAGTGAGCGTTCTTACCCTGAACACAGCCCTGGCACTGGCCAGGGGAGGTCTGGGAGGAGTTGTCTGCCATGTGAGGTGGGGGTCTGGCACTGGAAATGAACTCGTGCAGCTCAGCTAAAGTGTTGGGGAGCTTCAGGAAGCCAAGTTCTTCACACAGCTTGAGGTGCCGATCACTCAGCTGAGCCGGCAGTGTCTCCAGACTCTCCTTCAGCTGCTGGACACTGGATTTCACATCCAAAATCTCCGCATCTTTCTGGGGAGACAGTGAACAGAGCAGAAGTAGTAAGCAACTGCATTTGCATTAAATTTGCAAATCTACCTGCATTAAACGGTGCAATAACAGTATTCAGACAAGGAACTACTAGGTACTATGTGTCAGTTGAACCCCTTAAGTTGTGTATCAACCTAAATACAGCAATTTGTATCTCCCTGTGTAATACATGGTCTCAAACTGTCCCCAGAGTATGAGGTTTGGGGTTGGGGCACATCTCTAACCCACTGTGACCCCCTTTCTCCCAGGAGTGCTTCCTTCTCATGCACTGGCATGACACATCCTTGCTGAAAGCAATTCTTGCAGCAGGGTCTTTGTAAAAACCAGACTGGCCCAGGAGGTTTCTGACAGTTCATTTTTTTTTTGTTTCTACCACTCACTTGTTCTTTTTTCACCTCTTTTTTTATTCTTTTCCCTGAGAAGCCATCCTGCTGAAGGGACAAACACTGCTATCCTGTCGCAGACATGCACTGCGCCACCAGTATGAGGGAGCAGTGCTCCATTCTGGCCTCCCACGACAGGGCACTGTTGGGCTCCCTTCTCACTGTCCAGAGCTTCCTCAGCGCTTGCAGCACTGTTGCCAGTGCTTGGGTAAGTACCAGGCAGTATCTGGCCCAGAATTAGCATGTTAATACATCTTTCTCCCTTCATTACAACAGGAGCAGCCTAGTTTATAATCCAGCATTTGAGGGCAATTTAATATTCAGTGAGTGTTTTAAAGAAGCGGGAGAAATTCAGAACGAAGATTCAGAATAAAAGATTAATTTCTGCACTTACGGCTGCAAGTCTCCGCTCCATCTCCAGCAGTGCCTGCTCCATTTGGCTTTTATCTGCCAGAGCTTTCAGCACCGAGCCACAGTGACTTTGAAGAGCATCTTGCACTAAACAGAGAAATCAATAAAATCCACATTTGGTCTTTCATTTGTAAATGTGAATAAAGTGCTATCGATACTATTGCTACTTCCTTCACGGCTTGGCCTGAAATACTTCACTCTGCTGCTCAACCCTGGTGATTCGCCCGCCGAGATCTCCCCGAGCCCCAAGCGATGAACAATAGGGTAGATGTTTAATGCAAAGCATTTGAAATTTATAAGATGTTGTGTATAGGCCAAACCTCATTTACTGTGATCTATTAATACAGCAGCTGGAGATGAAAGGCTACGCAGAGATGCAGAAGGTGGTTGGCTCAGCACAAGGAAGGCTGAGGCTCAGTTGTTTGCCAATGGCACAACAGGCATGGCCACAGGAGGGGGGCTGCAGTATAGCTGACCCACCCTGGGATAACCAGCCCTATTCTGGAACCATCTGGTGGTAAGTGGGAGATTGAACGTGTGATGGGAAGAACAGCATTGCTGGTAGCAGGAGGGAAATTCAGGAGGGTCATGGCTAAGAAGTGCAACCCGAGACTGAAGAGCACAAGAGCCTGATAACTGAAGGAAAGGTGCCTGAAGGGATAGTGGGAAACTAGAAAGGAGTGTGCAAAGAACTGCAATTTCCAGTTGCTGGGTAAAGGAAGAGATAGGGTCAGAACTGTCTGAACCAGGGAGCTGTGCCCAGCGCTTGGGTAGCTTCAAGTGGAATGCTGGAAGGCAGTGGGGACCCCAGCAATGTCCTGCAGGGGCAGAGAGATCCTGGAAGGGTTTAAATTGGAGAAAGATGCTCTTGGCTTCAATCAGTCTTGTTGAAAAAATGACGAAATTAGTTATTTTTGTTATATGATTGGACAATGATGTGACCTCCCCTAGGAAGATGCAGCTATTCTTCTAGGAGCCGCTGCTGTGCCTGATACACTACAGCACGGGAACAGGGAGATGAAAAATTCTTAGCAATCTTATGGAAGTTTTTCTTTAAAATCGTAAATTAAGATGGAAAAAAAGAACTGTTTGCTAGACTTGTCTGGTCTTTGCTGGGAACAGCACAGGAGGGTGTGTACAGTTGGCGTGGCTGGGTTGGAGCATTGGCTGGTTGGAACAAAACAGGATGCAAAGTACTCCTGCTAAAATAACACACTGCCAAGCCAACAGGCTGGGATAACTGAAACTCTGGAATCCTGGAGTAGGACTGCCTGTCCAAGAAAAAGCTGAATAAAGCCTGCATTCCAACAAGTGGCTACAAGAGCTCTGCAATTAATGAATCCTCTTTTGCTATAGATCCAACACGCTTGCTTGACTTTGGTGTTGGTGGAGCTGAAAGCCCAGCTGAAGCTATTCCTGCACGTGGAGTATTTATCTTGGCTCTTCGGTGCAGCATCTCTCACCCCAGAGATGTGTGCTCACAGGCTGCAGAGCCACAGAGTACTCGGGATCTCTCCTCCTCCTGCCCACCTATTTTCATTAAGCTTGCAGGGATTTAATTAGCTCGGTGAGCTATGCCCTCCTGTCAAACTCTAGATGAAATTGGTCAAAGAGTTACAAACTATTAGGGAGAGGCAGGGAGAAAGTGATCATAAAGGCTTTGAAAAAACAGGGACATCTTAAAAAAAGGCACATTTGGGAAGGAAGAAAGGAAAGACATCTGAGCAATTATGGGCTTACTAGTTTGCTCTCATACTGTGCAAGGTTTTAGAATAGACCTTAAGGGAAAGAGTACTCAAAGACATGGAGGGAATAAAAAGGAACAAGATTTTATAAAAGGTGGATTATGCCTTACTAAAGTAATACATTAGAATAAGAGAGGTGACTTCTTAGACAAAGGCAATGCAGTGGCCTTTCTGTAGATTCAAACAAAGCCTTTCAGTGGAAGTTGTCACATAATATGAAAAAAGCTAAGAAATATTAAGTGGATAAACCACAGTTAAAGGGAACACATCAGCTCTTGAGAGAAGTGGCAGGAGAGGACGGGATGACTTTGGAAGGTGCTCCTCACGACCCGCTTAAAATCTGCCATAGTCACCTGGGTGCAAAAGCCAGTGGGCATTTAGGTGATTATCAGGTAACACAGACACACAAATGCCAGCACTAAGGGCTAGAGGTGAGACAGAACAGAGTGGGGTGCAGGGTGTGCACCCCCTGGCTGACAGGAATGGCTCTGCACCCCAGGGTGGCTGGAAGCCCACGCGCAGTCCCAGTCGATTGAACTGGGACACGTGCAGAGAAAAGCTACAAGATAATTAAGTGCTTAGGTGATAATCTCTTATGAAAGGAGATTGAAAGTGTTTGGCTTATTCAGCCACGCACACCAGAGGTGCCTGGTGGCACGGGGCGGAAGGTGCTGCTGAGGTGTAGCGAGGCTGATGCTCAAAGGACAGGGTGCCTGCTGAGAACAGCGGGGAACCCCTGTCAGGCTGTATTTTAATCTTTATTTGCCTTCCTCTGAAGGAGCAGTGCTTGGGAACAGTGCACACTGCTGTCATCTATGAGAAGGAGCCCTACAATTGCCTCATCCATGTATCTTCCTCCCATGCGTCAAGTTAAACCTCCTCCCGGACCCAGCCTCGGGGGGAATTATTCCATTTTATTAGGATGCCCATCATCCCACAGCTTTGTCTTGTTCTCTGTAGGAGTGTGGCTGATTTCTGAGGCTTATCTGCACTTACTTCAACTAATAAGCTCTCTGCTGCTGCATGCAATTTGGTTGCCCCTGCTCTGTCTCTGCTGTTTTTAAGCTTTTAGTCTTTTGCTCTGACAGATTTAGACTTTTTTTAACAGATCACCAGAGGAAAGCTGTGGCTTGCAGAATGGGTTTGAAACAA
This sequence comes from Piaya cayana, assembly GCA_013389865.1. Taxonomy (NCBI): domain Eukaryota; kingdom Metazoa; phylum Chordata; class Aves; order Cuculiformes; family Coccyzidae; genus Piaya; species Piaya cayana. Next base: position 50,268 of record WAAB01014545.1, on the reverse strand, counting down.
TGGAATAAAGGTTTGACTGGGTCCTTTTAGACTTCACATCTCATTGGTTAGACATAAGGGCTACCTGCAATCCAAGAATAGGTTTATGGGCAGTCTGCCAGCCCCCTCCTGGTCTGCAAGCCTCTAGAGAGGAGTAAAGCAGCAGTGACTGAAGGAGGAAACTCCTTCCATGTCACTCTATCACCTTCCATCTCTGCATAGTGAGGGTATAGGAAGGCCAGCATCATCAAGCTTACCTCATCTTGCTGCTCTTCCTCATGCACTTAATTTTAGCTCAGAATTATTTTTAAAACTTTCTGATTTCCCTGATCTGTCCCTTTACAACATGGTATCCTCACACTAAAAATAGCACTGCATCCACTGGGCTTGTGATCTGCACATACATTTGACTCAGCGTGCTGCAGGCAAGCAACCAACAGCCAGTCCTTTGAACGCGTTTCATTTGTACGTGTAGGAGTATTCTGCAGAAAAAAACCTCAGTACAGAGGAGGGGCACTATTCTTCCCTCTCTGGCTCCCATACCAGAGGAGTGTTCAGACTTGTCAAACACTATGAAACAAAACAAAAATGAGCATTAACCTAGCCCTAAATATCAGGCTCTGAGGTGGCCAAAGTAGATCAAATCAGACCCTGTTATTCAAGTCTCTTGTCTTTGAAAATGATCAAGAATGGCTGCTTCAGAGAAGGTTTTCTTCAAACAAACCCTGCAGCACATAGCTGTTGAATAACTTGATCATAGAGGGAAGATCTTTACTCGGTTAATGGGTAGCTTATGTACAGACTTGTGCCTCTGAAGGTGTTTTACCCTAAACAAAGCAGTTTTTTACAACATAGAACATGGCTGCATTTTGATTTGCTGTACCATTGGTTTTGGATGATGCTGTTTACATTAATAACATATGGAATGTGAAATCTGGCATGAGATGAAAGGCTGTAGGATCTCAGGGTGGGTCTGCCACCCTGTGCTGCAGAGCATTCTCCGCAAATCAGCCTGCACTCGGGTGCAGCTGCACTCCCAACACCTGAAAACTACAGCCTGAGCAGCCAAGGGAGGGAGCGTCAGCCTCCCAGCCTTGGAATATTAAACAGCTACTGCTTCTGATGCCTATCTATCATCATTCATGCAACTCATCCTGAGATTGGCACTGACAGGGCAGAGGCTTTAAATAACAGCAAGGGAAATAGGAGGTTATATAAAACTGATAAGACACGAGCAAGGAAGACACCTATGGAGCCTGGTAGATCCCTGCGTTTTCTGGGCAGTAAGTGAGCTGTGACAGAGGGTGAGACGTTTGAGCTGCCACAGCTGCATCCTGTTCAAGTATACCCTGAACAGTCAGCTGGTTTGTGCCTCCTTATCCTGGCTCCCCTTCTCCAGCACAGCAGAAAGCATCTGCAACAGAGAACCACGGGATGAGCTGCCCTGATCTCAGCCTGCTCTCTGGCAAGTAGAGTATAAAGCACTCAGGAGTGGCATTGACAAGTTCCAGTATTCACCAAGACAACCACACACCTTCTCACCATCCATGCTGAGGCATTTCAGAGTCTTGTTAGGCCCCTAATCTCAACAACTTTCATTACCAGTCGCTGCACAGCTAGTGAGCGCCTGCATGGGAAAGGGATTTCCTTTATTGGTTTTAAACGTTTTTGACTTTTCAGTCGATACAGAATATAAGAGAGTCTGGACCGGGTGTCCCAGTCTGGGCCATGCTGTTCACAGTAAACAAACTCAAATCCCACTGTCATAAACACAGCAAATTTCCCAGGAAACCTTGCCAGCAACTACTGGGCTTCCAGAGTCTCAAAGCAAGTCATGTTTGAAAACTGCCCACTAGGCACTGTATTTTGTCAGAGAATTGCTAGCTCCTACCTCTGTAAGGGACATAGTTCATGTTATTTTGTCACCCTTGCTGGCAGGCGCATCAGAGGATTGCTTGTGGTGTGGTGGCTGGTAATGTCTTTCTCATTTGCAGTGAAGTCAAGGTGGTGCGGAGGATATGGCTGTTACGAGTAGTCACAGCTGGAACTACCAGATACCAGAAAAGCAAAGCAGTTCAGCAAGGGCTGAGCTGTGAAAATTGGGATTTGTATTAAAAACCAGAAAGTTTTGATAGTAGTGTGGGTATATAAATGAAAATAAGAAAAATATAATAATAAATTAGTTACAGGAGCTGAAATCAGAAGGAAATCATGAGCAGGCAAGTCAACTAGAAAAACCTTATGTAAGGTGGCAGAGCTGAGGACACAGGGTATGCTTGCCTCTTTCCATCTCTGTGCACAGCGTGCTGAGGTGTGTGCAGGGAGCAGAGCAGATGTGCCTCTGCGGAAGCTGCTCAGGCAAATGTTCTCCCATCTCCAGTGCCAGACAGCTCTATCCACTGTGCACAAGCACATATGAACAAACCCTCAAGGGAGAACATTTTTTAATCTTACTGTGCAGAGCATGCCAGCTCAACAGCATTTGGATATGCTTTGGAAATATATTTTGGAAAATATTTTCTGTTTTGTTCTCACCCAGTGTCTGTGCAGACAGTGCCAAATGTGCTTGCTGCCCGCTGCTATAAACAAGGCCTTGCATGCTTTGAAAGAAGACAGTCTTGATTTGAAGTTCCACCTTTCTTTGCTTTTCCAAGCTGTTTGAATGTCCTAGTGTGCTACTTCTCTCTTTGAAGAGAGGCTCTTCATCTTCTGCATTCCTCTCCTACATGTGAAATCCTCCACTGCCGATGGTTTAACACGTCTCTACCATGTCACTCACATCCCAAGGGACTGTATCATCAGTCACTGGCATTCAGTGCTTTATCAACTCTGAATGTAGCTCTTTATCACCTGAGTTTTGGAATTTTATATCATTTTTTCAAAGAAATTTCCTCAGAAGGGACCTTTTCAAGGCACTAGTACAAGTATTTATTTTGTAGGAACTTAATTACCCATCACTGTGATATCAGTCAAATGGCAGTGTTTATCAGCAATTAACCAGTGACAGCTGAACCTCCCAGAAATATAAAAAGAACAACATTGTGGAGTATGTGATGATTTTCATTATATATTCAGCATTCTGCAGCATAATACATTACAGAAAGTGCCAATTTTTCTTTTCAATTGCTTTGAAAATCTAGCAGCAGGCACCTCTGGGAGGTTTCTCATTTCATTCAAAGCACATTTATTTAAAATGGGTATGGAAAAGACACGGGACAGCTGAGCAAATGGTATGGAATAAAGAGGGGCAATCGTGAACAATAGATTTGATTTTGAGTGCCATGACAACAATTCCTGTGCAAGAGGTATATGAAATTAGTCAGAGTACTGCTGCAGAGGGGACAAGTTGAGGCACTGAAGTAATTAGGACATCGGCAAATGCATGATAGGAAGCTTTTGCTGGCCAAAGCAGATAGATCTCTGCTTATGCTAAGGTCCCACCAAAGAGCACTTGCCAAGCACAGCAAGGGAGTGTTCTTAGCATAACAAGACTGGTATTTCGAATAAAGCTATCGCAGCCTCAAGCAGAATGCACCAGACCCTGTTCTTTTGCCTAAGGGGGCTGTGTTGAGTTAAAGAGTAACTGTCAAAGCTGTGCTTCGTGGAAGCCCCATTTTGTGCCCCAATAAATATTACAGTGCTTTTGTGAAGGGCTGCTGCCTTGAAGTCTCAAGGCATAACTCATTTCACAACTCTTGCGTGTATTAAATCCAGCCTCTTACTCTTGCACAGAGCAGGGCAAGCACAGAGCAGAGTCCTGACAGGGTGTTGATAAAAAAATAACGCCAAGACTAAAAAGTAATGCACACCCAAAGGCTCAGATCTAAGGCAAATCAGAAACAATATCTCTGAAGCACTTTCCCTCAGTCAAGACTGCTGTGACTAGCCACTTCAGAGGTGGGGCTGTTCAAAAGCACTTTCCATTACTGGCTTTTTTTGGGAAGTCACTTTTTTATCATGGCAATAGTGTGCTTCACAATGTGCTTCTTACTCAAGAAATGAATAGTACTAGTTTTGCTCATATCTCATACATAATCACTTCAAGTGTGGAAGAGAGATGGAAGACTTCAAACTAACACGTGAAAATCTGAGAAAGCCCTAAAAACTGAAACTGGGTAGTCAGGATATAAATATCTAAGTTATTTTTACTGTGTATTCCATTAGTGCTCCAGATAGTCTATAAATGATCATACTCAGGCAGAATACAAAACCAGAGAGGTGTATTTATTTATGCCTGCATGGCGTCTGACTGTGTAACACCTAAGTTCTCTGACATGGCACAAGAGAAAAGAGAAAAGGACTGGAAAAATAGGCGAGTCCATACCATGGACAAGTCTTATTTGCTCTTCTCCACTATGAAGAGTTGCTGTGAGTGGCATGACCTGCCTAGTTCACCCCAGCCTGGAGGCAAGACGCTGAAGTTCAGCAGTTTGACTGTGCCCTCTGCTGTTAACAGAAATACAAAAAGGACTTACGTGTCTTGGAAATGGTTTCTAGGTGCTCCAAAATGGATTGGTTTCTTGAGTCAAACATTTCTCCAAACTTGTCCAAGCATGCTTGCAGCTTCCAAAAAAGGTAAATGAGAAAATTAATGCATTGCCCTTTCTTTCTTTGCAGAAATACAGCCCCAAATGTAACAGAACAACTACTGCAACTCATGGTGTGGAACACCCTGAAAATGGTTATTTATCAGTAGCTTGGAACAGTTTCTCCAGCTGTTGGTTGCAACCCCAAAGGAGATCTGGAAGGGCTCAAAAGGCTCCTGAAATGTTGCAGAAGTCTTAACAGGTTTTGAAACACCAATACTAATCTGTAAAAAAACCCCACTAATAATAACATTAATCAAAATATTTATAAAAGTGTTGGGGGAGACACCTTCACCTTTAGATGGTAAGACCACACTAACATATTCCCAGGAGCAGACTATTCTCTTCAGGCAGAAGGGAAAAAGAACTTGTATTTGCAGACAGCCATTACGGCCCATTCTTGCTCCAGAGACCCAGAAGAATTCCACTGCTGACTATGAGGCAAGGCCCTGAAGACCTTGACCCTATGGACAGGCCAGAAAGACAATGGTATATGCAAAAAATTGACAGTTGTTGGTATAAAGTACTCGAGTGCTCAAAACAAATAGCATAATCATTCAAATATCAGCACGGTAAACGAGAGAAGGTGAATGCTCTGCAGCATTTCTAACTCCGCATTATTCTGCAATCTGAATTGGAATTAACTTACCCCTTGAAGCTTGTCTTTGATACTTGAAATAAAGGTGCTTAAAACTTCTCTAAAATGAAAAAAAACCCAAGCATAAACGAGACATGTAAGTTACTGAAATAGGCAGAGACTGAAAAGATTACAGTAAACACCAGACATGAAACACTGCAGGGCTTAAGCAAAGAAATGTGCTTACTTCAAGGAGCGTAACCCTTTAAAGTCTTACTTCAGCGAGCATAACCTTTACTTGTTTTAGGAAAGTATGGATTCTGATATGCAGAGCAACAAAAAAACCCGTATATACATATGCACATATATCTCCTATACATGAAATTATATATTTTTTTTTAACTCTCCCATTTTTTTGGCTTAGAATTTATGCCTCTTTTGAAAGTTTTAGTTGGCATTAACACAACTGTTTATTAGCTGATGGAGTGTTACCACCATGCCACCTGCTCCAGAAAGACCCAGCGTCAGCAGAGGCGATGTGCCAGTTGCTGGGCACATGGGTGTTGTATTTGGACTAAAATAACTGGGCAAAAAATACGGGAAAAACTTCAGTATCAACAAAGCCCAAGTCAGGAAGAACAAATACTGCAAATCGTTTTCTCCTGAGATTATGCCTGTGGCTTCTGTTATGCATCCTTTTAAGTTGAGCGAGCCTACCAGAAAGCAGGCTATGTTCATGATTAACCTATCGAATCAAAATGCAAAAGCGGTTGCTAAGCAAAGTGATAATCTGTTTCCTGTCTGAAGGTTCAGGTCATTTTAAATCAACCATTTAGTGATCCAAATTGCAACAGCCAGAAAGGTGGAGGCCAGGTAGAGTCTAGTTATGAGATTTAAGCAAGGCTTCTGAAATCTTTCTAGCCTTATGGAAAGGAAGATATTCATTTTATTAGTCAAACTTGTGGGGGATGCAAACTGATAAATTATACGTTTATCTTTGTAAAGATAATATAGCTGTTTCCATAAACAAGCTTCTAATCTGGGAGTGCGTCTGGAGTGTAGGAGGGAGCATAATTCATTTAAAGAAGAAATGAAGGATAATTAAGAGTTCTGCCTAAACATTTGAAACTATTTGTTCATTTCTCATAATTCACTTTAAAAATCCTCCTCTTCTCTAATAGGTACTAGGGAATCAAATTTTGCCTTATCAGAAGCGTGGTGCCCTTTGCAAAAGAGAGAGAGAGGTACATAGCATGGTTTAATCAAAGACTCTTAATAACAATGCATTTCATTTTGGATGTTACATTACAAAATGTACAGTGCCAAGAATTATTTATAGGTGCACTGGGGAGTTTGCCATTTCATTTCATTTTTGAGCTTGAAATGGTAGCTTGTTCATTCAAGTCCTTTAGGACCTACCCGTGCATTTTGTTCTTAAAATCTGACAAACAGCAGATGCAAATTACATTAGCTAATTAACACTTGTCTGTTAACAAAAACTCAAAATATAAAAATCTTGTATACAAGTAAAATCCTAGAGATTTGTGCAGATCTATAAAGGTTTAACCATTGCATCTTGCACTGCACAAAGGATGCTTGGCAATACCCTCCTCTGGCCTAAACGTGAAGGCTGACCTCAGAGTCCCTTTAATCAGTCCCCACACAGTCTATAAAATTTCAAGAAATACAGGCTCTTGCAGAGAATCAATACAGAAAAAACCTCTGCTGATTAGATAAAGAAGGACAAAGATAAATTCAGGTTAGAGTTATGTTGTTTCTTGTGGTTTATGGCTGAGTGTGTTACATAAATCACATTGCAAATAAACCCTATTCTCTTATCCTGTGACTCTTTCCAGTCACAGATTATTTAAAACCCGAAAAGATACTTTTGTTGGAGAAATAAGCAGCTATGTCACGTATGATTTTTAATAGGAAAAGAAGGAGCTGCAGGGAGTGATAACCAGCAGCACAGAAAGAATTTCCAGTGGATGTCTACATACCGATCATATTTGTCCTTTATTTTGTTCTTATTCAATTCAAAATTTTCCAAGACACTTTTCACCCTTCCTGCACCAAAAATGAATGAACCTTTTTCTTTTGTGTCTTCATCGAATAACTGTGGTTTTGTCTGGTATTTGGTAAAAATACTGGGCTCACTCTGTTGCATAAAAGAAAGAAAAATGTTAAAGGATAAAAATAATCAGAACATTAGTTAGGAAAAACCATTTGTGTACCAAGCGCTTCGCAGACAGAGATTATAGCAATTAGATGTGACAGATTAGGTTGGATGAGCAGATTAAGAATTTAATGAGATTATGGCTCACTTAGTGTGCCCTGTTAGATCTACTCATCATGGAACTGAGACCATCCTGAACTCCTGCAGACTCAGGCTTTTCCCTCATCTTGAGGATTTTCAGTTGGTTATGATTATCAGGGGTGTGGATTCTTTTGTCTGTATGTTCAACACAGAGACTAGAAATGAATTCTAGTGCTCCTGGAATTGTCACCAGGAGAACCCTGTGTAGGAATCTAAAGAAAATCCTATTGAATTTCCTGGTGGGTGACATCATTTTTGCTGCCAGCTAGCAACATCACCAGACTGCGGATGAGTTTTTCACATGCTTCAATAAACATTTCAGAACAAGAAATTTAATATTGTTATGAAAGCTGTAAAGACCTCCCTCATTCTATAAACTTTCCAGACACTGTGTGACTGAAATGGAAATGCCTTTTCCTTAAAAAGTAAGAAAATGCAAATTCCGTTATATTTTCTTCTTTCATCGCGAAGAGTGAATTTCCTTTTTTGTGTTGGCTGAAAAGCTGTTGCAGTTAACAGAAAAGATCTTTGGCAAAATGCGGAGGACAGCAGATAGGGGCTGGAGCTGAAGGAAAGCCTAGGGCCACTGAGCTGTCACCACCGCTCTTTCCTAATAATTGCTCTGAGGTATCTTTATTCAGTTTTGATGGCATCTGTTAGCGGTGCAGGAACTATTTTAGTGAGGCTGGTAACATTAGAAATCACATGCTGTAGGAGAAATATTCTGAGTGTAGAAGCTTTTCAACCAAAACCATTCAAGCACCGTCCCTGACAACAGTTCAACAAGGTAATTTTCAGTCAGTACTGAAGTAAATACTGAATACCTTTGTCACTTGCAGAAAGCTACTGGAGAGGAACACAGTATTTTTCAAAGACAAATAGATGTGATATACTCCTTTAGCTAGATGGTCTAAAGTCAATAGCTTTAATGTCATTTGAGTAATTGAAAAATGTGATTAAAGAAAATAAACCTAATCTCAACAATTCTTTATAGTAACACGTTATGAATACTAGGGTTTTGGCCAACCAGGTTGCTACTTTGTCCAGTCACGTTACATTTATGCATCAAGAGGATAACTCGATTCCCACATTACTAACATTTGTGAGTGTTACCACCTGGTTTCAGCGTTTTCCATTAACTTTGAATGGTGGCTGTGTGCCTGCACAGGGCTGAGCGAGAGTGAGACTCACGTCCTGGGAGTTGTGCTGTCCCAGCTGCGTGCCCAGCTCCAGCGGTGCCACTGCCAACTGCACGTTCTCTGGGCAGAACTGGGAGCCGAAGAGCAGCTGAGAATCACTCAAACTTGAGTGGTCGCTAGGAGCGCTGCTCCGGATGGAAAACTTTTTAGGCCTGAAACAGGGCAGAGCAAATTGTGAATGAGTCTTGAGCAATTAAAAAACCAGCTACAACTCCTTACACATCCTGCTGGAACTGTTTAAGCATGACCCACACCAACATCTTCATTTCCACTCTCCACCTGGAGGGCACCACGCTATAACTGGATAATATTTAACAGCATGCTTGTGATACATGAAGCAAACTGTCCCATCTTACTCTGCCACATCCTTACCAAGGCAGTGCCGCAGCCCTGCACTCACCTTATAGGGTAGAAGGTGTTTCCCCAGTACATCCTGCATACAGAAGGCTGAAGCCAGGACCAGCAACCTAACTCAGCTCACCCTGCCTGCCTGGTCAGTCAGTCCAACATTAAGGACAACTTGGGGTTTGCTCCTAGCAAGTGGCAGCTCTCTCCCTTTTCACTACTCTGCGTAGTAATTTCTGCCCTAACTCGGATGCTACTCGCCTTATTTGGAAGGCACTTGCAACAGAGTAAACATTTCTGACTGATAGATAACATTCCTCGGGCACTTATTCTCCAGATGCCTTCAGTCTGACAACAAATAAATAGGCAGCATATGGCTGCTCAAATCAATCCCAATTATTAGACATATTTCAGACTTAATATGCTACTCAAAAATTCCCTTCTCGCTGCTGACTGTTGCCCAAATAAACCTTTTGCAGCTTGCCTTGACTTTGTTTACATTGCTCTGATTCTACTCCTCTTCAGAAGCACAGCTTCTACTGCTTTATGGACTAGGCTCGTGGCACAGTACCAGCTTCCCTCAGACAAGGGTTTCCCTGCACAGCTGCACTCACTCTTGTTGTGTTGGAGGCTGGCTTCAATCTTTTGCTAGTAAAGGTACAGACTTTTTTCCATTTTCACATAATTGCTATTCCATCGCTCCACATCTACAAGGTCCAACAGAGCGCTTAGACTAGGTCCAAAGCTGGGACAGGTTTCTACACTCAGTTTTTGCTGGTTTTTAAGCTACCAAAATGGAGACATGTTGCTGTCTTTGGAACTGGGAATTACAGACTAAAATTAATGAAAAATACTCTCATGCATCGTTTTCCTTCTATCTCAAATCACATAACCAAAGGAGAAAGAGCAGGAAACTAATTAATGTGTATAACAAAAGATGATCACCCCAACATTTATTAGCAGTGACGTGTTTGGTTAATCCCCAGTTCTGGAAGGAGCCCAAACTTCATACAAACCACAGAGAAGGGATTTAGCAGCAGTACTTGAACGGCTCAGTCTCCCTCTTCAATAAATACTGGTGTCAGTGGCAATATCGTATTAATATTTTTGGCTTTGAGCTCACTGAGTACACTGAGCTGCAGGCAAAAATAGACAAGGTATGGATTTCTGGATTCTCAAAACGCCTGATAAATCTTACTGAATTCAAAACTTCCCCCTTGACCTGCGTGTGGACCCCAAATCAACTAAAAAAGAAATCTGAATACAACTCCTACTATCAAAGCTTCTTGTTTGCATCTCAGCAAAGCTTTGTTTAAAGAAAAAAATCCAGCCAGTATGTCAGGGAGAGATAGGCTCACATGGGCTGCTGTGATCCCATACAGGCAGGGCCCCTGCTTGCAACGTGGGCAGCACATCTCCTGTGCCAGTTTTCTCAATCTGCCTGTCTTCTAAGCAAAAGCCCTGCCTTTCATTTTAGGGAAGAGGTTTTATAATCACCAAGTGCTTCACTGTCTTGTCAAACTCCCTTTGAAAGTGTCTGGTACAACTGTTGAAAATCACGTCCTACACCTTGCCCATTTTCTCAGTCCTTTCACATTACTTAATGCCTGAAGCACAAGATTCCTATTGCAAATTGGTTTATGACTGGTGTTTTGAGGAGTATTAGAGCTGAGAGAACTTTATGAGCCAAGGTACTTCCTAGGCTCACTCTGCACTGACACATTGACCAAAGGTGGCTGTCAACTGCTCTGGAGCCTAATTTTTCTCTCTTAAGTTCACTGCTTCAAGTGGATGGGTTAGGAACAATGGCACTTCTGCAAATTAGAGGGTAAGACCAACAGATGTCTCTTGAATACACTCATTCCCCTGAGCACTGCATTTCTTTCTCCCTTGCTTAACAATGCAGACATTTATTTTACCAACAAGACCATCTGGGCAAGACATCAGCCTGGCCACACTTGGCCCTGGCCTATGGTGGTGAGATCAGACAACTGGGATCAGATCAGTGACCAGACCCATGATCAGGCAATCACAGCACTTCGAACCACATGATCATTCCCTTCAAGATGCCTGAGCTGCAGGGATCCTTCCTAAATATAACCCCTTCCTTATAAGCAGCAAGGAAACATCCCAGATATTTAACCCTAGCTGGAAGTCTCTCCTAGATAACACAATAGTTCACCCCAGGAGAACTTGTAGCTTTCCGCTAACATGAGCCATTCCACAAGTTGGTCACACATTTGTGCCCATAATGTTCCTACGGCACTAGCATATGCGTCCAAAGCAGGAACAGCTTTAGACATGCCAGGCAAGTTCTTCTCAGCTCCAAAAAATGCTAAATCATCCTCTGCTGACCAATGGAATGAGTGCTTTTTCCCACCTAACTTTGTGCAAGCTACTGTGATATTGGCAACTCCAATCTTTCCTGTACTATGAGCGTGATCTAAAAAATCTGCAGCCTTCTGTACATCTGAGGAGTCAGCTCTTTCTTCTTAGTTTCAGCTTCCCTGCTGCCAGTGGGAATTTCCACTTCACAGAAGAACTGGGATCTTTTGGGAGCTCCTTTCATTTTTCTAAGTTCTAATTTCTATTTCCAAATATTTTAGCACAACCATATGCAAGCATTCACCTTTCATTCAAAGGCTCTGCCTTGCCCCCAAACAGCTGTCAGATACAACACACCAAGAGAAACACAGCATGTGATAAATACTCTCTTATTGCGTTTCCTAGGGACACTGACAATGTAAACATTTGTAAATATAAATTACTGCTCTTTTTTAAAATCAGTAATTTTTACTCTGCTTTTGGATCCATCCTATGTGCCAACACCAAGGTTTAAGAGTCAGCTGGAAAAGCAAACTGAGTCTTTCACAACTTGCAAAATAACATTTATCCACTGCAGTGCTGTAAGTGATTCTATTTGGTTCTCTCATCCCCATGGAACCTGTGCCAACATTCCTCTTCTTCCCAAGCACTGTGGGTGAAGCTCACGCCTTCCTGACACATTTCTTCAAAGTGCAGTAAAGTTTCTTTCCCAAAGAAGAGATCTTTTTCTCCTGGTTGTAATCTTGAGTAAGATCAGTGCCTTAAAGTTCCTTTCCCTTCTGCTTCCCCTCCTGAATAACTCCCAGCCCTTTCTGCCCCTCCTAATTTATGGACCAGGGCTGCATCACAACAAACCCTTTGAAATTGTGGGAGCTGTGGTTCACCCTTTTTTTCTCCTGGCTTTAGCCTGTATCTATAAGAACTGTCTCTAGCTTTGTTATGCTGCTCTTGTTGTCACTGTTTGCTGCCTGCCAGTGCATTCAACAAATGAGCAAGGATCAATGTTGGCTTTGGGTGCAGAGAAACTTCATCATCCAGGGGCCTGGAGGAGTTTAAATCAAGGAGGTTCAGCTGCTGTTGCAGCTTCCAGCCATTTATGACCTCTTCACTGGGAATGACTACATTTTTTCTGCTTTCTGTCCTCTGGAACGGCATGACCTGCTTGCTAGAAATAATTTCCATCTTATTCTAAAAGGGATATCTACAAACAAAAAGATTTTGGCACTGGTTCTAATGCATTAACCACAACAAAATTCCTTTTGGTTGTTCAGCTCAGATACTGCCTCCAGTGTCCAGATTTCAGGCTCAGTGTCCTTCTGGTCTTGTTTTAATTCCTGAAGGTCATTTTTACTTTCTGTGAGCTACTCTATTATTCATTTGGCTGTGATTCAATACTGTCCAGACATTTCTCACCTTGGAAACCGTGTTAGTCCTTTGTCCCAAGACAGTCACTGGTACCAGAGGCTCACAGGCCCTTCTCCTTATGAGGAGATTGTGATTGCCATGGAGCAGACTTGTTTACTTACACAAAACGTATCCCTGACTATATTAAGAATTAGACATGTGGAGACAGGGATTTTGCTCCCTCAGTCCAAACCCATCTTCCAGCCTGCGCTTACAGCTCCAGATTTTCATTCCTCCAAGGTTTGGGATTTTTACGGCTGCTCTCTCAATCTTTGTCCTGGAGGTCTCCTTCATTTTCTGCTTATTCTGGGACCTTAAGGAGACTTCAGAATACGTGGCCCTGCTATGTGGGATGAAATTTCATGGGATAATTGATTGAGTGAGGTTGTTAAATCTGGAAGTTTTTTTTATCTCAACAGCAGAAATAACCATAGGGAGTAATGGCCCAAGTAGACCTTAACATCCTTACAGGATCCTTTTTGAATGCCCCTTTAAGATTTTCATCATATGTTGCTTACGTACGTTCTGCTTCTGACGCCTTTGAAATTAGGTATATTAGTTGCTTTTATGCCCCCAGCAAGTTACTGTTTTTCCCATGGAACAAGAAAATTCTCATAACTTCAATTTAAAATCACAGTATGTTGATTTCTGGTTTTGATTGCCTTTAGTTTCTTGCATTTTCAGTAGTCATTTTTACCATTCCGGTCTGGTACTGATCATTCTTGTATCTGACCTGATCTGATCTGATAGCTGGCACGCAATTTTCCTGAGCTTCAACATGAGGTCTAAATAATACATATGCCTCAGGCAAGCATTTAACCCTTTTGGCTGTCCAGTTTAATTTCTTTTTAGCAAGCTTCCTCATTACTACATTAGTGTCTTTTCTGAAAGTAAAGAGTAATGGATTTTTTAACTTCTGTTACTCTTGTGGAGCTGCTGACTCCAGTTCACCACAGTCACCTTAGGGTTGCACTACAAGAGGGACACTTGATTGCAGGTCTCGTGATGGCTCAGGGCCAAGGTGAGATGCGTCTCTTCCCCTGGGAGTGCTCTGGCAGGTGTTTATAGTGTCTGAAAATGTACTTGCAGCATCACATCCCTATGATGCTTAACCAGTCGATAAAAGGCTGATTGATGCATCACTGCTTTTGAGGCTGCTGTTCTCACATCCACTGTGATCTTCCTTCACCTGCCCTGCTGTCTGGGCAGGTAGCAGCACTGTTCTAACACAGCACTTCCCTAATTAGGTCTGGCTTTCAGTCCACAAAAATTGTGTCATTTGTCAATACACTTAAATTGAGTCTAAGTTATCTCCACAGTATAGCTGTCATTCTGTCCATGCGATGCCCTCCCATCTCCTTATATAATTGGCACTCTGATATTAGAGTGTCCAACCACACTAGCTGCCTTCTCCTGTGTTTCTAGGATCTCTATTCGGTCAATATTCATACATTAAAGAGGTAAAACAGGGACTTTGGTCGCCCCACCCCATTTCTCAGGCTGCTAGCGGTTACAGAGAAACACATGTGTGTCTGACATATAGATAACAAACAAAACCCAGAGCAATCTTGGGCTTCTGCAGAACTGCTGCTGGGAGGGTATTGTGTCACTGGAGCTCTGTGTTTCCTAGGCACCTGGTGGCAGCTGCTCTCAGAAGTAACACCCTGACTCAAACTTGGAAAGAACACACAGTGTGATTCATGCCCTGCCTAGATTATACGCTGCTTTTATGTTTCATTTTTAAAGCACCTTGAAAGACAGCATTCGGGGGGATTACACAGCATACCCCCACTACGGTGAGAAAGTTTTCTGTAACAGAAGTGAATTAGGAAAAAGTAATCAACACCCTTCCCCCTAGTTCAACACACACACTCTCTCTCTTTCTCTCTCTCCTCTCCTTTAGAAAAAGTTAGTTAGCCTCCTGAGAACCTTCTCCCCCTTCACAACTCCCCCCAAAACACAGCTGCACTTTTCAGCAACATTTTATGCCTAATGGATGCTTTTTCAACTCACTTGCAAAAAATGTGGAATGCTGAGGAATGGGTGTTAAAATCTTGTCTGTTTTCTTCCTGCATTAATAAGTGATTTAAAAGAGAAGACTTTGTAGCCGACAGGATACCTTAGAAGAGGAAGGAATTCAAATGATTCCTTTCCAAACAGGCCCCTGTACTTCTTCCATATATATCCTTTCCTATTGCCTGACTCCACAGAATGATCTATAGGTATATAAAAAATGTATATGCATTTTATACACATTCTCTGAATTTCCCCTGCTCAGTTTCTGACCAGAATGAAAGTGACAGATTTTCAAACTACTTAGAAGTAACTTCTTGAAGACAAAAAAAAAAAAAAAATCTCTACAGGTACCGAGAAGACAATGGAATTATGCAATGTGTATTTATAAAGACAAAACCATGACGGTTATAAACATGTTTTCCCTTGAATTGGCTCCCCTTTGACCATTGCATCTGTGCAAAATACAATTAATTCACATATATATGACAAATATTTTTATAATGGGCAAGGAAATTACTATTTTATCTTCATTATCATCCATCATGGCAGTAACATCAGGCCAGAGAGACAGTATGACTAAAACTGTGAATTTGAACAGTTAGTTATATAAGTGCGTTATTTAACTAACAGAGGCTCAAAGGACCAAATTTATCAACTAGCTTCTCCAGAGTCACAGAAGGAATAAATCTTGCTCTCTTTTTCAGTCATGTGGTGCATAAGGTGATGCTCTGCTGTAGAAAATGTAGCCTGTCTTACATATTTACTCTCCAGATGTTTACATCCAAGTAATGTTTGCTGTTTCACTCTATATTGTAGATATGGAGAGGTTTATCTGCTCTTTGATTTCTGCTGGGAAACAACTAAGTGGTGTATATTAGTGCATTGTATGGAATAACTCCAGAGTTACATAATGTGTAACTGCACTGCAAATCACGATTCATTTTACCTACCCTCTGCACAAGGCAAGAGGAAACATTTAACTTATCTGATCAGATGTAGCTAGGCCACAGGACTGCCCCGAACACGCCCCAAACAAACCAGCTTTCCACTCATGCCAGTTTCCATATTCCTAGCCATGGTAGATCCATCTTGGTGCCCAGCAGGCCAGGAGTGATACAGGCACAAACGGGATCATGAAGCTGGCTAATTAGGTGTCATTAACCAGACCGTAATTAACCATAGAGCAACTTCAGTTGTGTTTCACCAAATTGCTATCAAACACCCAAAGTGTTTAATTTCATGTATCATTTTGTCACCCCCTTTGCTCCCTACCCCACAGCCCGAGCTCACCCAGTGGCTGTCGGCGTGCTCAACATCTCCTTGATGTTCCAGACGTTCAAATTCATGGTTTTTTTCGCAGCTGACACCCTCACTCAGTGCTCCTGGCCCTCACCCATCACCTCTGCTCCCATGGTGCCCTGCAGGGAGGAGGAAGGTGGAGAGAGAGAAGGATAATTCCTGCTTGGAAGGGAGCATCCCTCGCTGTGGGGAGAGCCTGGGGGTCACAACCCCGCAGGCCCAGTGCTGGGCATGGCAGTGCCCTGTGGGCCTTGCACCCTCCAGGGGCCTCACAACCCAGTGTCCGGGTCCCTGAATCCCACCCTGGAGCCAGGGGTTCTTTGATCTCACCGTGGGGTGATGGGTGCTTGGATCCCACCCCAGGGCTGGGACAGGTTGGAGAAGTGGGGCTGTGAGAACCTCACCAGCTTCAACAGGGCTGAGGGCAAGGTCCTACACCTGGGTCAATCCCCTATTTCAGTACAGGATCTAGTGACCAACAGCCCCAGGGGTGAGTTCCAGGGTGCTGTAGAATCATAGAGTAGTTTGAGTTGGAAAGGACCTTAAAGATCATCTAATTCCACCCCCCTGCCATGCACAGGGACACCTCTCACTAGATCAGACTGCCTGAGGCCTATCCACCCTGGCCTTGAGCACCTCCAGGGATGGGGCAGACACAGCTTGCCCTGGCAGCCTGGGCTGAGGCCTCACCACTCTCATCATGAATAAATTCTTCCTTATGTCTAGCCTAAACCTACCCCTCTCCGGTTTATAGACACTGCCCCCAGTTCTACCACTACAAGCCTTTGTGAACAGTCCCTCCCAATGTCTCCTCAGAGCCTTCTCCAGGCTGAACAACCTCAGCTCTCTCAGCCTGTCCTCGTATGAGAGGTGCTCCAGCCCTTGGATCATCCTTTCAACCTCCCCCGGACCCATTCCAACAGCTCCATCTCCTTCTTATGTTGAGGATTCCAGACCCAGCCACAATACTCTAGGTGGAGTCTCATAGGAGGGAAGCAGAGGGGCAGAATCATCTCACTTGTGACTGGAAACCCAGCTACAATCCAGGCTGCCCCCAGCAGGTGCCCAGGCTGAGAGAGCAGACCTCGGGAGACATGGGGCTATCCTAGGGAGGAAAAGGAGACTGGGATCCTGGAGCCTGTGAGCTGCTCTGACAGGAGCCATGGGGCCCTTTTATTGCTTGTCCAGAGGCTGTGTGGTCTGTCATGCAAATACCTCTTGCAGAAATGCAGAACAATTTAATTTCACCCATTAAAAGTATGACAAAAACCCCATCATCTAAGCATTCGCCAGAGAAAGATTCTTAAATATGGCTTTACTGGTATCTCCCCCTTGTACTTCTGATTCCTTTGTTTTCATGAATGGAAAAAAGCATACTTACTTGCCTGTTCTTCTCTCCTTTAATTCAAAACACTTTCAATACTGGTCAAAATGTTTGGTTGCTGGTTCTGAAAGTACTCTCTGTAAGCACTAAAGCACTGCAGAATTATGGTTGATATAAATTCATGGATAGTTTAGGGGAACCATTCACACTCCCCACTTTATGGTCTTTAGGCTTTAGTATTAAAGGCAGCCTGGAGCTCAGAGGTGTCAAAATAACGGCTTTCTTGATGTATATATCCAGTTTCCTAATCAAATCCCATAGAAATAAAGTTTTCACATAAAGAAAATAGATAATTCTGGACTTCTACACATAAAAAAATTTCTTGGAGTGGCTTCACTGTGCTGTTTGTGGTTTATTGGTATTTATACCAGAATAGGTCAAGCATAAATAGCTGGGATTTATCACAATGGCTTGTTAACTCTCAGATGCATGATGAGCCTCTAACAGGTTGATTTTCTAGGACGGGAGTGGGGAATTACAGCCTGGGTTGTGTTCTCACTTCAGGGATGGGATAATGGCTGGACTGTCCAAGGCAGCTGTGGGCTAGAAAGCAAAGCTTCCTCCAGAGAGCCATGTTGACAGGAATATTAATGTTTATTGTGCTTATTGAGTAAATAAAAGCCTTGTTCTGCTCCTGGACTTCCTACAGGTCTGTTATGTATCTTGGTGCACTGTGCTGTTGCCAAGAGACTCGCTGTGCACCAGGTCCTATATGGCCCTGCATCATTTTACTGCTTGCAATTGGAAACTTGTTGAGAACTCCCTTCAGAAGAGGCTGTAGAGCCATGTACCCATTTACAGCACTTCCACTGCCCTGAGGAAAGGATTTGCCAGTGCTTTGTGCATCAGCAATAGGGCCCGGTGGGTTATTTTTGGCTGTTAATCACAGCTATTCCTATTTCTGTTGTGGCTGGAGCTTTCTGGTTTGAGTGTCTACAGAGTTTGTGGCATATGATAAATGAGATTTTTTTTTTCCATCTCTCCTGACAATGGAAAGAAATGTCTATAAGAAAAAAAATATTTTCTTAATTATAGGTCTGACAGCTACCTCCTGTTCCACTCTCCCCTATCCGTATCATGCTCCGAGGAGATTAGCCATGTTGCCAGGCACTGGCTTGTAGCTCTCCTTATATCTGAAGTAACAGACTGTGCTTCTAGCGTTAGGGAGTGTGGCCACATACTTGAAGCCTTTCATTTAGTGAAAATTAGCAGAAGCTGCCAGGAGATAGACAGCAATATATTTGGTACATCCCTCAACATTTTTTTTCTTCATAGCGCATTTCATTAGAAACTCACAGGAGCTCTTCAGTTAATAACATGTTCTCCAAGGGCAGCCAGGGCCGTCATCCCTTTGCTTAACAATCTCTCCATCCACCCTAAGATGTCCCTGTGCACTGTCCTGGCTGCTCTCTTCCTCTCATTCGAATGGGTTCCTGGTCCTGTTCCCAAAAGCAGAGACAGAAAAGAATGAGAAATACAGACTTTAAAGAAAGGCCATGGATTTCTGTTTCCCTCAAGTGAAAGAACCAAGGCAAAAGGCACTGCAGTGGGACAAAGTGCCAGACAATCATGTGCATGAGGCAAGGTGCTGCCAAGAAAAGGACAAACCCCATGCAGGGTAGTGACCACTGACTCCACTACTGGAAACAGCACAACAGTGAGTGGCACCTGAGCTGCGCCTTCCCCCCCAGCATCTCCTAGCTGTCACAGGCAGCATTGCCTTGAATTTGGTAAAAGTAGTGCTGGGCAGCCCGTGAGCTGTAGGGAAAGCTGCAAAAGTGGCACGCAGGGATGTCAATTTGATGGTGACTCAGCATCTGATTTATCCCGTCCATGCAATGTTCCTGTGGAAAAAACTTATTAAACAGGTCTGCATTTCCAACACAGCTCCATGATTTAGGGTTCCCTATGATTAAAGTTTGCGTAAGTGCGGAGTTACACGCCTTGGTAGCTTCTGGAGAGGGCTGTCAGGCTGGAGGGACATGCGGGTCAGGGCGTGCTGTGAAAATGGGGCTCAGCTGCAATATTGATAGGAGAAGTCTGGAGCCAGGTTATGCTTAGAGGACAGGGTCCCCCTGTCCAGACCCCTGGCACAGCACAACCTGACAACCTTGTCTGGTTGCCAGCACATCTCCCTAGCTGCCCAGGTACAGCTCAATCACTAATTTGGGGCTCCCTGTTGATGCTGGTTATGGCACAGTGGTGGTTTCTATGGCAACTCTAGAGGCAGATGCAGGCATGGCTTTAGCCAAGGTACCTCTAGCCCAGGTATCCCAGGATATTCCTCCTGAAACATGATGTAACTACGTGTTACACCAGACCAGACCCTGCAGTAACCACACCAGGCAGGCAGCAGAGGCGATGGAGCAGCAACACTGAAGACATGGCGTGAATAGCCTTCTCTGCATCATTTCCAACTTTCCCCATGCCATAACACCTCCAGCAGCCTGACCCAGCAGTGTGCTGGATGCTGCCACACTCGATGGGATTCAGTTTCTCCTCTTTCTGGCCCCACTATCCATCCGAAGATTTGCGCCGTCTGTCTTCTCTGAAAGGTCAGGCATCCGTGCTTGATATTTACCAAGACCTGTGAGATCTTCCTAGTGTCATATCATTAAAAGATCAAATCCCCTGCCTGTGTCTTTGACCGCTGCTCTATGCTTTGGTGCATGTGACTCTGCATAGAGCAAAGACCAATGAAATTTACATGAGCTCACGGCACCGGGCAGCTGGGAGTCCCCCCACCAGTCTCACTGTGCACCCCTGAATGTCACTTACAGCCACCACCCTTATGGAGTTTAACTTTTGTTCCTGGTGCCAGTTAAACGGGAGATGAGGTGTTCTTGCCAGGGGAAGCTGGCCACAGGTGGATACAGCTCTCCCAGGCATTGGATGCCCTTCATCTTTTGGGACAGGGCTCCGGTGCTGGATGGGGCCCAGCATCTCCAGCACCATTAGGCATCTCATCTTGTTTCTCAGCATCCTGGCAGCCCTTGCAACTCCCTGCCTGCTCTTATGCACTGTTCTCTCTTGACAAAGCCACTCTCCTCTTCTGCCTTCACCCCTCACAGCCCCTTTGCTGAGAGCAGCTGTTGCTCAGTGCTCTCACTCCAAAAGGAGGGTGCATCCTTACATCGCATTACTCTGTTTGCCCTGGCAGTGGGGAAAGGAGCAGAAGCCACCCCACCACACAGCACAGGGCTCTGCCAGAGAAAGGCTCATCAGGCTTTTCCTTGGGAGCTGGTCTCCCAGCAGGCTGCAGCACATAGAATCATAGAATCATTTAGGTTGGAAAAGACCTTTAAGATCATTTGAGTCCAACCATAAACCCGACACTGCCAAGCCACCACTAAACCATGTCCCTAAGCACCACACCTACACGTTTAAATACCAGTCACCTCCAGGGATGATGACTCAACCACTTCCCTGGGCAGCCTGTTCAAATGCTTGATAACCCTTTAAGTGAAGAAATTTTTCCAGATATCCAGTCACAACTTGAGGCCATTTCCTCTCATCCCATCACTTACTCCTTGGGAGAAGAGACCAATACCCACTTCACTATAACCTCCTTTCAGGGAGCTGTAGGGAGCGATAAAGTCTCCCCCAGCCTCCTCTTCTCAAGACCAAACAGCCCCAGCACCCTCAGCTCATAACACTTGTGCTCCAGACTCTTCATCAGCTTTGTTGCCCTTCTTTGAACATGCTCCAGCACCTCAATGAATCACATCCCTGCCCAGAGCAGGATAACCAGGAATGACACAACTCCAGCGAGGTAAAATTCCACGTGTTTCATTTATTTGAGGTGCTACATCACCTCCTAGGCACTGAGCTACAGGGCACCTCTGTGCTACATGAGACATCGACTGGGTCTAACAACGACACAGCACTCACTGCTACATACATGGCACAGACATGCCACAGCACAGACAGGGCCAAACAGGGCAGCGCGGCCAGCGACAGTCCTGCCACTGCCACTCCCTCCATGCTGGCAGCCACAGCCTTCCCACCAGGCAGGATTTTGCCCTGGGCTCTGCCGCTGCAGTGGTGCAGGAGCCAAGAGGGGTTTCCAAGCGTGGCAAGAAACCATGGCTGTTCCGGTGCCTGGCATTAAAGGATGGGAGCTCTCCAGAGCCCTGTCACCTGCACGTGCAGGTGCGTACACACCCTGTCCCTGTCTTCAGGCACTTGGTGCTCGGCCGGGGCTTGTCCCCGGGATCCTGCTCAGGGCACCTCACGCAGGCACAGAGCCTCAACGGCGCCGCTGGGACCCTGGGCCACTCCGCCGATGACGAAGAGCAGGCTGGGTGTTGGGCAGCTGGAGCAGGAGCAGCGGCCTGTAGGCATGGGGGGTAGTGGCTCCCACTTCTTCCGTGAGAGGCTGAAACCTTCCACCGAGTCCAGTGGGCAGGACTGGTTCCCTGCAGGAGATGGGATGGCATCAGCGCCCCTGTAGCCTTCCCCACACCCCAGGCTCTGCCTTTCCCCTCCACGTTCCTTTGATGCCCCATCCAGAATAGCTGATTCCAAGGCCCCAAGCTGCAGGAGCTCTGTGGTCCCAAAGGCAATTACCAAGGGCACAAGAGGATAAGTAGCATCCCAACGGGAAAAGCTGCCAGCACTGGTGCCGCACTGCGGGCTCTGCCCCAGCATCCCGCAGCCATCACCAGGGAGTAAGGGAGGCAGCTGCAGTCTCAGCAGGGCTCAGAAGTGATGCCATGCTGCAGGGATCCAGCCAGCACCGCTCGCCTTCCCCAGCACCCGCTCCTGCCTTGTGGCATTGCCCCAGCTGAGCTCGGTGGGGTCTGGCAGCCTGCACTGCGGGCTGGGGGTGCTGCAGCTGATGCTGGGCTCCCCTGGCAGCCCTCCCCACCACATCCCCGCCGCTGAGTGACAGCCTTAACCTTTTCCCAGTTCCCTCAGGAGAGGGATGTGGTGCTGCAGTCCTGTGTGGTGGGGCTGAGCTGGTGTGGGCTGTGCGAGCCTGGCACACCGCACACTGAACCGGGACAGGGGCTGAAAGAGGCAATCAATTCAGTGAGGTCAGCCAGTGGGGCAGGGCAGTAGGGTCCCCCCAGACCTCAGGGGGCACGGGAGGGATACACAGTGGGCAGAGCTAAGGCCACACAGCTGCTGAGGGTGTTGCAGAACCACCATGGTTTTGCGGAGCTGAACTCCTTGCTGCCACACAGGTCACTGATGTGCAACCAAGGACAGAGAAGGGAACATTGCCACAAGCCTCCCTCTGGCTTTACCAAGACCGCCCACGGCCACCACTCTTCCTCCTAGGCACCCAGCCACAAAGTCAGCTCTCTTCTCCCTCATGCGGACAGCACGGCTTGGCTTGCTCCATGCACCTGGAAGCGAGAAGATGTGCACATCACCCACTGAGGTTCCTCTCCATGGGGCAGGCATCTCTGTGCACTGAGGCCAGGAGACACCTGGGCTAATGGCATCCCAGGAACCGAGGGCAGGACCTGCCAAGGGTGCAAGAGGCTGATGCTCAGAGCATGAATGAACCAAGTCCTGTGAGCATGGACAACCCTCACCAAGCCCCAGGGAGGCATCCTGGGCTTGCAGGGGTGCTCCCACACCACCCACAAACACATCACCTGAACTCACCCTGCACAGGATCGAACATCTCCACAGTGTTAACGAAGTGGGGACGGGAATAGAAGTTGTGCGGTCCTGGCTGCTGCAGCCCCCCCAGGCTGAAGAAGACACCATCCACCATGGCACAGGCAGCAAAGGCGCGGCGGCTGGGCACACTGGGGTAGCGCGTCCAGCTCCTCGTCTCCAGGTCGAAGGCCTCGAAGGCAGTGACAGGCAGCTTGCCCTGACGGCCCCCTGTGCATAGAGGAGATGCTGTGGCTGCCAGTGCCCTGAGCTAGCACCATGGTTGGGCTCAGCGAGCAGGATGGGGCCAGCAGCTGCTGTGCCAGAGTGGGAGGGCAGCATGGAGCCACCCCGGAGTGCATGAGGTCACCCCCCCTTTTGAGGAGGCAGCGGAGGGAGAGGGCAGGAGCACGGGGAGATGCTCAGCTCAGCTCACCCCAGCAGCACCTACCCAGGATGAAGATCTTATTGCCCTGCAGGAAGGCAGAAGCCCCGTAGCAGGGCGTGGGCATGGAAGGCAGGGGCTGCCAGTGGTCCTTCGTCGGCTCATAGACACGGACCAGTGCCTGGGGAGAGGTGTCTGCACCCATTCCCCCCAGAGCATAGACAGCTCCATCTGCAAAAGAGGAGGCAGAGAGGTGGGGACAGCAATGCGCATCACCGTGAGGCTGGGAGCCCCCCATGCTCCCCAGGGCAGGCAGTGCAGGTACTACTGAGCCCCATGGCCAGACATGGCTTGGGATCACAAGGGGATGGCAACTATGGCTAGGTCTGAGCCCAGCAGTGCCCTGACCCTGCTGAGACCTCCTCACTCCTCTCTCCACCCCATCCCTCAGGCGCAGAACGGAGCACGAGACCATTGGCTCTAATTATTCTCGACAGTACCATCTCCCTGGAGACACCATGGCAACACAGCCATGCTGCCAAATCCTGCTCTTGCTCCTGGTGTGGCCGGCACCCCTACTCCCACCGCTGCCCTGCCATCTCCTGTGCCCTGCCCACCCTGCTGCAACCTGAGGCCATGCCTCAGCATCCCTAGCAAAGAGCAGATGTAGGCACCCCATATGGCACCAACCCCAGCTCTTGGACTGCCGGGCTGCATGCCAGGGCTCAGAGGCTGCTCAGCAAAGTTTGGGAAGGAATCGCAACATGCTTGGTGCACAGCATGCCAAGCCGAGCTGCACCAAGGTGCCTGGCTGCCCTGGCACGGCTCCTGGCCAGAGCAGCCAGAAGAGGCTCCTGTGCCCAAGGGGTTCTGTACTATCCAGCCCTGGGCTGCAACGGGGCTGCTGGGGCAGGTGCACGACCCTGCTGTTAAGATTGGCTACTGTGTAAAACCCTCAAGCTGCATCCCTAGCAGTTGCAGAACTCAAATCCCACCTGAGCATCCCTGACCCCTGCATCCTTGCTTCTCCAGATGGCAGAAATACCCACAGCAAAGTCCTGCCACCAGCCTCACCTCTCTGTATGGCTGAGATGCCCATGGAGGGCTGAGCCAGTGCCGCCTTCTTCTCCCACTTGCCCTCATCCACGTGGTAGACTTCGACGGAGGCGAGGGGGCTCTGTGCCGCGTCCACACCTCCCACTACCAGAATCTGCTTGCCCAGGGTGAGCGCGGCGGCACCAGCCCGCGGTGTGGGCAGTGGTGGGAGCGTGGTCCAGCGCTGGGCTGGGAGGTCGAGCACCTCGGCCGCACCCAGGGCTCGCCCACCACCCCCACAGCCGCCCAGCACGAAGAGCTGCCCGTCGCAGTGCACGGCGCTGCAGTAAACGCGCCGCGTGGGCATAGCAGGGAAGGTGGCCCACGTAAAGGTGCCCGCGCCCGCCGCCATGGGCCGGCTCAGCCACCCTGGGGGTCCCCAGGCCCTTGTCCTGCCGTGTCGCCCATCCGGCCTGAGTCGGTGCTGGCCTGGCTCTGCCCACCACCTCCTGCGGGGAGAGCATCCCAGTCAGTGCCCGCGCACCCACCGCTCCCCCAGGCCGCAAAGCCAGCTCCCTTCAGCAGGGCCGCAGCCCCACAGCTCCAGGCTGGCACCCAAAAATGCTCCTGCACCTCTGGGCTGCCTGCTCGCTCCCTCCTGGCTCCCACTCGCTGGGGCTCTGTGCTTGCACCCAGCGGGGCTCCAGTTCCCCAAGGTGCCCAAACCCACCAGGACTCCTGCTCTACAGGGCTCCCAGTGCACAGCCTGCACTCATCGAAACTCCTGCTACCTGGGGTTCTTGATGCAGAGCCTGCACCCACCAGGGCTCCCGCAACCTGGGGTGCTCTGCTCACACCCACCAGGGCTCCCGGTGCACAGCCTAGACTCTCCAGGCTCCCTCTGCCCGGTGCTCCCGGTGCACAACCCAGACTTCCCGAGGCTCCCGGTGCACAGTCCAGATGCCCCTGAGGCTCCCTCTGCCCAGTGCTCCCGGTGTACAGCCCAGACCCGCCGGTGCTGCCGGTGCGCAGCACAGACCCCCCAGGCTCCCTCTGCCCGGTGCTCCCGGTGTACAGCCCGGACCTACCGAGGCTCCCGGTGCACAGCCTGGAAGCTCCCAGGCTGTCGGTGCTGTCGGTGCACAGCCCTGACCCCCCGGTGCTCTCAGTGCACAGCTCGGACCCCCCAGGCTCCCTCTGCCCGGTGCTCTCAGTACGCAGCCCGGAACCCCCGGTGCTCCCGCTGCACGGTCCAGATCCCTCGGTGCTGCCGGTACGCAGCCCGGACCCCCGCGGTGCTCAGCCCGGACCCTCCCGGTGCTCCCGCTGCACCTACCGGAGCTGCCGCTCCCTGGGTCTCCCAGTGCCCAGCCCGCCCCCCGCCCCGCCGCTCCCCGCTCGCCTCTCCGACCGCTCCGCCGCTCCCGGTGCCGGTCCCGCCCGCTGCCGCTGGGGGCGGTGCCGCTGCCGCCCCGCTGCCGCCCGCCCGTCCCCAGTGCGGGGCTCCGCGGTGTCCCCGGTGCCCCCGGGCTGAGCCGGGACGGGGCTCCGTATCCCCGGCAGGCAGAGCTGGGGCAGGCAGGGAACTCGCTACAGCGACGAGATAGAAAAGTCGGTTTTAAAAACAGGCAGAAGGGACCCGGTGTCGCTAGCTCGACCCCGCGGGCCTCGGCGGGGCCCCCGGTAACACCTGCTGACCCCGGCACCCGCTCTGCACCGGGTACTGGCTGGGATGGGAAGGGATGTCTGAACGGGTACTGGCTGGGATGGGAAGAGATGCATGAACGGGTACCGGTGTGGGATGAGAAGGGATGTGCGAACAGGTACCAGCTGGGATGGGAAGGGATGCATGAACCACTGGTGTGGCTCCTGCCCGCCACAGTGCCACCGAGGAAAGGAAAGCCGTTTCCTGCACGGATCCCATCACATAAGCTTCTAAGACATTTAGGCATGGAAGTTCCTGGTAGGACTGAGAGAGGATCCCAGCCTGGGAGCCAGAGGGTGTCCCAGTCCAGAGCCCCTCGTCGTGTTGTCACTGTCCATCCCACTGCTGGGTCGGGGTGTCCTTCTCGGCGCAGGCCAGGTAGCGGTCATAGTTCTCTTCACACCTCCTCACACAGCGCAAGAAATAGTCCTCGTCGGCAATGGCCTCCAGCAGGTTGGTCTGCACCAGGCAAACATCGTACAGCTCTGAGGTGGGAGCACGTCTCAGGGTGCTGCTGCCCCGCCCCGAAAACACCTGCAGGGAGAGAGCAGCACCTAGAAGCCCTCGCAGCCTCTGCAGGCAGCAGTGCCAGGGCTGAGCCTGGAGCGCAGCGCCCTTCTCCTGGCTCTGGGTTTCCTGCAAAGCAGGACAGTGGCAGACGGCAGGGACTCGCAGCTCCACTCCAGTGGCAGAAAATGAAGTTTCTCCAGATTTCCCCTCCTTCCCATGAGGCTCCTT
This sequence comes from Piaya cayana, assembly GCA_013389865.1. Lineage (NCBI taxonomy): Eukaryota > Metazoa > Chordata > Aves > Cuculiformes > Coccyzidae > Piaya > Piaya cayana. Next base: position 23,361 of record WAAB01014545.1, on the reverse strand, counting down.
TGGCTCAGAACCAGCTCAACACAACACATGGCTGGGCCTCCCCTAAGGAATGGTCTCTGCACAGCAGCCAACTCCAGGAAAACCAGTGAATAGGTCTGTCGTCGGCTGCCATGGCCTGTTGCACAGGAGGGAACAGGGACTTCACCTGACCTTTACCATGGCTCTGCCTAAGGCCACCTGGCAACCCATTTCCCTCCCTGTGCTGCTCCATCACCGTCACTGACACAGGGACAGTCCTGCGGAGCTGGCGATGCAAGAAGTTGGAATCCAACCTAGTGATCCTGGCTGCAGGACATCAAAGTCCAGGCAGTGGGGATGAACCCTGCTGGCGAGATGCTCTGCTGCCGACCCCGGTGATCTGCTGACACCATAACTTGACCCTACGTGTGTGATCCGGTGCAGGGGCAGCCCCAGGGCTGGCTGCACAGCTGCTGAGAGGAAGCCGAGCAGCCCAACTGACCAGCCATGTGGGCGACAGAGGGTGTGGAGAGGAACACTGATCGGGGAAACAACCCAGCTCTGAAATGCAGCAAGTCAAGCTGTGTGAGCCACGCTCCGGCTGCTGCAGAGATGCAGGCAGCAGCTGCTGTGCGCAAGGGCCTCAGGCGCTCGGCAGAGCCAGCCACAGCAACTCCCCTCAATGAGGCACTGCACAGACCGAAGCCTGGTCCTGACAGGTCTGCTCCAGGCAGCAACAGCTCCTGCCACCAGCTAGAAATCCATGAGCTGAGAGAGCTTGTGTGGAAGGGAATAGCTGATGAGCAGCCCATCCCTCCCCACTCCCCAGTCGCCTGGCAAATGCTGCTGACCATCCACCGGCTGCTGCGGGCTTCCCCGCGTTGTGCTGTCTCCTCCCGGATTGAAACAGGCAGGGGTTCAGGCTTGCCCATGGAGCTATGGCTCTTGTTTAAACACCAACAGTTGTCCAACTGCCAGGCATGTTTCTGTCAGCATTAAACACTCCTTTTTCCTTTCCATACGGTGCCACAGTGGAGCTGCGGCTGCACGCTGAAGCTGGCTGGCCTGCTGCCGCCAGGAGCGGGGCTGACTCACACCAGCAGAGCAGAGGCACTCGGCAGCGAGCACAGGCGGCCAGCACCTGCTGTTCTCTGCTGCTGGCCAATTTCCCCCTCCCCACAGGCAGCTCTGTGTATCACTGCCAGTGACGCTGGTGGCATGGGGTCCGGTGACACCAGGGCTATGCCTAGACACCCCTTTGCAGGCTCACACTCAAGAAAAGAGGACAAAACATGCCTGACCTCAGCAGGGACGTTCCTGAGTGCATCCCTATCAGGATGTCAGGACATCCCTTCAGCCCCCTACCTGGGGATGAACAATGGTGTCCGTGTCATCCAGACGGATGTTGTCATCTATGAAGATGTGGTGAATACTGGGATCATGGGGGTCGATCCACAGGGGCTTACCCCCCTGGGAAGAGAAGTTATTTCTGGCCCACCTGAAACAGTAAGTGGAATAAGGAGCAGTCAGGAGGGGTAGAGCACGATAGCGCTTGGGTAAAAGCAGGCCAGGCTGCACTGTGGACTCAGGGCAGCCCTTTCAAGGGAAGCAGGATGGAGATTATCCTGTCCCTCTGCCAGCTGCTGCCTCCCAGAAAAACAAGTGAGGTGGCAAAACAGGGGGTGTTTGGAGAGAAGCAGGAGGTACAGCAGGGGATGGGGACTGGAAGGAAGATGTGAGAGTCCCATCAGGACGCCCAGAAGCAAAACGGGGATTGCATAAGTAGCAAAACCATCAAAAGTAGGAGCTATCCAAGACTGGAAGACGGTCAGAAAATCACACGAGAGCAGAAAATGCCCAGTCCACTTCCTCAGTGCCCAGTTTCTCACCAGTCAAAGTGGTCTTGGAAGCCTCCGATTCCCTCAAAGGAGCTGAAGTAGTCATAAAGCTTTCTTCCATCTTCTCGGGTGGCCAACCGCTCCGCTCCCTTTGTCAGCACCACCTCGCGCTTGCTGCAGCGTATCTGGCCAGGGGTGAGGTCCACAGGGAGCTGCAGGAAAGCAAAGGAGGAAAGGTTTCCAAAGCAGACAGGTTGTTTCATGCAGTGGCAGAGACAGCAAGGTGGAAACACCCCACCACTGACAGCAGTGTGGGAGGACAGGGCTGGGGAGAAGAGAGGAGGAGGTGTGGAAACCCCCAACCAAAAACCACCCCTCCCTGGGATGGAAAGGAATGACCTCCTGGCTGCACACAGCCCCCGTTCCAATCTCTGTTCCCTGTCAACGCTCCGAGAAGAACTGAAGCAGCTTCTGAAGCTCCTTCCCAGTGTCCTGCCTGGTGTGCTGCCAGGGGCAGAGCTCGTCTGGGATGGGCTCTGAGCCAGGGAGCCCCGCAATGCTGCAGCAGTCGCTGTCTGGCAGTCCAACCTGGGATACCCCAAGAGGAGACCTTTCCCACCCAGGATTTCCCTGCACACCCACAATCTCCGCACACGTGCCCTGCCCTGCTTAACAGCTTCATCCCGAGATGCTGGTTGCGTTTCCTTGCTGCAGCTTTTAAAAGCGGGAAGGTGGAGCAGCTCAAAAGCAGGACATTGAGTGGCTGGACTCGCTCATCCAGTGGGTCCTTTCCAACCTAGCAGTTCTACAATTTTGGCAGCGCTGAGGCCAGGTTTGTGCCCGCTCTCGGGGTGCCACTCACTGCCATGTCCCACAGGGCGGGGAACCGGGGGTGCTGCCCGGCCAGGGCGCAGCCGGTGGCCTGGAGGGCACGAGGCAGGTCTGTTCCGAAGGACCTGAAGATCACGGCGAACGCCCTCCGTTCCCGGTGCAGGGCATCGAGCAGGTGGAAGAAGGCGGGCAGGATCAGATGGTAGCTCTTGCCGTCCTCCCCTCGCACCGAGAAGACGTCGTCCGGCCGGCCCGGCCACTCCAGCAGCTGCAGGTGGCGGGCGTGGAGGCCGCCGAAGCACCGGCCCGGTCCCGCCTCGGTGAAGAAGGGGTCCCGGCCGTGGCGGCTGTAGTAGCTGCGGGCGCCGGGGCACGGGGCGCTCAAGGAGGGCCGGTCGCTCGCCCACTGCCACTCTCCTGCGGGACAGGAGGGGGCTCAGCCGCCGCCGCCGCCTCCCCCCGCCCCGCCCGCCCGGCCCCCGCGCTCACCGGCGGCCCCGGTGCGGCCCCAGGTGACGGTGGTGAGGAAGGTGTTGAGCGCCGCGCGGGGGCCCTGCCCGGACACGGCGTCCGAGACCACCACCGTGTTGTTCAGGTCCACGTGGAGCACCAGCCGCCGCCCGCCCGCGCCGCTCATCGCCCCGGAACCGGCCCCGCCGCCAACCGTTACCTGGGAACCGCGCAGCTTCCGCCGCCGCGCGCCCCCTGTCGGCACCGAGCGGACGCGCCGGCACCGCCGCACCGGGGGCGGTACCGGGGCGGGGGGGCGGAGAAGAGGGCGTGGTCAAGGTGAGGGGCGTGGCCATTTTGAAGGGGCGTGACCAGAACGCAGAGCGTGACCATTTGCGATGCACACGTGATCGGAACGGGGGTGTGGTCAGAGCACGAACGTGGTAAATAGAAGGGGGCGTGGGCAAAGAAAAGGAGGCGTGGTCAAAACCGCAGGCCGGGTGATTCGCGGTGGGGTCGTGGTCAGAGAAGGGGCGTGCTAGAATATGGGGTCGGGACCAATGAACGGAGGGGGCGTGGTCATTGAGGGGGCGGGGACAATGTCGGGGCGGGGTCAGCGGTTGGTGTTGAACGCAGGGGCGTGGCCGAGGGACAAGGAGTCGAGGCGGGGGGCGGGGCCATCTGATGGGTCGTGTCCTGCGCGCCCGGGGGGCGTGGCCGAGCTCTCCCCGCGTAGGGCGGAGCCAACGAGGCGGGGCGCTCGGTGGGCGGTGTCATACGATAGGGGCGGGGCCTGGGCGCCCCGGGGGCGGGGCCGAGCTCTGTGGGCGCGGTGCCGGGCAGTGGGGGCGGAAGCGGAAGTGGGCGGTGCTTCCGGGGCCCCGCGGGCGGCCATGTTGGAGCAGCGGTCGCGGCGAAGCGGCGGGTGCGGGTCTGGCGGTGGCCGGTAGGTTGGGGCCGGCGCTGCCCGGGCCCCGCGCTCCCGGGCGAGGGCGCTGCCGAGCCGCCCGGCGGGGCGGCCTCCGGGCCACAGGGGCGGAGCCGCGGCGCTAAGAGCCCCGCCCCACGCCCCTCCCTCTCCCCCCACCCCGGGCCCGGGAGCCGGCGGGGGCCGAGCGGTGGGGCCGCTCGCGCTGTCTGCACCAATCACCGTCCCGCAGACCGGCACCCGCCGCCCCCGCCGTACCGGGCCTGCGGAGGGACGGGCGAGACGGGCGCTTGGAAAAGAGCAGCACCTCCACCGAGGAAGGGCAGGAGGAGAAGCTGAGCCCCGCCGAGCCCTCCAGCCCGCCCCGTTCTCCCGGGGACCCGCCCGCAGCCGTCCGGCCCCTCCGCCGCACCCGTGAAGCGCAGCAGAGCCCGTTCCCCGAGCTCCACCCGAGGCTCGCGTGAGGGTCCTGCCGATGCCTTGCACCGGGCCCTGGGCACAGCAGCCAGGCAGGGCACGGCCTCGACTGGTGTGTCAAGTGAACGAGGCTGCTGTGGGGAGGACGGGCTGCCTCCGGGTCAGCCGGCTTAGGGCCACCTTATGCACCTGCTGCAACTCGCACTGCACTAAACAGGACCAGGCGGATGGATGTTGAGATGTCCTGTCCCCAGTGTCATAGCCTCTCTGTCCAACACCACCAGGGTTATAACCTCCTAAAGTGACCCGGCTGCTCCTGGGCTTGCTGCAGTCTGAATTTGGCAAAAGACTGAGTGTATGTTGTTAGTTGTGCTTCTCCATTGGCTTCTCCCTCTCTCCCAGCTCAAAATTAAGTTTTACATCCTTGCTGGCTTCAGTCTGCCTGCTACTGCTTGCTCATTTTGGAGGTGGCAAATCTTAGCACTGTCTGCTGACACCAGCCACGGCTCTTCTGGAGCATTTCCCTACCTGCCTCCCCTCCTCCGTGGGAGATCCCCCACGTGTCACACAGCAACTGCATTATCCTCCTCCAAATCCCTCTTCTGCCATGACGTCTGCAGAACACTTGACTGAGATTAGTCCGTCATGTGGAGGCTCTTACACCCCTGCTGACCTGTGCTTCCCCTTCTGCCGTGGCTTTTGGCTTGTGCCTATTCTCTGAGAGTTCTGAAACGTTGAACACAAAGCTGTTCCTTGCTCTCTCTGCTCAGGCGCTAACTTTTCCATCACGGCTTTCTTTCCTGTGCACTGCCCTCTCTGATAGTGTCTTTGATGCCTTCTGCGTTGCCCTAAAAAGGATTTTTCACTGAATCCTCCTTAGTATTTTGAGAGGTAGCATGAAACTAAAAAATTTGTAACTTCTCAGCACAATATCCAGCTCAGTGTGAGGGGCTGACAGCTCAGTGTGAGAGGATCAGATGCTCTGGGTACATCACAAAGCCCAGCCTGGACTGCTCTTCAGTGTCTGGTTTTTATTTAAAGCAATAGTGCTTTTGTCCTGGGCAGACAGCTGTGTAGTAGCCTGAGAGTGATCCCAGGGTTCTCCCTCAAGGCCACTGTTACACTTGTCCCAGTGATGTGTGTTTCCTTCATACCGCCCTGCTTGAATTTCCTGCTTCCTCCTCACTTGGCAGTGAATGCCCTTGGATCAACACCAGTTTGCTGTGACAGCGAGTTGCAGACTGTTGTTCAAACAAGGAAGCAGCAAGGAGCAGTGTGGCCTTGTCACAGCGTTTGGCATCAGTGAAGCACAAACTGAAATAGCCTCCAGCGCTGCTGGTCAGGTCTTCGGGAGCATGGTGCCTCTTTGGCAAGAACTCAGAATCGATTTTTGAGCAGAATCAGGAAGCTGAAAAATAGTGGTGCTGGGATAGATTTGAGGTGCTCAGGCTGCTTGCTGTTGAGATGGCTCGATTGTGGTGTTCTCAATGTGTGCACAGGGATAGAGTTCAGTGAAGGGAAAATGAGCTCTGGTTACCTGGACCTGGTCTATGTTGAACTTGAACTGGAAATAACCTGCAGATTTCACTGAGACACTAGGACCCTTTCATTGGAACCCTGCATCTTGGGATGGGTTGGTTGGGATTGCCTTGAAGGCTTCGTTTAGGTTTGATGGTATTTCTGCTAGTGATGTTTTAATTTTACTTCAGAGAGAAATCAGTGATGGGATTTTCTTGGTGATGCCTCTGATTTGGATTATGCTCAGAATCTGACCCAGTGTTTGTGAGTAGCCGTGCCTGGTCTTAATGCTTTCAGGTCCCCACTTGAAAATGTGAGGTGGTTTCAGTTGCTATAAGCTAACTGTCTTCTCTCCCCTTTTGAGGTGTCAAGGGTTGTTTCTCCAGTAATTTGGACCTTTTTGAAGCCCCTGCTTGCCTAATGCCATGAATATTGCAGTGAGCGATGTGGAAGAAAAAGCTGTCCATTCCTGGTCGAGAATTTCCTCTGCAGGACAGAAAGTGCTGGAGGAAGCCCTCCGAGTCTTCAACCCCATGTCCAAGGACCTTTCGAGCACAGAGACCCAGCTAGTGGCCTTCATTCAGGGCCTGAAGGATGAGGGCTACCGGCCCACCATTCTGAGGAGTAAGGATGTGTATGGGTACAGCTCATGCACAGCAGACACACCAAGCCCGACACAAGAGAGCACCCAGCACAACTGCTCCAGCGCTGCCGAGTCTGCTAAGAGTCCAGCTAGAAACACAGCAGCCTTGGCAAAGGTGAGTGCTTCTCCAACCAGTGTTTCGATGAATGCTTCGAAAGTCGCTGCTCAGCCCATCTCTAAAGGGGATTCCACAAATCTCCTCTTGAGCTCCTTGAAGCAGACGAGATCCAGCACATCCAAAGCCGCAGCAGTGGGCTTCCCTGCAGGCGTGTATCCTGATGTGTATCCAGCCATGAGACTCTCGGTGGTCCTGGAAGCTGTGGTGCCACTGAAAACTACCGTGTCCTGTTTGGAGTCCAGCTACACACAAGGGCGTCTTGGGATCTCGCCCTCAGACCTCAAGCTCCTCAAAGCTTCAAGTCCACCGAGGCCGTTTTCTTCAGGCAAGACCACTAAAGTAACAGAAGTTAAGGGGTACAAGCGTTCGATAAAGAAAGCACCAGATTCTGCCACCCTCACTTTAAATCTTCCGAAGGGGCCAAAGGGTGGAGTGTTGCAGGAGAGCAATGCTTGCAAAGCCTCAGGGGTCCTCAACGGGAGAATTACAGGCAGTTCGTCCCATGGCTGCAGCACCGCACCACAGTCCAAGACCTTGAAAATCAAAGGTAAGGAACCTCAGGTGGGAAAAACAGAGTGGAAGGACAGCAGCACTTTCCAGGAGAGTGTTGGGAAGAGGAGGAGAAGTGCTACAGAGTCAAGAGAAGCACCGCAGAGGAAGAAAGCAAAAACCATTCCTGTGCAAAATAAATCTCGACGGGCTCAGAGTACTCTAAACCTGCTGAAATTCCGGACCATCAAGGTGGGCAACTCTTCCTCTGATGATGAAGTGAGGAGGAGAGCACAGAAGATTCTTAGGGTCAACTTGTCCCCTGTGATCCGAATTCAGCCCCTGTCTCACTCTGACAGCGTCCCCTGAGTTTCTTCACTATGACACTTTTTTCATAACTAAAAATTATGATCCTGATGCCAGAGCAAGAAGTTTAGGAGTTACTGTGGGTCTCTGGTGTCTGGTGACATTGTACCAACGACCCTGCAGACAGAGCAGCCGGCTCTCGTGCTGTTTCTGCCTGTTTACCACTGCTATGCAGAACTGACTGCAGAAATACAAACCACCCTCTTTGGGAATGTGGGATGGTGACTCTCGCCTGCAGTGAGCCAAGCAGGCTGTGGCAGGGGGAGAACACGGGACTGTATCATGACATTGATGCACTGTGATATTGCTCTTTTTCAAGCTGTACATTTACTGGTTTTATTTTGATCAGATTTTATAACTTTATATGTCTATATATCCATAGATGTGCATATAGCCCAGGAACTGTGGGAAGATGCACTTCTCCATCCCTCTGGGATTGGGTTTGATAGCTTTTGTTCCCCCTCCAGTCAGTCTTTTGTTGAGAGGTGCCAGGATTTCTCTGTGATTCAGTGTTGTGACAGCCTGTTCTGGGCTCTCTGGAGCAGCTCAGAGGCAGGCAGAGCTAGAACCACTCATTTGTCTCCAGAAATGCCAAGCTCTTTGGAGAATTACCAGCTAACAGTTTATAAACTGTAGTTTTAATAATGTTTTCGGTATTACCTCTGCATAAGAGTCGGGGAGTGTTATGGGGCTGTTGCCTGCAAGTCTGCCTGACATCTCTAGGTGCCTCCTCTGTTCCTTGGTATCAGAAGCTCCGAGCTCATGGTAGGAATTTGCCTCCAAGGAGCGATTTCTCAGAACGTGGTGTTGCTTCACTTTCCTGTGTCCCAGGTGCAAAGGTAGAACATGAACTGTGACTGTTAGAGCCGAAGGGCTGGGGTTGTTTATAAGAATTGCAGAAAGTTTCCCCACCATGTCGCTGCTTTGCTGTTGCTGGGTGTTTCAGGAGCAGGTTCTAGGTGCCGGTAGAGAAGACACAGGATGTGTTTGAATGTATTAGATTCACCTTGCCTCTCCCAGCTCTCAGGAGGGGATGGTTGAACCTGAATTAAAGCAGAAAAGCGGAAGAGCTGAGAGGCTGTATGCCAGCACTTAAATGTAGAGAGTTTCTGTCACTGTGTGGGGGTGAAGCAGTAGGAAGGGAAACCGGCACCGTGTTGGAATGGGTGATGGCTTTGCTGTGCCATCTGGGATGTTGTGAGAAGGTGTGTGGCAGGTGTGAAAGCTCCCAGAGTGCAGGCTCTGACTGTCCCCAGGAGGCACTGCAGAACCGCTGCAGCCAGGCTGCGTTAGCCTTCCTGTGAGAATTGAACACAGACTGCACGCCTGGGTCTGCTCTCCGCAGGGGAGGATTCGCAGACTCCAGGAGAAACATGTTGGAGTGGTCGGTGCTGCAGCCATCACCTGGGAGGGGTGGCCTCCGATGAGATGATCTGTATTGGAATACTGCAAAAGCAGAACCTGGTGTGTTGGAGAGAGGGAGCAGTGTCAGGACAAGTAAAGTGTCTTTACACTGCTGTACATTCAGATCTTTGCGGCAGCGGGCCAATAATCCACTCATTCTTTCACCAGCTCAAAATACCCCTTTCTGACCTAGTAATCTCTGTGGACATTGGCTGAAGAGATGAGCTCCCCAGGGACCCCCGGATCTTTGTGTTTCAGCCCCTCCCTAGCACTTGGCTGGATTCCAGCGCTTTGTAAAAGGGGTCAGTGTCTGAGAGCTCAGAGAAAAGCCATGGCATGGAGAGGAGAGGGGGAGTTCATGAGGGAGTGAGAGAACCAGGGTTCTTTCCCCTCACCCAGGTATCACAGTGCTGTGAGCAGGGTGGTGGATCTCTCTTGGAGGGTTATTGCAGACTCTGAGTCACGTTCTTGAGTTCTCTGTGGTTTTACTGTGCATATCTGAGCTGCTGTCAAGAGATCATAACTTGAAGTGTTTGAGACTGACCTGTGAATGCCGCTGCTTGGCTGCAGAGGAGGAAGAAGTATTTCCTCCTGCTCCTGTAAAATGCCCTGGCAGAGAGTTCCCTGTCCTGACATGGTGCTGGAGGAACAGGGGCCCTCCATCACTGTTAACTGGCCAAAAATTGCTTAGTCCCTTTTATTCCCACTCCTTCAGTCCTTTCTCATTCCCACGGTCTCAAATACTAGGTCTTGAAGTCTCGCACTGGAGTTTCTCTTTCTAGCTGTTTCCTGAGGAGGGCTCTGAACTCCTGCCTGCGGTATCGCTGTCTGACAGGCAGCTCAGTGGCTTCCCCTGTTCCCAGCCCCTTATAAGGGCACCGAGAGCTCTCATGCAGCACAGACATCCCAGCTGAGCGCCTGGCCTCCAGTGGGAAAAACAACCACGCATCAACAAGGCTGAACTCAGGCTGAGGTTGCTTTTCCTTCAGCCTGAGCAGGAAGCCGAGCACCTGAGGCCAGCTTATCAGGCCACATCCCTCCTCTTTGCTATGTTTCTTCCCTTAGCTGCCCTGCTGCCTGCCTCCTTGCTCTTCTTTTTCACCTTGTCTTTCACAGCAAGCATCTTTGCCAGTCAGGGACTTGGCCTGTACTGTTCCATAGCACATTCTGCAGAACTTGCTGCCTTAGCGCTGCCATGCTTTGCTGGCACCGAGCTGAGTTCTGCGAACAATAGCGACTGCTCACTCAGTGGCCTTCCCAGGCCACCAGCAAGAGGTCGTCTGTGTTAGGTTTACGGCTGGACTCAATGATCTTAAAGGTCTTTTCCAACCTAAATGATTCTGTGATTCTGAAAGGCAGGCATTAGAAATGCTTTAGTGTTACTGAGGCTCCTGCCAGGGAAGCAATCACCCCAAAGCTCTGCTCTGGGACTTGCCCGTGATCACTCAGTCTCTCTCAGCTCTTGTGCACATCTCTGACAAACCATAGGGCCATTGAGCCTCTGAGCACCGGAGCTTCATTCTGTGTCCTCCTAACGTCTCCTCTTTCCTGTCACGGGTGATTTGGGAACTTGGCTGGAAGGATAGCAGCTTGTTATTCCCAGGGGGGCTGTAAATGTGCCAATGTCAGCAACTGCTGCCTGTCATCCAGTGCTGGCAGACGCGGGGCCTGCAGCCTGTTGGTGGTTGGCTCTGCTGTCCTCCATCTCGTGGCTGGGTGCAGATGCCTCTGGCATCCTGGGCCTTCAGTGCTGCTGTGCAAGGGGCTGCAGAAGGGACTGGGCTGTGGACACTGCTGTCTAGTGTTTAGGAAAGATGAGGGGATTGGTCTGGTCAGACCTGCTTAAGACCTGATTTAACCAGAGATCTCCCTCCAGAAGTCCCCTTCCACCCTCTTATTCTGTGACACCAGTGTGACACTTGCCTTCCAGGCAACTGTGCAGCATTAACTGGTGAGGTACTTAGAAATGCTTTGCCTAGAGTGCTGTGGTCTCTGCTGAGTGTGCTGTGTGCAGGTTGTTCAGACCTGTTTCTGTGTTAGTCACTTTGAATTCATCCAAGTGCCTAACCTGGCCTATGCTCTTCCTGGGCACCGTGACAACCAAGAGCTTTAGAGACTCCCTTAGGAATGCTTTTACCGCATGGATCTGTGCCACTGTCACTTTGAGAAATGATTCAGCCTGTAGTCAAAGGGCTGTTCTTCTAACTGCGTTTGTGGAAATAACTTCTCCTTTTATTCAGCTGCCAAGAAGCGAAGAGTTTATGCTTCGCCTGCACCAGACAAGGTCCTTGAGCTTCCTGCATGCTTCAGGTGTCTGTCAGCAAAATCCGTGGGGAGAGCAGCTTGTCCAGCAGGCAGCTGAGGGGGAAGCGGGCATCAGATACTAGTTGAAATCACATTGTTAATTGGTAGAAATGTTTCAAAGCTCATGTCCACTGTGGTCAGATTTCACCTTCTGCCACCTTTCAGTTGGAGAAGTTTCTCCTTGGCCACTTCCCTGCAAGCCATGTAGCACGGTACTGTAGCACTTCCCTACCATCTGTGTCCCCCCAGAGCCAGCTGCTGTAGCGATCTTTGTACACAATTTCTTAAGCACTTTTCTGCTAAATAAGATGGGATAGTTTTGTTACTCCTGTTTTTTAGCCCACTGGTGGTATTTCCATGCGAGAAGGAGATGTGCTTTGTGGAATGATGTGAGCACTGGTGTAGCCAGACCTTGCTCAGACCAGGGCATCCCCCGCCCAGCCTGCAGTGCTCCTGTTCACAGGGCTAGGGGGTTGGTGGGCTGAGCCCCTCCCTGCCTGGTGTTCCTTGTGCAGAGTTTGGCCAGTCGCCAGGGAAGAGTGTCACAGGGAAGTTGGGAGCAGAACAACAAAGGTGGGTGATGCTGTGCGCTTGGCTCCATGGCCCTGCTCCACGGCTGGCCCGGTTCTGCTCTGTATCCACCAGGCCCACCTCGTACACCAGCAGAAATTCTCTTCAGTGCAAGTCCCCTGACTCCAACTGCGGCAGGAGCTGGAGTTTTGGGGGTTGAGCACAGAATTTGGGCCATTTCAGTTGTGGCTTGTGCTGTGTTCAAGGGAAGACCATGGAAGCAGGCAGCCCCTCCAGCTGCTCTCCCTATTGGGTTCAAGTTCCCTGCCCTTTGGCCATGGCACAAAGGAGGTGTGGGGCTGCAGAGCAGGTTTGTCTCTCTGCTGCAGCTGGACAGTTTGATGTGAGCTGGGCAGCTTCCCAGGCAGGAGAGCAGGTTGTGGTGGGAGGATCTGTGTTTTGGCTGTGGTTGGCAGGGTCCTTGGTGAGCTGTGTGGAGCACCTGCTGCTCAAGCAGGTTGGTTGGTTCGTGTGGAAGTGTTAGTTTCTGTTTCAGTTCAGAATGCCACTGAAGTCAGTGCCAGTTCAGAAGGCCTGTTTGCTCCTGTGGTCAAATGGGGATGGCTTGTCAGGATCTGAAATGGCCTGAGGAGAGGAGGGCTGTTCGGGGCACCTTGCATCTTCTTGATGGTGCTGCAGCCCTTGGCTTTGCAGGCTGGCAGAACCTGTGGAGAGGGCAGCAGGGCAGGTTGCTCCCAGGCCCCCCTGTTTGGGACATTGTGCTAGGAAGCACGGCGCTTGGGTTTTCCCCTCCTCACAGCCTGTTCCTGTGTGGAGCTGGGTGTCATTAGGAAGGTGCCAGGTGCCTCGCTGGCTGGTGGGGCAGAGGCCTTGTCCCAGAAGACAGGAGAGCCAGTCCTCATTCCTGGGACAGCCCTGAGTGTCAAGTGAACCGTGTCCTTAGGTGTGAGACTGCTGCCTCCAAAGCTGTGGTGCTGAGGCCAAGACCCCTCAGTTTGCTTAGGAAGACCAAGGAGGTGTGGTGAAAAAGTGAGGAACTAGGATTAGGGGAAACCAGAGATGCAAAGCAGCACCTGGCTGGCCATCTTCCACTGCAGGAGGAGATGTGCAGACAGGGAAGTGTCTGGCATGCCATAGCCCTGCCTCCACTCTGTCCCTGCCGGCTGAGAGAGCCAGCCCTGCCCTGTCTGGCAGCACAACGCAGGCACTGCTGCTGCAGGCTCTGGAGCACGGGCAACGTGGTGCCCTCTTGGAGCAGGTGCCCCTTCTGACCCTTGGTTTCTGTCCTTCATCATTCGCACAAAGTGACCCTGCTCGGGTGGCTGTGGGGGAAGTAAGCTGCTCCCCAGCTGACAGAGCTCCCCACCCCATGTGTGCTGAGTTGTACCCTTGGATGCCCTCACAGGGCAGGTAGCACTTTCTCCAGCGAGCATCCGAAATACCTTCCCCTTTGGAGGTCGTTAGGCCTTGTCCCGGGGAGTGCCTTAAAGGCCTTATTATCGTCTGGGACTCTTTTCTTGTTGTCTTAATTAGCCCTTTCCGTTCCTGTTGCTACACGCAGCCTCTGTGAGAGCCTGGTGATTCCCACAGATGCAGTCAGGCATGCAGTGCTGTTGTAAATGAGAAGGTGCTGCAAAGCTACCCCAGAAATACCTCCACTCCTGCCCCTGCTCCGCCTGGGATGGGATGAAATGTCTGGTGGTGTTCGTGGTGGGGAAGGCGCAGAGCATGATGCTGTTCCCTCCTCCTGGTTCCCAGTGCAGCACTTGTGAAGAGTGGCGTTTCCCAAGCAGAGGCTCAACAACTGCTCTGAGGGATACGGGGGCTCTGGGTGGGCACTGCCTGGCCCCTCGTGTTCATCTCCGCCAACCATCGTCTCGGGAGAACTGTCTCCACACCACAGTGTGACTGATCTGCTCCAGCTCGGACTGTCCCCTGCCATTCCGGTGTCCCAAGTGATGGCCGAGGAACAGCAACTGCAGCCCGTGGGAGGGCGAGTAACAAACTTTTGTATGGTGAATTTACAGCAACTTGACCATCTTGTTCTTGAGTGAACTTTTTACTGTTTCATTTGTTTGTGTAGAATGTTCCTGAAGCTATATTAATATTTAGTGTTTAATATAAGGCTGGGCTCCACACTCAGTGTTGTATATTTTGGAATGGCGTTGTTTAATGAAAAGACAGCGTTAATATTGTTCTGCTCTTCAGAGGGAATGGGACAAAAACCAGACTGTCTTTTTTTCCTAAATGAAGTGAACTTTTTGTTATGAAGTCCTAGCAGGTGTCCAGCCTTTCAGTAAAATGGTGCTCAGAACCACCCAGCGTGTCCAGCTTTTCTTTGGGCCCTGCCAGACTGCACCTCCCAGTGCCCTGTGAGCTCCCTGGAACAGTGTCTCCCGTCTGCCTGGCGGCTGCGTGGGACACACTCAGCTGGAGCCCATCACCATCCCTTCCTCCTAGTCTCTCCAGTGAGGTTTGGGGTTACCCAAGCCCTGTTAAGGAATGCCTGACTTGGGCTGAGGAGCGCTCCAGATGAGTGCCACTAGTGTAAACTGGGATAAATCCACGTTGCAGGTTAGTTCCTAGAAATGTGCCAGGTTGGTGCTGTACTGCCCACCCTCTGACTTTGGATCTGCCTGTTCTGCAGCCGGGACCCTGCAGCCAGGTCCCCACGGCCGGCTGCTTCATCAGAAATGCCATTGTTCCCTGGTGTGTGATCTGAATCCGGTTTGTGCCGTGGGGCCATCGGTGCACTGACCCGGCACTAACAGGGGTGGGACCGTGCCCCCAGGCAGACACCAGCTTTGGTGCTGGAGCTGCTTCTTTGGGAGGGGAAACGGTTAAGTGGTTTTCCAGCTTGTAAGGATGTTCAGGGAAGCCTTGGCCACCCCGCTGAGTGTGCTGAAGTTGGTCCAAGTGGGGCTGGCCAGGCGTGAGCGGATGCCCCAGGAGCTTGGGGGTTCTGCTGAGGACTGGGGGACCCCTCCTCTGTGTGCCCCCAAGCAGCAAGCGCTGCTGGTTCCCAGTGCTGCTCCTCCGAGCTGCACGCTCTGCTGATCATGGCAAAAGCACTCTGATCACTACTGAAAAGAGCTGGTGGAGCTGAGGCCACGGGTGCCTGAGGGAGCAGGAGATGCTCAGCAGCTTTGAAACGCTGATGAGGGAGGGCTGCGGTGGAGCTGCTGGCAGATCTCCAGGCAGCAGAGCTGCCCCTGGCCATGTCATCTCCTCAGGCAGACACAGGCCACTTCAGCCTGAGGCAGCTGAGGATTCCTCTCTCCCGTTTTTACCTTGCCTTTCAAGGCCGGAGATCCTGTTACAGTTACCTTTATCAGGTGCTTTGGATCTCCTTAGATAAGGTTTGCTTGGCAAGATCCCTGCAGTGATACAGACACGCTGGCCAGTGCTAATGGATCTTTATTGTCTCACCTGCCAGCTCTCAGCTGAGGAGCTTGTGGTCCTTGGCCACCAACCTGTGCTGCCAGAGCCTCGCTGAGCTCAGCCTGGCTCTCCCTCCAGGTTTCCTAGTGCTTGCCTAAAGCATGACATAGGGTGCTGGCAGGGCTGTGTCCACAGCATCCCTCACCCACCGGGATGCATGAGAACAGCTTGTGCTGTGTCAGGTCAGGGCATCCCTAAGGGCATGGAATTTGGCATCTCCGTGGCCAGAGCTGCTGTTTTGTTTGCCTGTGACCTTGCCTGCCAGCAGACGGCCGGAGCACGGCCTTGGCGTGGGATGCACGCAGCTCCTCTTCCTTCCTTCGGCCTTGGTTAATAAAAGGCACCTTCCCTGCGTGGCAGCAAGGTCTCTGTTGAGCCCAACTCGGTGCATGACCGTGCTGCCCGCAGGGCTCTGGGGCTGCCAGCTCAGCACCTGGCCCTCCTGGTCCAAAGGATCCCCGGCAGCACCGACTGGTGCTGGGTGAGTGGGGCCCTGCTTGACGATGCAAGCACGGGATGGGGGGCAGGATCCACCCAGCGTGGCTGGCTGCTGTGCCACCCTGGGGCTCCGGTACCAATGCTGGAGACGTGCTCTGAACAGACACAGACAAGCCTGTGTGGTGCAGGGCGAGTCACGGCCGAGCTGCCTTGGCAGCCCCATGTACCGCTCAGCTGGGCACGGCAGCCCTGCGGGGAAGCTGTGTGCCAGCCACCCTGGGCACCACCATGCCACGCGTGGGCCACCGCCAGCTCCTACCTGGCCCTGCCTCACCTTGGGTAGAACTCGGTGTGGGCTGTCCCTCCCCTTGCCTGGCACGGCTGCTGGAGGAGGAGACAGGCACCGGCCGCCCTCTTCCAGGATCAGCGGCCGAGTCCAACCTGAGCCTGGCGAGGCTGAGCTGGCCAACTCCGCAGCCCACCCGGGGCACAGCTGCCTGCCTGGCACGCTGAGCCCCGTGGGCACAGGTAGGAACCGCTGCATCCGTTGCGGAGCCCCGGGAACGGCACAGCCCCAGACATGGCACAGTGCCAGGCTCACTGCCCTGTCCTGGGCACGGGCTTGGTGTTGGCAGCCGGCACAAGGTGGCACATTAGGAGGGGCTGTGGGGTCCCTTGAGGAAACAGGTTGGGTTCCTCTGTGCCTGCAGCGCCCTTCCTGGGACTGGAATGTGCTGGACTTTGCCCAGGGAGCTGTGGTGGTGGGGAGGGTTGGGTTCCTCGGCAGGGATGTGCCCAGCCATTAGCATCGTGGCTGTGCCTGGATGAGCTGCCGTTGGGCTCTCACCTAGGCCTGCTGGTGTCTCCACCACGGGGCAAAAAGCGATGCCACAGCCCCACACGCAGCTGAGCCAGCCGGTTCCCGGAGTGCCAGGCACCCATCCTGCCATCGTGTCCCATTCATCTGGCTGTGAGCGGCCGCTGTGCCGGGAGCCTGGGGAACGTGGCGCCGTTGGCTCGCTGGCGCGTGAGCCGCCCTTTTGTTCCACGTTGGGGCCCGCGGTGCCGCCAGGCTTGGGGCGTGCCCGGGCTGCCGACGCCTGGCCCGCGTGGCCGTGGCGGACGGGCGGGCAGTGGGGGCCTCCAGGCAGAAGGAATCGGCAGTGACATTCCCGTAGCCTGGAGACCGCCGTCCCTTTCAGCGGGCAGCCCATTTGAATAAGAATCGTGTGCAGGGAAAAAGGGGGGCCACTGGCCACCGCCATCCCATCGCCGCCATCGCCCCAGCTCATTTCTGCGCACTCAGCCTGGGGGCCACTGAGTCCCACACCGCTGTCACCCCCAACCTCAGCCCCGACAGCGCACCGGACGCCAGAGGACGCCAGGTCGGTACTGGGGGCTCATGGGGCTCGGGGACCCCCTCGCTGGCATGTGGCCTTGCCCTCCTTGCTGTGGCTTCGAGCAGGCTCTGTGGCGGGACAGAGTCCCGGCTGCCCCCGCCATCCCGAACCCCCCTGCTCTGACTGGCTCCTACATGGGGACAGGAAAGATGTGTTTGGGCAGTGCTGGAGCCAGGCTTTGATCCAGCTCTTGGGAGCCTGAGAGCGGGTGGTACCGGGAGAGAAGGAAGCACAAAAGGCAGCTCCAGCCTAAATTTAACAGCGGGACCCCGGCCAGCGGCACAGACGCCTTGCCCAGCCGCATCCGGCACTCCTGGCTCCCCTCCCCGGGTGGCCTTGGCCTGGTGCTCCATCCCCCCAGTGACATCAGTGTCACTTGAAGGGATGGATCTGCCCCAACGCAGGCAGGATTGTGTACAGCACAGCTCGTGTGGGACAGGGACATGGGCATGAGGGTGAGCAGTGAATGCCACCCTGGGGAACTTTGGGACCCAGTTACACATGATTCCCTTGGCTTTCCTCAGCACCAGCTCTGGGTGGGAGCACCCTGGGGTGCACGGCTCTTCTGGGGCCACCCTGTGCCCCACACTCTGCCACAACGCCACCTCTGTGTCCCCCCAGACGGAGCCTGTGGCTGCACATGGACCTCCTGGCGCTTGCTCTCCTCCTGGGTAAGCACTGGGCTCGGTGGCCGGGGGCTGTGGTGGCCCCAGGACCCCTGCCTGGCAAAGCCGCTGGGCAGCAGCGGGTGGCACTGGCGATGCTCCCTGGCCAGCAGCAGCCAGGGCCTGACGGCTGCAAATTCCAGTGGGGAATCCGGGCTGTGCTGAGCCTCTGCGGGATTAGCAAGCGCCTGACCTGGCCCCTGGCTCCCCCCGGCACTGCTTGGTGCCCCAGGAGCACAAGCAACCCAGCCTCCGGCTCGCCCCCACTGCCCAATGCTCCCTGCCCCCCCGGTCACGAGGCGCCAGCGCTGCTGCCAGCACCTTTCCGGGTCACGGAGCTTCATGCTGCATCAGTGGGTCGGGACGTGGGGATGGGATGGGATGTTAGGGGGTGGGGAGGGTGCCAGGCAGGCATCGGGGTGCACAGGGGTCAGGGGGTGCCCTGGCACAGCCCCCAGCCCTTGCCCTTGTGCTCCCTGCAGTGGGGGTGCCAGCAGCGGGGGGCTGGCAGGAGCCCAACCTGAGCCATGGCTGTGCCCGTGGCAGCTGCTATCCAGCCACGGGGAACCTGCTGGTGGGGCGAGCCCCCAGCTTGAGTGCCACCTCCACCTGTGGGCTGGACGGGCCCCAGGAGTACTGCATCGTCAGCCATCTCCAGGTGAGCCCCCAGCCCCAGCACAGCCAGGCACCGGCATGATCTCCGGCCACCCCATTTACTGAAGCTGCCATTCCCTGGCACAGGATTCGGAGAAATGCTTCACCTGCGACTCGCGGGACCCATCCCTGCCCGAGAGCCACCGTATCGAGAATGTCATCTACCTGAGCGGTTCCCATGGCCAGCGGACCTGGTGGCAGTCTGAGAATGGTGAGGCTGGGGCAGCAGTGGGGCTGCCCCCCCATGCATGTGCCTCAGGGCTGTGTGGCCACGGCACCCAGTGAGGTCTTTCCCAGCCTTGGCCATCACCTCACTGTCCCCTCCAGGCGTGGAGCATGTCAGCATCCGCCTGGACCTGGAGGGCGAGTTCCACTTCACCCACCTCATCATGAAGTTCAAGGTGGGTCCTGGCACATGGGAGGTTGGGATGGGATGAGATTGGATGGGATGGACACAGCAGGGCCGCAGGGCTGCACCCCATCCCAGCTGGGTGTCCCCTAGACCTTCCGCCCTGCGGCCATGCTGGTGGAGCGCTCAGCTGACTTCGGACGCAGCTGGAAGGTCTATCGCTACTTTGCCTACAACTGCTCCAAGCTCTTCCCCGGCATCCCCAGCCAACCCTCAGGGCTGGTGGATGAGGTGCTGTGTGACCAGCGCTACTCCGAGATTGAACCCTCCAGCCACGGCGAGGTGCGTGGGGCTGGGATGCTGTGGAGTGGGGCTGGGATGCAGGGATGTCCAGACTCACCTTCTCTCCTTCCTCCTCCCAGGTCATCTTCAAGGTGCTGGACCCCTCCATCCCCGTGGCAGATCCCTACAGCCCGGACATCCAGGGTGCGTGGCTGGGGTTGCTGGGGCCACGGATTCAGTGGGGTGGGTGCTGATGGTGCCACCCCGCGTCCCAGACCTGCTGCGTGTCACCAACCTCCGGGTGAACTTCACCAAGCTGCACACGCTGGGGGACAACCTGCTGGACACACGGCGCGAAGTGTTGCACAAGTACTACTACGCTGTGGACGAGCTGGTGCTGCGCGGGAGCTGCTTCTGCCACGGCCATGCTGCCCACTGTGCCCCAGCACCTGGTGCCCCATCATCCTCCGTTCCCGGCATGGTGAGACACGCGTCAGCCCAGCACAGCGCCCATGGGACCTACTGGCCTTGCTGAGCCAGGTGCTGCCCTCTCAGATCCATGGGCGCTGTGTCTGCGAGCATCACACACAAGGACTGAACTGTGAGCGCTGCCAGGACTTCTACCACGACCTGCCCTGGCGCCCAGCTGAGGGCTCCAGTACCAACGCCTGCCGCCGTGAGTGCCTTGTGCCACGCTGTGCCCGAAGCCCTGGGCTTCTACATGCTAGGCTCAGGGAACTGGGGTCCTGCATGTTGTCCAAGGGGCATTCAGCGTCCCCTGCACTGTGGCTTGGGGATGAGGATAGACAATCTCTCATGCCATGCTTTGGAGTCTCGGGTGTTGCCTGCGGGGCTGTGGTTTGGGAGAGTGGAGGTTCTCTGGAGTGTGATCAAGGGGGTTTGGGGATGAGGGGATCCTGCCAGCTGGGATTAGGCTCTGGGGATGCTGCCTGGTGGGACTGGGGTGCCGCACGCCGTGCCATGGCTCTGTCCCCCCAGGCTGTGACTGCAACGAGCACTCGCGGCGGTGCCACTTTGACATGGCTGTATTCCTGGCCACGGGGAACACCAGCGGGGCCGTGTGTGATGATTGCCAGCACAACACCATGGGCCGCCGCTGCCACCTCTGCAAGCCCTTCTACTACCGACACCCCCGCTCCGACATCCGCTCCCCCACCGCCTGCGCCCGTGAGTGCCCCAGGACCCCAGTCTCATGGGTCGTGGTGCCACCAGCCTCATCTTCATGGCTCCTGGTTCCACCAACCCCATCTCCATGGCTCATGGTGCCACCAGCCTCATCTCCATGTTTCCTAGTGCCACCAAAATTATCTCCATGGCTCCTAGTGCCACTAATGGCTCCTAGTGCCACCAACCCCATCTCCATGGCTCTCATTGCCACCAAACCCATCTCCATGCCTCCTAGTGCCATGAACTCTCTCTCCATGGCTCCCAGTGCTGGCAGTCCCAGCTCCTGATGGTCTCTTTCTCTCTCTTGGCAGCGTGTGACTGCGACCCGGCAGGCTCACTGGATGGGGGTGCGTGCGATGGGCACACGGATGTGGCACTGGGCATGATCGCTGGGCAGTGCCGCTGCAAGGAGAACGTGGCAGGTCCCCGCTGCGACCGCTGCCGGCATGGTGCCTATGGCCTCAGCCACGGCGACCCGCAGGGCTGCCAGCGTGAGCTGGGATTGGGATGGGAGGATGCAGGGCGGAGGGATGGAGATGAGGGATATGGGATGGAGAGATGCGGAATGGTGGGATGGAAATGGAGAGATGAGGATGGAGGGGTGTGGATGGAGGAATGTGGACAGGGAGATGGGAACGGAAGGGTGAGGGATGGAAGGACACGGGATGGAGGGCTGTGAAGCCTGTGGGCTGTGGTGCCCCGTGGCAGCCCCTCACATGTTGGGGGCGCATACGCATGTTGGGGGGCAGCATGCAGGTGTGACCCACGGGGCACGGTGGCGGGCAGCTCCCCCTGCGACCCCATCAGCGGAGACTGCTACTGCAAACGCTTTGTGGCTGGGCGCTCCTGCAGCCAGTGCGTGGTGAGTGTCCCCAGCCTGCCCCACACCTCGCTCCATCGCCTCGGCTCTCCCCAGCCCCACAGCCATCCCCAGGGCTGAGCTGGCCCCACAGCTGCCCCACATCCCTCCCTCTCCCTGCAGCCTGAGTTCTGGGGCTTGAGCTACGATGTTGGGGGCTGCCGGCCCTGCGCCTGCGACTTCGGAGGATCCTATAGCAACAGGTGGGGCCAAGCACAGCACACAGCATGTGGCTGGGCAGGCGTGGGGACAGGGCTGGGGGTCAAGCACAGAGGGAGGGATGAGGACATAGGTGGAGAGATGGTGACAGGGGTGGGGGGGTAGGCTAGGCTGGGGTGGAGGGATGGAACGGGATATCTCCACACCCTGAGATGAAGTGATGAAGACGGGGATGGAGGGAGGGATGAGTGAAGACAGATCTGGACAGAAGGACAAACAAAAAGACAGGCTGGTCATCCCCAGGTGCTCCATGGAGGATGGGGCTTGTCCATGCCGTCCCCACATCATGGGGCGGCAGTGCAACCAGGTGCAACCTGGCTTCTTCTGTGCGCCCCTTGACTACTACACCTACGAGGCTGAACAGGCCACCAGCCATGGCCACAGCCACCCTCAGCTCCCGGTGAGTCTCCCTGGGGGGCCTTGCACCCCCAGCTTGGGCTTGCACATGGCTATCACTGTGCACCATGCTCCACGTGTGGCTGTCCCTGTGCACTGCTGTCCCTGCTCATGGCTGTCCCCGTGCATGGCTCCCACGTCCCCGCAGGGTGCCATGCGGGCAGAGGTGCCCCAGGACTGCCTGGATTATGACCCCAGAGAGCCAGGGGGGCGGAAGGGGCGCCCGCGGCACCAGCGCAGCCCCCCTCGCACCTCCCAGCCTCGCAGCCCCTCTCGCCGCAGCCGCCAGCCACCCCCCAAGGTGAGCACTGGGGCTGGGATGGGGCATGGCAGGGCCAGCCATGGCCAAGCTGTGACCGTGCTCTGCCCAGCCGGACGTGGAGGAGGTGGCGCGGGACGGCACTGGGCACATGGTGACCTGGACAGGCTCAGGGTTTGCCCGGGTGCGGGACGGAGCCGGTTTGACCTTCCACGTGGACAACATACCCTACCCCATGGACTACGAGCTACTGCTGCGCTATGAGCCCGAGGTGAGTGCAGCAGCAGCACCTACGACTGCAGCCCCAACCACAATGCGTTTGGTGCCCTGCGGCCCTGACGCTGCCTTGCCTGTCACCACAGTCAGCCGAGGACTGGGAGGCCATTGTCAGTGTCAGCTCCCGGGTGCTGCCCACCAGCCCTCGCTGCGGGAACCTCCTGCCCTCCGAGCAGATGTACCGAGAGAGCCTGCCCCACAGCCAGAGGTGCAGACAGGGTGGGATGAGGGTGGGATGGGGATGGGGTGGGGAAGGGGACTAGGACTGGGCCAGNAGGGAGTTGGAGAGAGCAATGAGGTCTTCCCTCAGCCTCCTTCAGGCTAAACAACCCCAGCTCTTTCAGTCGTTCCTCATCAGACCTGTTCTCCAGCCCTTTCACCAGCTTTTTTGCTCTTCTCTGAACTCACTCCAGAGCCTCAACATCCTTCTTGTGGTGAGGGGCCCAGAACTGAACACAGGATTCGAGAAGCAGTCTCACCAGTGCTTAGTACAGAGGGAGAATAACCTCCCTGGACCTGCTGGCCACGGCATTTCTGATCAAGCCAAGGTGCCATTGGCCTTCTTGGCCACCTGAGCACACTGCTGGCTCATGTTCAGTCGCTGTCAACCAACAACCCCAGTCCCTTCTCCTCCAGGCAGCTTTCTAGCCAGACTTCTAGTCTGGAGCTGCTCAGGGTTGTTGTGCCCCAAGTGCAGGACCCGGCATTTGGCCTTGTTAAACCTCATGCCATTGGTCTCAGGCCAGAGGTCCAGCCTGTTCAGATCCCTGCCACTCTCCCAGAACTGAGGGTTGAGGATGGGATGGAAACTAGGACAGTCTGATCAAACATATGAGGGATGGGAATGGGGACAGGGAAGCTGGTTGGGTCCTGCTGCCACCCTCACAGCCCCATTGTGACTATACCCTGATGCCTGCCTCTTCACAGGTATGTGCTGCTGTCCCGGCCCTTCTGCTTTGAGCCCAGCACCCCCTACGAGGTGACCGTACGGCTTCAGCGGGCTGGGGTCACCCAGCGCCACCCCGGTGCCTTCATCCTCATTGACTCGGTGAGGGGGGACCTGCTGTGCCCCACACCTGGTGCTCGGGAGGGTTGGGGTGATGAACAGGGGCAGATCATCAGATACTGGGGTGGCAGTGA
>WAAB01014542.1:0-23129 GCA_013389865.1 Piaya cayana | reverse complement strand
TTCTGTGATTCTGTGAAATCAGCTCTCAGTTAGCTGTTTTCTCAGAAAATATTTTTACAACATTAATAACTGCATAAGGATCTTTTATTAACTGACCATGAAACGTTCAGGATTGCACGGTCACATGAATCCTTTGCCTAAATCAGCACAGCAGACGAAGGAGTTGTTATGTAAGTAGTAACAAGACAGCTGCAAGTAATACATTCTTCATACTTTTCACATAAGCTCATTTGTTGCTCAGAAATCACTCAGAGCCCAAGCACTGATAGAAATCTTCCAAAATCTGTGTTCATCACAAGTCCAACACTATTCTCTAACACAGTTATCTGAGCAACTCTGCAGGTAGTTCCAAACGTCTCTTGTGAAATCCTTTTAAAAATAGAGTTGCCTGCAAACACATATTGCTGGCTGAGTGTATGGAGTCTGACCAGGCTTTTAGTTTAAATGGAAATAATTCCAGCCCCATCTACTGAGTCATTCTAAATTTGCAGCAGATTGTCTGTTTAGAGAAAATACATAGAAAATAAAGATATGGCACTTGTCATCTTCATTTATGTAAACCCTAAGTTGTTCAGAGAAGAGACGTTTTCTCCCTATATTCTTTTATAATAAGAAGGGCCCAACTAGGAGTTGGAGTCTTAAAGCAATGTAAGGTCTTAATAAGCAGAAGTAATGAATCAACAAATGTGCAAAAGTTCTGAGGCTTACTGAGCCAGAAGCTTGTACATGCCTTCAAACCTCCTAGGAGGTCCATAGGAGGGTAACAGTGATTTTATAGCACGTGTTCAATTACAATACTTTTTCCTATCCTTTTCTAATCACTTTAAGAGCAGAATTCCAATAAAATTCCATTACTTTAAACTGTTGTAACAGAGACCTGTCTGTGTTCAACACTGAACAGCAAGAGGTACAGAATCAGCAAGTCTTTTCCAGAACTCACTCCAGAAATTTCAACTGGGACAAATTCCAGTTTTACATGAAGAAGTTCACACATCTCCTCAGTGTACATTTCTGATCTCTTATCTATGAAAAGTACTTTAGATCACTGAAAGTGCTGGAAATATAGGTAATAGAGGTTTGGGACAGAACAAATATGCTATCTGTTCATTACATTTACAGGAGTCAACAGAAAGGGCTAGATCTTGTCCCATTGCCCTTTCATCAGCACAAAACTGCCATAAGGTTTTAACTGGTTACCTTAACTCTGCACTACAAAGCTCATCTTACATCTTCGGGTGGTATAGAGTTCCTGCCCCACTACCATTACTGTCTGGATGTGGGGAGCATGGTACAAGACACCCACCACTAAAGCTGCTCCTGGAAGTCAGAATAGCTTTTGTGAATGTCAGAGACTGTATCCCTATTGGTGCAGTGTTGGTGACCCAGCACTGGCAAGTGACCAAAAGGTAGGGGAACAGCTCAAGGAGACACTTATTGATCTCCAACAAGACACCTTGCTAGACCAAGTCTTCCTGGCCACTGCTGAAGCTAATTAGATTGACTAACTTGTTTCTCCTGCTCTGAGGAGTAGTTGGGTTAGTGAGACCTATCCTGATGTATTACGAGGGCCTAGACACCCCCACAGCACAGGGCATAGGTCTGAGTTGTTCCTGTGCACTTAGGCAGTCCCACGTGCATCTACACCTCAACATGTGGTGTTGAGGTGACGGAAGTATTTAATGACTCCTTTCTCTACCAGACTGTGTTTCTGCTAGTTGAAATCTGCTTTGAAACCTAAAGCTTTCTATAGCCCAGAGAGTGTTCATGGGACTTTCCCTCAAGCTGCTGCAGGTGAGTTCTTGGTGCCTTTTCCATGCACAAGAGTGATAAGTACCTCTAGCAGCAGAAGAAAAGTCCTGGGAAGGACAACCTACAGCTTGAAACTGAAATATGGCATCACAACAGCATTAATGAGAGCAACTGGAAGAATCAACACGTGACTGTTGAGCAGCTCTCCAGGGAAGGAAGCACAATATTCTGGGTTGGGTAAGTCCTTCTGTCACATAGGAATAATAACAAGTAACTTCAAAACACTTTCTAAAAGTTAGAAGAAACTTATGTAGCAGTTCATATCTCAATGCATTATTACACTGCAAGTTAGTTACGCACAGCTCTCGTATTAATTTATAGGAACTGTGTGGGACAATACCAAGAAAATACTTCTTTTTTCTAACCCAGATATGTATTTCCTGAATTTCTTTGACTGCAGCTAGCTTTCCAGTCCAATTCCTGGACTCTTTTCTAAACCTTTTTACTCCCTGCATGTCTTCATATGATGAGGCAGTTGTGTATGGCATCATTATCATAAAGGAGGTTGAAGGCTCACTTTTGCTTCCTAAATCATAGGTATCTGGTGCTATTTGGAACTCCCAAGGGCAGCTATTATGCAGAGCTCATAGGCAATTTGTGTCCTGCTGTAGGACAAAGATTCTGCTTGAGGCCAGGCAGGACACTCTTCATTAGGGGCTTCATCTGTACACATAGGTTCCTCAGGATACATGGGGAGGATTCATAGACACTGGGTCTAGTGCCTGCACTAGAAGTACCTTGCTTAGCATCCAGTTGATGATCCAGAAGAGTAAATGTCTCCTGTGGGTCTTGTGTCATACACACAGTCTTGAATGGATGTCCCAGGGGCAAGGAGGCATCTCAAACAGTAGCTCATATTTCAGCTACTGAATCCTACTTGGGGCACAACAACCCTATGCAGAGCTATAGACTGGGAGAAGTCTGTCTAGAAAGCTACCTGGAGGAGAAGGACCCTGGGGGTGTTGGTTGACAGCTGACTGAACATGAGCCAGCAGTGTGCCCAGGTGGCCAGGTACAGGTTTCAGAGGTTTCATCAGGTACAGGTTTCAGAGGTTTATCCTCTGCTGTGTAGAGGAAGTATCTTCAGATGGAGTCCTTCAAGTGTCATTAATTCTGTGTCTGCTCAGTGTGCCCATGCTATCACCTGATTTTTTATTTTTGTATGATTTCTAAACATATCTCATTATTACCTTGGCACACGGGGATTGTGATTTGCAGTAAAGGTTCTGTCCCAGGCCAGGCTGACTTATATCATAATTCCAAGGCACGTTTGGCAGTAGCTAAGAGTGGCTGGTTATTTTTAGATTTTTTTTTTCTATTCTTCTCTCAGTTTGGATCTGTCCTATTTAAACTCTGTTTTGAAAAGATAGAGATTTTAGAGCAGCAATAGTTTTGCTCTAATTTTGAGATATATTTTTACTGCTTATAAAAAGAGTTTTCAATTAGCTTGCTTCCACTCTGATGTCTCTAAAAATGTGGTGTAATTATTTTGGATCCAAATCTGCACCTCTTTTCCTTGGTATGACAGTGTCTCTCAGAATAAGGGCTGAATTCTTATCTAAATCCTTTGTTTACAGGGCAATTTTTTTCACATAGGCAGTACTACCTATTTCTAACATGTGAATGTGAACAGTCTTTTTGAGGGGTCTGTCCCTCAGTCTCTGCTGTTTATTTGTGTGCTTTCAGATTTGCACTGCTCTAATTCACAAAGCCAAATTCAGTGACTGCCAATGCCTTGAAATGGCTGAGGTCACTTGTGGAGCTAAGTGTATCAGAGGGAGCAGAATTTAGCACCTTCAGTACCAGTACCAATAAACAGAAAAAAAAAGCTGCCTTCTCGGTATCATCCCACCTGAACAAACACTGGCTATTGCTTTAAGTGGAGCTAATTTTGTTTGAAACTCGTGGCTCTAAAATATGAGAGGAGTGAGAAAAAGATAATTTGGAGGAAAAATATACACTAATTTTTTCAAGGCAGCTGCCAAAACTGTCACACATGCATAGATGCAGGGGGAAAAGTAGTGCAGTAGTGATGCTAGATCCTCTCCTCAGCCATTTTTAGCATCTTGCTAAGTGATGACACTCCCAAAGGAAGGGAGTATACTCTGTAGTGTGTATATATATATTAAGTGTACCAACAAATTAGGGAATATATTAATATGCCATGCAAAATTGACTTGACAAAGCCAAAAACAAAGATCTGGTTTACTTCCCATTTTGCAAGTATCACTGGTGCAAGTATTGTTATTATTCTGGTTTTGATTACTGCTGCAAGTTTATTGTGACTCCAGGGCCACGTGGGTGTACACTTCACAGGTTGATACTGAACAAACAAGCCATCTGCAACCTGCCATGCTGCCATACATACTACAGCAATGTCTTTGTAAAACATTTTCCCAAGAACATTTAGGGCTTTGAACAGGCTGGACCACTGGGTTGAGACCAGTAGGATGATGTTTAACAAGGCCAAGTGCCGGGTCCTGCTCTTGGGGCACAACAACCCTAAGCAGTGCTACAGACGAGGAGAAGTATGGCTGGAAAGCTGCCTGGAGGAGAAGGACCTGGGGGTGTTGGCATCTTGGCTTGTATCAGAAACAGTGTGACCAGCAGGNAGTGACAGGGGACAGGACAAGAGGGAATGGCCTCAAGCTCCGCCAGGGGAGATTTAGGCTGGACATCAGGAAGAAGTTTTTCACAGAAAGTGTCCTTGGGCATTGGAACGGGCTGCCCATGGAGGTGGTTGATTCACCTTCCCTGGAGGTACTTAAAAGATGAGGTGGATGAAGTGCTGAGGGACATGGTTTAGTGTTTGATAGGAATTATTGGACTTGATGATCCTGTGGGTCCTTTCCAACCTAGTGATACTGTGATTCTATGATTTTTGAATCTACTTGATTTATGACTGCCACAAATATCAGCTCCCTTTTTTTTGCTGCTAGATTTCTTTAGAGAATAGCTGTGCAATGGAGCATGGCAGCTGATTAAAAATTTGACCTGCTTAATGGACAGGTTAGGGGTTGCAGAAAAGGAAACAAGCAACCAAGTTCCCGGGAGACTATAGTCTTCTTGAATCCTGTGGGTGTCCTCTGAGGAACTGATGCAGATTTCTAGCCAGTTTTCAGAGTTTATTAATCCAAACAACTATAGAGGATTTCTGACTCCCTGCTGAGAACTTAATATTAAAAGAGATTCCTGGACTCTTGCCTAGGTCATTATCAGAAGTAATGAAAAACTCTGTATTCCTCTCTGAATGATCAGAAACTGGTCATCTGAGGAGATAACTTAAGGTAGAAATTCATTGTAACAGTCAGAGCCATAAAACTCTATAATTTTTCATTTAACAATAACTCAAATAATCTAGAAACTACAAGAAACAGAGAATTTTCATCCTTTGTTATCAAGGATCAGTTCAACTATTACAGTTTTCTAAATAGAAGACTCTATATTTGCACACCGAAAGGGTGCAGAGTAATAATTTTTATGAGTAAGCCATTGATTTATCTGTGATGTTCACTAAGAATAAGGTTAAATCCGTGTTTTAGGTGCATGGAACCAGGCACTTGGATTACATATTTTGTATTAATTTGCTACATTCTTCCCATTATAGAGACAATTACTCTTCAATCTAGTGAACAAGCCTTTTAAAACCACTGTGGTAAATCACGCTGTCCCTGTCTCAGTATTTGCTGCTTGTGAAACAGGCAAGTAGCCATATCCACTAACTTCAACAGATGAAAAGCTGTAACACTGAATGTTTTAGCTGTTGACTTGAGTAAGAGCAGCAATAAGCCAAGTTTGAGAGGTTTTGATAGTCTCAGCTAGAAAGGATAAAAATACCAAGGCAAGAAGACCTGTTTGAAAAGTACTTAAAAGCACACTGGGGAAAAAAAACGATTTAATGGTATAGAAGGAAAAAACCACCAGTTTTTATCATGCAAGAATTGTAAACTAAGAATACACTCCCTTAAAGTGTTTGGAGTATGGTAAAAGCACATTTTCTAAGATCCTTGAGGTGAAATTAGCGCACCTAGAGATACACCATAGGGAAACAACCCACGCTAGCAGATGAATGGGCAGCTTTCCTGTCCAACCTGCTCATCCCTGGGCATAGACTCTGGAAACTATATTTTGATTTTTTAGTGTTCCCAGCCAATAAAGCTGGGTTTTAAAATGTAAAAATTATGCTCCATAGTTACATTTGTTTTGGTTTTTCTTGTGTTGGTTTAGGTTACAGCTGTAACCTTTCAGTGAAATAGGGGCAGAAGAAAACGACAAAATGGGTCACATATTCTCAAGATTACCCTCTCTCAAGTGATCTCATATCTTTTTAATTCTCTCTTTACATTTCTCCCTCCTGCTAAATTATGAGACTAGTGTGCCTNCCGGAGGCTGACAGTTTCTGCAGTTTCGGCATGATATGTTTTTATGGCTGTATTTTTATAGTAAGGACCTGGCTTTATTGCCCACTGGTCAATCTAATGCTTGTTAAATTTTCTTTGATATTGCTTCATTTGACACATCAGATTTTGCCCAGCTTTCAGCTGGAGACCTTTTTAAAAAAATACAGGAATAAGGTAGTGAAAAAATCTTGGATAAAATCTCTTGTACTATGACTGCTGAAGACTTTTTAATCCAATTTTGTCTCATTTCACTTTTTGAGATAGTACAATGCAGTTACTAGATATGAAAAGTAAAAGGAACTACCTTCATAATTTCCAGCATCTAAGATTTTGTTAGAACTTCCGATTTAAAAATACTCAGAAAACAGTAAAACAAACTAATGGTTTTGTTTTGATGCTCCTGCTATTGGAAAACTATAAAGATGTTATAATATTCATTCAGAAGCATATCTGAGTTGGGAATAAAGCACCAAATTTTAAAAGTAGTTAACTTCCTCCAAAGCTAATTCAAAATTCATGGATATGTAAAGATTAGGTTCATGACCACCTGCAGAATCCGAACATATCTAAGTTTATTGGACCTGACGAGACATATCCCAGAGTCCTAAGAGAACTGACTCATGTAGTTGTGAAGTCACTACATCATATTTGAAAAGTCATGGCAGTCAGACAAAGTCCCTGGTGACTGGAAAAAAGGGAAACACCGTACCCAGTTTTAAAACCAAAGACCCTCGAACTACCAACTATTAGTAGATACTAAGTTCTTTACACAGAACTGCTTTGAACATGGAAAAGTGACCTGGAGGCTGAGACACAATGGCAAGCTACTGTGTGTTCTCTTCTACACATGAAATAGACAAGACTGCATATAGTGATGTCTCCCAAATTTTTATAACATGTTGTAAATGCCCAATCAGGCATCCAGAAGGTTGGAAGACTGAAGGTTCAAAGAGTTCAGCTGGAAGGTTAATGTCAGCTACCTCATTTTTCATGGATGCTTCCTAGAAAACTGGAAGGAAGCACCATGAAAAATCAGATAAGGTCTTTTTGCAGAGATCAAGCTCAAGCCGTATCAAGAACTGAAAACAAAGATGTTCCCTTGTCTAAATTCCTTAAAGGTTTTGGTGTGTAAGTCATGAGAGTATGGCTTATGCCCATCATATCTTGCCTTTTGAAGGAGGTGGTGTAGATTAGCTTAAAAAAACAGATCATAGCCTGCTATAAGCACAGCAAGTTGTGAACACCATCCATCAACCCAGGACTCCATTCACTCCCAGAAACCTTAAGCATTCCTGCTCCTCTTCTTTCCTTACAGTGAGACAACTTTGACCCTAAGGTACATTTATGCTTTTTCAGCGAAGTAAATGAGGTCATACAGATGAAACTGAACATAAGATTTCATCCGTTATGCTCAGTTCATCTTTTCACCTTTGTAGTACCATAAGCAGGGTTGTTTCTTAATAATCGCAGGTTCATGTCTAGGATGTTAGATATTTTACTTAAGCTTCAAGGGGTTCAGAAAGCACGCTAGATAGCTCTGAGTCCAGGATTGCTGCTCAAATAACTTCTGAACTCATTTCTGAATACAGCAGCAAAGGAAGTAAAAGGAGATGAAGAGGATCTGGGGGCAAGTACTGAGTTCTGTGGCGGTCTTGTGAGATTTGTGCACCACAGGTCAAGAAGATCTATTTTGAAAGTCATTAGGAAAATCAGTTGTAAGAGCCACAGAAGCAATTCATTTGTTCAGCCTGTTGGTCACTGTTTTATCCATGTACCTATTTCCAAGGTAAGCCGGCACGCTCCTTTTTGTTTTGCAGTCTTACATCCTAATTTTTCCTCTTACATATATACATGTTTTACACCTGTGTCATTTCATTTGGCAGAGTCTTTTCTAATCATAGCAGAAGAAACAGGTGGCTAATCAGACATCTCTGTCTGAGACAAAGGGTTTAGCTGGATATCTACACTGTGGGTTAATAATTCATAGGGAAGTAAATATTGCAGCTCCTAGCCTTGCTTTGGGATGGCACTTCATTTCTTGTCCTGCACACTAGTCTTAATTGTCCTGGTAGAAAGAATAATCAGTTCTTATGTTCCCTGCATGCTGGTAGCCTGAACTGTAATCTGCAGCCCAAGGGTAAATATGTCATCTGAGTCTTCTTTATTCAAACCTTAAGGCATTTTGCTTTAGAATCTTCTAGGTAAACTAAGCTAATGCCTCACAAGAGAGCATGCTTGTTCAATTAACAACTATGTTAAATATACGATCCACATTTAAAACCCCTTGAAGAGAAAATCAGTAAAGGAGTTGGGGGGGAAGGAAGCTTGAGGTCCCATCTTTAACTCCAAGCATGGACAACATCTACCCTCTTCCTCCTCTGCCAGCTCTTATTCTCAGTTTTATCTCATGCTGTGATGATGGTTATTCAGGCTGCAGGGCCATAAAGTCTGCACTGCATCAGCGCATTACAGCTATGTTTGCTGCTCTCTCACAGACCAGTTCTGTTCTTGCTTCTAACTGTGCAGAAGGCAGGCTTCTCTCTTACTGTGTTGCAGGCGATAAACAAGTACGGCCACCTCTTCGCCACAGAACTCTAGATATTTCTGATTATGTCTATGCGAGAGGTAGCGGGATCGATGCCCGCATTCTCCACCAAAATAACTGTGATAGGTTTGAGCGGAACCCACCTGCCGACCACCCAAACCCACAGTAAAATGCAGTCTCTCTTCCTCCCCCCACGCCACTGTACGAGACCAAGGGAGAAAGGGAGACGAAAAGAAAGACTGAAAATACTGAAAACAAGCAAGCCAAAGCTGTAGTGATTATATACTCATCTATTATTAACACTAATATGCAACTAAAAATACCATATATACAAAATCAGAGAATAAGAGACCCCAGACCATCCCCTGCCACGAAGAGAAATAAGAATCCAGAAACAGATCAATAAAAGCTAACAAGAGAAAAAATAAAATCATTACTCTCCTCAGACAGCCAATCCTCACTCAGCATTCACGCCACTCTCGGAGTCCACAAAGCTCCACTGAGCCCAACCCCCACACACACACACAGACCGACACAGACCAGACCTTCCCACACACACAACACGAGACAAGAGGAAGCCGGAAGAACGAGAGGGAGCCGGAAGAGGAGTGTCCAACCCCCCAACACACCCTGATTTACGTAGAAAATCGCATGGAATACTGGGAGATGTAGTTCTTCCTCAGCCACAACCTGGCTACTCAGGAGAGTCCAAAAATTAAACCCATCACAATATGCTCAGGAAGAATAAAACACCTACAGAGTAATAAACTCATTAAAGCATTTTAAATGTTCTGATAACTTCCTGAAATAAATTCAGGAGTAATTAATAGTTGCTATAATCAACAGTGTTATGTTAGAGCTTCAGACTCTCAATGACAGCCTAAGAAGCGACTAAAAGCAACAGATTGATGTTCAACATTAGGTAATCCTCAATTAGTTCTACATTTCTTCTGATCTACAAAGCAAAATAATATCACACTCCCTCTTTTTCCCCAAGTGTCTATTATTCATTTTGATATTTTAGAGGTCACTAAAGCAGGTAGGTTGGCAGCCTTAACAAAGGATTCTTCATTTATGGATACCTCTTGCATTTATAAGATCAGAACAAAAATTAAAGGCATTGCTGATCCTCCTCTCCTGACCTTCAGCCTCTCACTGTGGTTTTCCTACATCTTCTAAGCTAAGCAGTTATGGAGTGTCAGATGAAAATTTTCCTAGTAGTTAAAATTCCTACCTGACAAGCCTGTAGTTCCTTACCGTAAATTCCCTTTCTGACCTTCAACAAATCACACCAGGACAGACAGTGGGATATTCAGGTGCATCATTCAGACTCACTGCAGGAAGTTAGCACTTCAGAAAGTTGTGGTTGCACTCAACTGCATGGTGTTTGGTTCTGGGAGCAGGCTCCACAGGCTGAATGTAGATGTTCCCTCTTTCTCCCTTCCCTGCACATGTGTATGTCCTAAGCATTACAAAATGTAGTCTACCTCCCTAGACCAGGCAGAGGAGAATGAAGCAGTGCAAGTTCTGAGATGTGAAATGGAAAAAGGAAGGCAGTGGGTTGGACGAAACCACCACAAGCTAGGGGTTGCAGATGTAATGAAAATAATGAATGAGATCTAGATTGAGTAAACATCTTTAGTGAGGTGAAATATGATGGGGAAGGGGTTGGAGAAGCAAATAAGGTCTAGGATAGATGGGAAAGAGTAAATCATTGTTCTGGTGCAAGAAAGGAAAGATAGACTGAACGAAAAAGTAGGGACATGAGTAAGAAAGCCTGAGTTCAAGTGGAAAATGGTCAAAACCAGTGAGCTGTATGGTTTTGACCTACATGTAATAAAAATAGTCTGTGAAAATATTATTCTAGAGTCCTCATGTATACACTTCACATGATAAATTTATTCTATTCTAAGCATTGTTCTCTTTTGCTTTCATTTGCCAAAACTAATTTGGTTATTAAATCCTAAAAAAAAAAAACTGTGGACTTCCCTCAGTTTTACCCCAAAACAAGGAAAGTGCTTTGTTGTTTTCAAGCTGAATTCTTACTCTTCAGAGGAAGCCAACACCTGCTGCTAACTGAAATGCCATATGGTGCATTTGGATTTATTTAGACAAGACCCACGTCACAGGAGGGAGTGTTGCCCATGTAAGATAAGTACCTGTTCCCCATGGGTTTGCATGACAGACCGAGCTTCAGTAGCCTGATAAGGCTGAATGCAAAGCAGTGCTGAGCCCAGCACTGTGTACTGCAGGTGATTCATCACATTAGCAGCACAGTTGGATGCCATAGGAATCTAAATGCCTTCAAACCAGCAGGTTTCTTCCACTTTAGGACAAACAGTTCTTGCAAACAAATAAATTGCAGAAGTATTTTTCTGTACTGGATTAGGGAAGAAAAGAATGCAGAACCTGCATGGAAGAAAGAAGGCTGTACTTCTTTTTGCCCACATTCCTAGCTTCAGCCATTTGACAATATGCTCCATTTTGCTCTACAGCAGCATAAACCCATCTGCTATGGGTCTTTAAAGGGGAACTGTTGCTAATCTGCCTAGAAAAGACAGTGTAGAGACTGACTTAAAGATTTCTTGATATTATTTCTTAGTTAGTTGAAGGAGTGGTGAACAAGCAAGTCTTCTCTTCCAAAGAGTATTAGGACATATGTAGTGTTTCATGCACACAACAGAACAAAAACAGGAGTCCATCCCATGTTTGGTATGTAGTTGTGTGGAAAGATGTCTTTGCAGAATTTAGCTAACAAGTGGTGTGTATTTATTCATTCACTGCAATAAAACACAAATAATGACTCATAAAGTCTGTAGGGGCATCCACATTTCTCAAAGCAATGCAGTTCTCTAGAGTCTTCTCACTTTGCAGGTGTTAGCTAAGGTGACAGTGTCTTACTTCAGGTGGTTTTCAATAACAACACTTAAAAGATCTCCTGCAGACTTATGTAACACTAGAAACTGTTTTTCAGGAAAAAAAAATTAATTCCAGCCTATTATTAGCCATGAAAACATTTTTCAGTGTTATGAGTCATGGCTCTTGTCATCAAGATAAATGCCATTAAATGTATTTCCTAAAAGCAATACCCTTAACTTCACTCAATGCAGTTGTTCTGTCAGCATGCTTAGATGCCAGCTCTCCAAGGTTTTATTATGAAATATAATGGGCACAAATGAAAGAACTTGAACGGTGTCATGTGTACTTAGACTTCTGCTGTGGCGGGTTGCTGCTACCATAGCAACAACATCTCTGGATTGCTTGAATTCTAAACCACTGCATTTAAACTCCCTGTTGAGACAGAAAACAGCTGTCCTGCCAGCCTGCAGTAACTGTAATTTTTGCGACTAAGTTGTCTGCAGTATGGTCCATATTTATGTTAGTAGGGGCTGCATTTCCATTGGATTTTACATGAAGACTGGTATTTCTGTTGTCCTTCCTCCCACCTGGTCAAGAACTTTGTCAACACCAGATTTTCATAAGACAGTGCTCCATGTCATGTCTGTATTTATGTACCTGAGTCTCAAAGCTGTGTCTGAAGCTGGATATTTCAATGCTGTCTTGATGTTGCTATTGTTTGATTGTAAAGTACAATCACTGGGATTGCAAATAAACATATACACAATTTTGCATCTTACTTTTTATATTCATATGCATATATTGCACACTCAGTCACAATGTAGGGGCAGTAAAATAAGCTTTTTGCCAGACATAGACTTCTGAAAGTTCTGTTTTCTTCTTGGGATTAGCAGAGGTCTGGTTTAGGGGATTGTCTGTCTGCTTAGAAACTGTAATGCTTGAAAGCTTATAGATGGGATATTTTAAATTTCTGTCTTTTCCAGCAATAAACTGCTTTAGATGCTCAATTTTTTTCACACTTCTTCAAGCACTAATTACCTTTTTCAAACAATGATATGCTCAACCTTTACAGCAACTGCAGTTAACAATTTCATTAAAATATACTTTTACTACAAATGAAGATGAGATATCATAGAATTATAGAAACATAGAATAGTTTGGTTTGGAAGGGACCTTAAAGCTCATTTAGTTCCCACCCCCTGCCATGGGCAGGGAGGGATATCTCCCACCAGACCAGGCTTCCCAAGGCCCCATCCAACCTGGCCTTGAACACCTTCAGGGATGGGGCATCCACAGCTTCCCTGGGCAACCTGTGCCAGCACCTCACCACCCTCAGTGTGAAGAAATTCCTCATAATGTCTAGTCTAAATATCAATTTTGAATCCTTTTAATGTACTGGGTACCTCATTTCATTTCTCAACTGTTATCACTTTCCCAAGTAATACTATATTTTCTGTACTTATCTACAGCTTTTTCTACTCTAAACTCAGATTTTCCTGCTCTCAGGCTGCTTATTTTACTCTGGTGGAATAAAGACTCTATAAACATTAGTCATATTTTCATCTATTTTTTCATCTATGTTCAGATGTTTTTATGTACAGTAATTACATTGAGTATCTTCAAGGTGAAAGAGAACCAGGTGATCTGGAGTATTTTCTGGTCCATCTGTAACTGCAGTTGTTCACAGTCAGAAATGGAGTATTATGAAACAGCTACCTATTAAAATATTTCTGGTGGGAATCCATTAATTTAAATGTATGTTACAGTAGTGAAATTAGTTATATAGCCAACATAACTATTTACTAAGAGTTGGATAAACATTCCTCTTGCTCTCCATTTCATAACTGGCTCACAAGTCATAGCAGAGCTTCTTACCACTGCTACCTCAAGGAAATAAAACGGGAGTATTTTTGGATACAGAGTCTCTGCTACAAAGCAGAAACTTGCCTGGGAAAGGAAATTATCCAGGCAGCTGTGGCAGTAGTCACACTGCTGCTACTCAGGCAGGCTTCCTGGGAAACCACTGGGGAAACAGCTGTGCCGCACAACCAGAATCATAGATTAGTTTGGGTTGGAAGGGACCTTAAGGATCATCTAGTTCCATCCCCCCTGAGATGAGCAGGGACACATCCCACTAGATCAGGCTGCCCTGAAAAAAGAGCAACATCACTTGGGGAACCACCAGCAAGCGCTCCATGTCACTGGCCTCGGTGGCAAGTCACCACTCACTCCTAAAGCAGGTACAGATGAGACCCTATTACCAGGAAGCCTCAACAGCTCTGCAACAACTGGCTGAGCAGGCACACAAAGGACACTAGCATTTACAAGGACATGAACTGGAGGCAGCACAAACCAGCAACCCCTTCAGCAGCCCTGAGGAACCGATGCAGTCAACAGATCTCACCATCAGCCCTGGAGCTGGCTAGACCTCATTTGGAATGTATCCTTTCAGTTCAATGCATGTCTCTTCAAAAGCATTTTAAGTCAAAATGAAAACACACTTAAAATCACATATAATTTCACAAGGAGACTAAAGATAACAGACTTTCAGTGATATAATGAAACCAACAGAGATTATAAACTTTCTGAGAGAAAAACATTTTTAAAGCACTGGAACAAGCTGCCCAGGGAGGTGGTTGAGCCACCATCCCTGGAGGTGTTTAAAAGATGGGTAGATGAGGTGCTTGCGGACATGGTTTAGTAGTAGACAGATATGGTTAGAATTGATAATCTCTAAGGTCTTTTCAAACCTAATGATTCTATCATTCTAAATAGGCTCTTTAGTTCTACATTAAGGTAAACAAAAAAGTGTGTAAACCAAAAACTTCCTATTATGTAAGCTGCTATACCTCATTGTACCCCGTAGAATGCGATCGCTAGATGGTGGTAGTTGCATCTATGTGTGTTATCATGACAATCCTGAATTAAAGCACTCAGAGGAACAGTTACACCATAATTCACCTTGCTGGGGATTTGTATTTCAGTTCTGAGACGCTGTTGGTATTCAGTGAGCACTGGGCATCCAGGCTCATGCATTTTGCCTGTCTAGCATCAAAAATTCCTTAGCATTGGTGCAATGGTGTGGACATTGGTGCAATAGTGTGGAAAACAGAATATGAAGCTAAATCTTCACTCAGTTTTTTACTATAAACACCTCCATATATTGTGACCGGAGGCTAGCACAGGCCGTTCTATTACTCTCAATAAATTTTCATTGCCTCAAAAGATTAACCAGCTTGGGAGCTTTTAATATACCATCATTGCTACATTTGCCTTTGGTAAATTTACCTAAAATGTCTTTCCAGAGGAATAAATTGCAGCATAGCAAGGGAGATGAGAAATTGCTATTCACAAGCTACTGCCTTCCAAAGGTTACCTTATAAAAATGTGTGCTGACTTAGGCAGTATCCTTCAGTGCCATTTTGGGAATGAAGGTTTGGTCACGTTAAGATTTACAACAGACCCAGGAGCATTCACACACATACATAAATAAGAGGAACTGCTGAGCTCTGAAAATAAATCACTTAGCTTTTCTTGGAGGCTTTTAGGAAATTCTGAGGGCTGTGAAAATAGAAAAAGGAATTTAAATACTTATATTTGTCTTAAGAAAAAACATTTTTTCAGTGGGATACACAGCCAATACCTTCATCACAGGCATATTCCAAGTGATATCAGGACACATCACTGAAGAAATGAGTCAAGTGTCAATTCCTGGTTGACAAGCTCAAGGTATTTGGGGAAAAATCAGGTGTCTGACCTCCATGTAGAGAGCTTGGCCTGTCAATGACTGTTCTTCCTCAGAGTAAATGTGACAAAGGATCATGGTAACAGGGATACAGAATTCCATGAGCCTGGCAAGTAAAATCATTGCTGGAGGGCAGTGCTCAACTTCTGACATTATGCATTCATTTGCCTACCTACAGAATAGAAAGAGGAAAAGAGAGCTGTGAAGACTTAATGGAGGTCATCACCTGGACAGGTTTTACAATTTTCTGACAATACTTTCATTTTGAAAACATAAGAAGAATGTAGAAAATAACATCTATAAATGATTAAGTGGTCTGAAGTCTTACGGATAAATCCAGATGCTATGGGAGCCATTAACATGTTACAATGATAAAGAAAATATCTAGGAGTTCTTCTGGTAATATGGGACTTAAAAATTCTGGCAGCATGTTCCTATTGTTTTCTTTACTTCAAAATTTTATTATGTGGAGTTGCACATCCCTAAAATTTTACATGCAAATTGATGTCTCTTAATCCTTCCTTCCATATGAACCAAAGCATTAACCGGGCTATATTTTCAGTAAGTGAAGCTCCATATGCATACATCTGTGCTTAAAAGTGCAAATCCCAAAGCTGTGCTTGCAGCTGAATGCTTTGATGTCTGTTCTTCGCATGAAAAAATATGCCATTATGTGCAAAACTGTAAGTTTGGAATCAAACTATAGGCCTCAGTTTCCTGGAAGGATTTGAGCATATGAACAAATATAAATATGAATAATATATGTACTGATCTGTTATCTCTTTTGGGGTTCATTTAAGTGAGAGAAAATATCTTCATATTTAAGAAACTACTTATCATTTGTCTGGTAAGGAACCCAAATGTCCTATGCCGGCCCAAACCATTGGAGTGTCATTGCATTCCTTGAATCACCAAAGGCATTGGATTGCTTCAGGCAGCATTTGTAACTAAAGTGGAATTGTCCCATAAAATCTCAGACAGCCATTTTATTGGCACAGCAGTGTAAAGGAGCACAAACTCTGCTGCAAATTATCTTCCTCGTCACAAGGTAGTAACAGGACAAGAACATTCTTAGAAAATAGACATATATATCAAGCAGAGCACTTCCTTAAGTGGACAAGACTGTATACCAGCTTACACTTTGCTCAAAATTCTTCCTGAGTATAAAATCTCTTGCCAGAGTTCTGCAGGGTCAGAGCAATGTGCACACACTTTTATTAGAAGCAATGAAGCTTGGTCATAATAGTGAGCGATATTCTTAGCTCTTTCTTTGGACACTAATTTCCCAGATCTTCTTTTATAGTCAGTTGCTTTACACAGTATTTCAGCTGTTCTATATTGCATTGGCTATAGAATATGCAAAACAAAGTCAATTTCCCTGGCTAGATTTAATCTCTGTGAATGGCCCTCAATTTTTTAAACATTTTTCATGACAGGAACCATTCAAAATAATGCAAATTATTCTGACAAATATGGCACAGAGTAAAAAGGATCACGTGAAGGGTATCTGGTGCCTGCTCCATTTTATCTTGCATATTGTCATCAGAGAATAATTTTACTAGAAAAAGATTCCCCAGGATATATTTCAGATTTGCGAGGGATGAACTTATCTTCCTAGTCTCCATTCTTCGTCTGTCTTCTGTTCTTACATTTAAAATACTCTACATGGTTTACTGTAGGCATGTGTTCCCACCTTTTACCAGTCTTTCCTAAATGCAGAGGAATGGACAGTCTTAACAAGCTGAAGGGAGCCCATCTTAGAGCACCCAAAGTAGGAGAGAGAACTGCCACCACTTGTTTGGATGGTAAAACAATATCTCCCTTGTGACATTCAAAAATCTTTGGGCATTTGGCATTCAAGTGCCTTCTTCAGAACACAAGCATCATTTGCATGGTTTTGTTTCGCTAAGTGTCATGCTTCAGTGCTACATTCTTGAGTGGGGAAAGACCAAACCTCCAGAGCTCAAAAGTGTGACTCTGGGCTATTAAGCATCACAATCTAGAACACGGCACAGTTAAGAACAGACTGTACAGTGCTTTCTTCCCAATGTTTGCCTTAGTTTCTTTCTAGTGTTTAACTTAGTAGTTATCTAAGGAAAATACAGAAGTATATAATAAACAGCATACTACACAACAGAATTATCCACTTCACCGTATTTCATTTATAAAGAATATACAAACAATATCTCTCATGCGTGTCTGAAGATGCTATGCTCCATGGTTAAAGTGGAAATACTTGATAACCATTAGTTTAAACAGGTGCATCCAACACCAGGATGAACTGTTCCCAAGGTAGAAATCACAGAAGAAAATCACATATGAATGCAAACAGAATTTTTGTATAGTACCAGCTACCAGACACTCTATTTAATATATTACAGATTAAAATAAGTAGTCCTCAGTAGTTTAACTAAAACATTTACAAATTCATAGAAACTGGATTTTCTTCCTATAGTATATATAGGATGTACATAACAGCAAACCACAACACATACCATGACATTTATTTAGGATTATGGGCATAATTCACATATTTGCTGTGAATAAAGTAGCCTCATATTCATGTTGACAAACCTTTCGAGTAGTACTTCATGCTGCTTTTTATGTCTTAAATTGTTATATGTTTCTAAAACAAACCTGATGGCGTCTGCCACCTGATTGCCAATCTCATTAAAAAGGCAAATATCCAGATACCACTAAATTCAGTTCTACCAACCCAATATGTTTTGATTCTATAGGTATTCATACAGGGCTGGATCTTTCTCTGCAGCTCTGAAGTCTAGGCTCACATTTACTTAGAAAACAGCAATAGCTGGGAAGTTATTACCCCACGGCTAATAAAACTCCTGTTTGTTCCTCACCTTCAGCACACAGTGCAATAGCTCCGGTTAAACTAATGCAGAAGATGGGTTTCAACTAAGGCATCAAATAGATCTTGCCTTGTTCGAATGTGACATCTTGTCCAGAGCAACTGGTCAGAGCAGTGGGAGGGATCGTCCACTGGGTGGCACTAAATAACAAGGCTGTGCCCTCGGATTTCCACTCGTCCAGTACCGGCAATGGAACCAGCTGCTGCAATGCGAAAGAATCACAGGATGGAGACAGAAGTTGTGACAAAACAAGATGTTGACTCTAACAGAGATGAGCAGTTTGCTCAGCGACTATCCACCTCCTAGATTAAATTCTGCCCTTTACTGCATGGTTTTGTCTCATGACAACAACTCAGTCAGACTAAGTTGATCAGCCAAACCTTTGCAAAGCAGCTCTAATGTAGTTGTGGACTAAACCTTGTTTTAAATACAGTGTTCCATGAGGAAACAAAGGCAAGGCTTTTAAAAAGAGGTAATACCCTTTAGCAGGGTGGAGTCACACAAGTGCCAACCTTTCAAGCATATGTGCATTCTTCAGGACTTAAATCTAGCCTTTTCACAAATGCTAAGGCTTCAAAAAGATTTGCTCTGGCATTGTTTGAACTGAATGGAACATCTGAAAAAATCCTCACTGGAATTTGTTGTTTATGATTTTGCCTGCTAAAACATGGTACCAGAATAGGCCACTGTTTTTGCACTTGTATATTAAAAAACATAATACACAAACATGGAAACGGCTGCAGGAAATTTCTCTGAATACCCATCCAGTCCAGGAGCAGTCAATAGTAGAACACAGGGAACATTGTAATAGGGCAAACAAATACCAATGGCAAATTCTTCCAGTTCCTAACAGCCAGACACTAGCCAGCCCAGATGTGATATTTGTGCTTACTAGCATTTGGTGGTTTGGTTTTTTTAACAGCCTTACCTTATTTTCATTTTCTCAACATGCATATGGTTTGGCATTGACTGCTCTTTATGACAGTAAGTTCTACATTTAAGTATGCATTGTTGGAAAAGGCATTCATTTTTGGTTTGAAACAAAAGAGCATTGCTTGATGTAAGTATGATGCTGCAATATTACACACAAATGGAGAAGTTTGACACTTCTAAATCTGTTTCCTAATCTAACAGACCTATGTAAGCAATTTGCAGCACATATGATAAAAGGACTTGGAATTATATTTTTACATCTTCTCTAAAGTCAGAATGTTACAACTGCTATAAGGCTCAGCTATAAAGGCTAAGATTTTTAGAACCAAACTAGTGCAATGTTTATCCAGGCATAAAAATGCTGTAAGGATAAAGCT
Source organism: Piaya cayana (assembly GCA_013389865.1). Classification (NCBI taxonomy): domain Eukaryota; kingdom Metazoa; phylum Chordata; class Aves; order Cuculiformes; family Coccyzidae; genus Piaya; species Piaya cayana. The sequence goes on along the minus strand of WAAB01014542.1, from coordinate 3,591 downwards.
TGTTATCTCAGGCCTTTCCAGAATAAGGGAGAAGTGTTATATTCATAATGACATATGGGAAGTACAGTGATATAAAGCACCAAAGTGAGATACTGTGCTGTGTTTAAATCATCTTACAAGATCTTTAAACGTTAAGATCATTTTACACCTGCCCAGTTCTAAGGGCATCTGTAAGTGAGGAGTTCTGCCTGTAACTTATGCTGTTTAAATCTCTCTGGGGCACTCAGAGGGTCACAACACTGCCTTGTACTACCTCCTGCTAAAATCTTTTTAATAACATGAACTACATGTTGTATATTTAAAGACATCAAAAGGTTTAGTCTCTTTAAACCAACTGAAGATTAAAACCATCAAGAAGCTCTGAGATTCCTCCTTCAAACAGTTTAGATCTTAGTGTATCACTTCCTCTAGAAGTCCAGTCAGGGTAATTATGGGAAAATCTGCTCTCTTAAAAGGATGGGAGAAAGAACTTTTATCTAGAAAAAAAGTCTAAGGATTCATAGTGAAATATTACATACAGAAAATACAATAAAAATCTCAAGATAAGGAGCTGGAAGTTTCCTACATCTACTAACATGTGGCATTTTTCAAAAGCAAAAAGTGATGCTTGGCATTTTCCTGTCCTAAGGTCAGTCAGAAAGCAAGGCGCATACTCAAGAGTTTAAAAGTATTCCCTAACTTTTAATAAATCAGTAAACAAAACTAACTGGACTAAATTCCTTCTGTCCAAACCTAAGTGAGGCCTGTTGAATTACTTCAACAGGAAAAAATGTGACCTATCCTGTTTGTAAAATGTTGCGCAAATATAACAAATAAATTGAGTAAACAGTTCCAGAAAGAATGCATCATCATCATTCATAATATGTTCTAGGAGACGTAAGGGTAGATAGTGAGTTGAAGACTTGCATCATGGAAAAAAAAGCTAAATAAGGATTCAAATCTGCTCTAACACATTAAGCCTTGCTGCTCTTATTTTTTTCTCCAGTTTATTTAGGACAGAAGCAAAATCCATGTACCAGTCAGGCAGGACCAAATTCACCTCTGACATAATTTGATTTCCAGAGGATAATAGATAATGGGTATGGATAAAACACAGTACAATTCTATCTATATATGTTGAATAACCAATCCCAATGGAAATACTTAGTATCCAATGCATGAATTAAAAGCATTCCAATATCAACATTCAGAGGAAACCTTGTCCATTGGATTCACAGACGTCCTGTGCCTGTCCTCAGCTTCCGTGTGGTATTATTCCTCTCAGCAGGAGTTTCTTTTCAGGCCACTGATGTGGGTAAAAGAAACTGCTTTTTGCCGACTGTTGCAGTAGAGTTCTGAAAGGATGAGCCAGTCAATAATTCAAGCAGGTATCTGTTTATGCTTAGCTTTTAAGCAATCCATCTATTAACAACCACAAATTAAGCATTAATTAAACATGCAGACCTAAACATGAAGACTTAGGTCTACAATACTGTGAAACTTATGCTGCATTGTGGTTTCTGATACTTACACCATCTGATGATTCTTAGCCTCCAAGGAAGTGGTGGTTGAATTTGAGAGCTCTCCAGCCAGGGAAGCCAGAATCAAAGGAGGCATATTTTCCCTTCTCCAAGCTCCACTATATATCGCTTGCATTTACATGTAGTTTTCCTGTGGAACAAGACCAGTCTGGTCCAGATTTAATTCCTTTTTCCACAGGTCAGAACTATTCTGTTATGGCTTGTCAGAGGTAGCGTACACTTTTCTTTATCCAGGTCCAGTGCAGCCTCTCTAGGTGGGTGCTGCCTGTTTGTAGACTCCATGCTGGCCATCTGATTCCTTCAAGTTTTTGCACACTGGGTACAGTTATCTTAGCTCTACTATTTTTGTGCAACTATGCCAAGCAAACAGATATTACACAATATTTCACTTCCTACCCTAAATCAAAGTCCTGTGGTATGTCTGGGTGCAAGGCAAATCAGATGCCTCATGTTTCTGCTTTAAGCAGTCTTGTAGTATATCTGGTACAATGCAAACAATATATATTTCACAAACAGATCTTCTTGCTGCACAACTGTCCCTGTTGACTCTTGCTTGTTGCCATTCTGGAGGCAAACTAGCTGATCCTGCAACTGAGTACAGCACGATTTTACTTCTTTGGTCTACTTGTCTCACCCGAGAACAGACTCCACTCCCCCTCTACCTAAGCCACTAAAAGCTGTCTTCTCACCATCAGGCAGACACAAAAGATAAATGTGTATTAAAATATCATCTCTTCTTTAAAAAGGCAATGGGTCATTCATGTGCTTAAATGTAAGATTATAATTGTACACTTCTCTGACTTACAACTTCGTAGCACTAGCAATTATGTTTAATGAGGGCTGGATATAAAAACTAGACAGGATTTATAATCTCTTGTTCTTCAGCTGTGAACCACAGCAGATGGTTTCAGTCTGTGCAGATTAAGAGCAAAGTAACACACTCTGTATTTCAGAATAAATAGGAATAACTTAACACCAATTACAGTTAGATCATGCAAAATAGGAAAGACAGCATCTTAAGTACTGAACATCTACTAATTTGAACAGATTTTGAAATTATAAATATTATATTTGGCAGTTTGAAATCATCCACACCACAAATGTACCAGAAACTCTGAAAATGAAGAATGAATATGCATCAGGACTTGGATTTGGTTCCCCTCTCCTTTATACCATTCTTCCACTCAAGCCTTTACAGTCATTTCCAATATAGCTCTTTTCCTGCAAGGACACATGTTAGAAGTACTTTTGTCACTGGAACAGTTCCTCCTAGTCCTGGCCCTGTCTCCAGGAGGTTAAATCAAAGCATTAAACAGGAAAGGACAGAAGTTCTTACGGGACAGATGAAGTGGTGCAAGGGGAAAATACAACAGCATCAAACAAACAGACGTCAAACAAATGACACAACAATGATACTATCCGCATGATCAATATCAGCTCCAGCAGTCTTAACTGTTTTCATGGTGGTTTTAGGCAAAGAAATTTAACAAGGAATTGAAAGATTATTTTAGATATTCATAGACACAGGACATTTCTCCCCAGTACATTGGGCAGCACAGGGAAAGCATGAAACAAGTTGACAATGTAGACTCGCATCATAGTGTAATAAAAGAGGTTTTTCCATAGCACTACCATCTTGATGGCACCAGACCTGTACATAGGCCTGCCCAGGAGCTACCATGTGTTTCATTTTGTTGCACAGCTCATCATCCTGCAACCCAGATGGCTGAACTCATACCAAATGGGTTGTTTAGCCNGGAAAGGGTCATTAGGCACTGGAATATGCTGCCCAGGGAGGTGGTTGATTCGCCTTCCCTGGAGGTGTTTAAGTTATGGGTGGACGAGGTCCTGAGGGACATGGTTTAGTGTTTTGTGGCAGTGGTTGGACTCGATGATCCGGTGGGTCTCTTCCAACCCGGTGATTCTGTGATTCTGTGATTCTGTGAAATATGAGTTGACAATTCCAAGCCAGCCAATCTCTTGTCACTCTATGAAGATGATGTTCAGGAAGGAGAGTAGCACCTGCAGTGGAAACAGGCATTTCTGTTGATGAGTTAGAATCATAGAATCA
>WAAB01014541.1:7719-30882 GCA_013389865.1 Piaya cayana | reverse complement strand
GGGAAAGAAGCAGACTGTGTGTCTGAGCACTGTGGGCAGCAGAGAAGGCGAGGGAACATGCTCCCAAGTGCAAGGCAGAGGAATGGCACAAGAACCAATTCTCTGCTCCTCCTGCCATGAGTGGTACAGCCAGGGTGGCTGTGCTGCCACTGCCAAGGACTGATTCATTCTCTTGTCCAGGGGCAGCATGGAGAAGGAAGAGAGCGGTGGAGAAAAGCTGGAGGGGCTGCCAAAGCAGGAGGTGAGCAGGACTCACGGTGATTGATCCACAACTGCTGCTGCCAGGCCTGCTCTCCTGCCCTGCCCTGCAGGCTTCATTGGCTCTTCTGCAGGGCACCAGGGATCCAGCGCCGCTGGAGAGCCCACGTTGTGCCAGCTTTGCTGTGCCATGCACGGGCTCTCCCCCACGCTCTCTGTGTGGTCTCTGCTCCCAGAGGCACAGCTTCTGCTGCTGCCTCTGTGTTTCCCGTGGACCTGGGCAGGATTCTCCCCATGGGGAGCTGAGGGGACTGAGGGTTGGGTGCGGCCAGGGGTACTGGCTCTCACACTTGTCTGCAGGAGTCACACAGGGCCCTGGCAAAGGAATTGCAGTATCCGAAGAGAAATGGTGCTGCAGGAGAACCAGTGAAGCAGCACAGGGGTGTGCAGAGCAGACGCTGTCACACTGCTGCTGTTCTGGGCTGTGGGGGCCACAGTCCATGTCTCTGGTGGAACTCCCCTCTGGGCCCAGAGCAGACAGCACTGCCTTTCAGAGCTGTTGCTTCCTCTGGCTGTGCTGCTCTAATCCTGGACAGCCAGTGGCTGACATCAAGGGCACTGGACATACAGCTCTGCCTGTCCTGCCTCCCCATACCCTGCCAGGGCCAGGCGGGCTGTGGGTATGGGGTTCTGTGCGGGGCTGGAGAGCCCTCTTTGATGGCTTCCTTCCGCAGGACATGGTAGCTGCTGGGGTGGGCGAAGCCAGTGAGAAGCGGGACGAGCCAGCGCCAGGTGAGGCCATCCATCCCCAGTGTGGTGTCTGCCTTCCAGGGGCTAGGACAGCACAGCTGGAGCCTGAGTGCTTCTGGGTGGGAGGGACCCACACTGGGCTGGGGGTCGTGCTGCTCTTTGTGCAGGTGAGGGAGTTTGACATGGGTAGGTGCCTGACAGGGGCCCTCCCACGCAAGGACACCCAGGAACAGGCCCTGTGGCGGGGCAGCCAGGGTCCCAAAAAAACATTTCTGGCCAGAAGCCATCGGCCCAGCCTTGTCCGTGCAGTAACCTGCATGAGATGAATGTGAGGGGTCTCTGCAGGGGGCAGCTCTGGCAGATGCCATGGGCTGGCCCCACTGCTGAACAGGGAGCTGCAGACCTCTTCTAGGCATGGCCTGGCCCAGAGCCATCATTCCTGCCCTAATCTCTGCCCCTGGGCTCTCTCCAAAGGAAGCCCAGCCATGGTGAGGCTGTGAGGCAGCAGCTTTTAGGGTTCAGAGGCCCAGGGATGGTCATCACAGCCCTTAACTCATGACTGTGATCCCTGCTTTCTCCTGTTGGAGAGGGAAGGCGGGAGGGAGCTCTTGGAGATGGCCAGAGGGATGCAGGAACCTATGGCATGGAGTGTGCATTAAATACTAATGTCCTTGCTGATGTTTGAAGCCCAGGATGGCTCCGACTCAGACAGATCCTGCTGGCCTGTCTCATCTGCCCTCACAGCCAGACTTCGGAGGCTTGTCACTGTCTACCAGCGCTGCAACCGCAAAGAGCTGCCTCCCCGTGCTGAGATGCTGGTGCCCAGTAACCATGGATACTGGCTGCAGGATGAGGTGTTCAGGAGAGCCTCTGAGATGGACTCGGTGAACAAAGAAATGCAGAAAAGGTAACGCAGCAGCAGGTCCTTTCCAAAGCTACTTCAAGCTGTTAAAATCCTTGCCTGCTGGGTTTGCCCAGGTGACCGTCCCCACAACTGGCATGCAGGCAGCTGCCTGCATGACCAGGGCAGGGAACACTGCTTCCAGTCACGAGGGAGCCTTATGTCTCTGGCAGCTGACCCAGCCACGAGGCAGCAGCCACTGTGGATTGCAGGTAGCAGCCAGTGTCACAGTGAAAGAAGGCGAAGGGATAGATCTTCAGGTCTCAATCCAGCATCTGCTGGGCCAGGGATCACCCCCAGCCCCAACGGAGTGGGTGCTGCTGAGCTGACTTGAGCACTTGCATCACAGTTCAGTCCCAGCCTAGGTAATTTTGGCAGCTAAGACAGAGCAGATGGAACTCCCAAATCCCTGCCTTCTCACCCAGGGAAAGGGGAAAGGGAAATCAGAGGAAAAAAGACTTATGGGTTGGAAACTACAACTGTAACAAAATAATAATAATAATGTGATGAAAATAATTAGAAAGTTATAACATATATACAAATATAGGAAGTCACACTCCCACCCCACCCCTCGATGACCACACATCACCACAAATGCTGCAGAACAGACATTAGGGAAAAGGTCCACAGCTGGACTCAGGAACTGGGTTCAAGAATTCACGGATCAGACGTCAGGAAAAGACAGACAAGGTCCTTCACTAGATGTTACCCATCGCAGAAGAGGGCAGACCCTTGTGGTCTCTCACTTTATACTGAGCATGACGTCTATAGGTGGTCAGTTTGTGGTCACCTGTAGTGTCTGCCTCTCCTTGAAAGTGCATCCCTTTTTTGCCAAGTCAAGGATGGCCTGCTTACANTTGCATCACAGTTCAGTCCCAGCCTAGGTAATTTTGGCAGCTAAGACAGAGCAGATGGAACTCCCAAATCCCTGCCTTCTCACCCAGGGAAAGGGGAAAGGGAAATCAGAGGAAAAAAGACTTATGGGTTGGAAACTACAACTGTAACAAAATAATAATAATAATGTGATGAAAATAATTAGAAAGTTATAACATATATACAAATATAGGAAGTCACACTCCCACCCCACCCCTCGATGACCACACATCACCACAAATGCTGCAGAACAGACATTAGGGAAAAGGTCCACAGCTGGACTCAGGAACTGGGTTCAAGAATTCACGGATCAGACGTCAGGAAAAGACAGACAAGGTCCTTCACTAGATGTTACCCATCGCAGAAGAGGGCAGACCCTTGTGGTCTCTCACTTTATACTGAGCATGACGTCTGTAGGTGGTCAGTTTGTGGTCACCTGTAGTGTCTGCCTCTCCTTGAAAGTGCATCCCTTTTTTGTCAAGTCAAGGATGGCCTGCTTACAACAGGGATAAGTACAAGCACTGGCCTTTTTGCATCGCAGTGCCTTGTGTGATTACTGCTAGAGAGGAACTCTGTCACAAAAACATGCAGTAGCTTTCAGAGAATGAAGTTACCTAGAGTGACTGAGTTAGTCACCAAACTGACTCTGTGTATGAGGGGTGATGGACCAGCACTGTCATAGCTCATGTGCGTTGTAGCTCTGACCCCAGTGCCTCCCGGACACTACATTAGCCTCCTGATCACGGCTTGGAAGCCGGTTGGTGCCATATCCTGGGTTTGATGTGCTCCTGTGGTTTTTGTGTCCCAGTAAATGGAAGGATGGTGGGACCATCCTGGCACCCTGAGGGACTCTGCAGAAACCAGGAGCAGGTGCAGTGAGGCGATGCTGCCTCCATCACTGCCTCCAACACATCCCTGGGCCTTCCTGAACCACAGGGGCTCTCTGTGCACAGCAGGCCTCCATGGCTCTGTCTCCTGGGAACTTGGCCCTATCATGGGGGCCTATGTAACCACTGGGTGTCTGGGCTGCCCCGCGCTCTCTGTTCATGACCTCTCCATACAGAGGCTACTTCAGCCCACTGATCTTCCCTATCCCTCTTCCAGTTGTACCGTGCCCTCTCCAAGGCGAGGGCCTCAGTGGTTGTGCTGGGGACACCACAGCAGCCTGGCATTTCCTGCTCATACGTTCTGTGGGCTTTGGGTTTTTTAGGGTCTCCCAGAAGTGTCCTGGGCAGTTCCCCACCAGCCTTTCATTTGAGGCCTTTCTACAAACTCCCCATTTTGGTTCTTGATTTGGATCATCTGTTTTTCAGTTCACTTTCTTGTTCTCCTTTTTGGAACAAAATATCACTGAGGAGGGCTCAGGGTTGCTGGGAACATGGCTGGGGATGCTGGTCCCGGTCTATTTTGGTCAGTCAGCCAGTGCCGTGGGTGCTGTCACCTGGTCTGCTCTCCCTTGTCATGTTCCAGCTCCCTGTTGGCACTGGCTCAGACCTGCAGTTCAGAGGAGCTAAGATTTTACTCTAAGCTTTCTTTGACCCACAGCACTTGCCTGCTCCTGCACTTGCCCTGCAGTTGGCACCCTGCTTTGTGCTCTGGGACCTGTTTCTCTATGTTCTCTGTGCCCGGGTCTGTATTTGCCCAGGACCCTCCTCACCATCTGTGTTCTAGATCGCTCCTAGAGTGGTCCTGATGGGGTGAAGGCACAGAGGGTCCAGGCCAGAGTGCAGGTTGTGCTCTACCAGTGTTGTAACCAAAACCCCACCACTATGACCGCTTCCCTTCAGCAGGGAGGGAGGGAGGGACACCCAGCCCTGGCACCCAGGGGTCACAGGAGTCAGTAGAGTGGGTGGTGTTCATTACTAGGACCCTTATGGCAATGAACCCCAGTCCCAGCTTTCCTCTGGAAGAGGCGGGATGAAAGCTGTGTCTGCAGGACCGTCTGTTTTAATTCCTGGTATGAAGAGTTGACCTTTCCATGGAGGTGATGAGACAACTCGGTGTGATAGGAAGTGAGTAGGTGAGATAGGATTGTACCTCCATAGAACCTGCTGGCGCCTGTGCCCCATCAGCAGTGCATCCAGGAGCTGCACCCGGTGGCTTTTCAAACAGCTGAGAGTGTTTTTTCAACAGTGAACCAAGAGCCAGAGGGCCCGTGACCTTTGGTCCTCTTCACTGTCTGCCACCAGGCAGAGGGTCTCAGGTTGTGGTAATCTCCTGATGTGCTCCTACTGGCATCTCCAAACCGGTGGGAAGTAACCAGATAGTCCTCTCTGGTGGGTGCCTTGCTTGTGCTGGGGCCAGAATGTGTCTCAGTGGCGTTCATGTCTTCTCTTTACCCAGGTGGACCAGGAGGGAGCAGGCAGATTTCTACCGCACTGTCTCCTCCTTTGGGGTTGTCTATGACCAGGAGAAAAAGGTATTTGACTGGACCCAGTTCCGAGCCATCTCTCGACTGGAGAAGAAGACAGATGAGAGCCTGGAGAAGTACTTTTACAGTTTTGTGGCCATGTGCAAGAATGTCTGTGGTCTCCCGCTGTGGAAAGAGGATGGTGAGTGGAAATTGTGTGACCAAAGAGTGGGTAATGTAGCCACAGGTCAGAAATGGTTCCCTGGGAACCAGGAAGGAGTTTCAGGGACAGTCAAAGGCAGCAAGAGACCAGGCAGGCTCTGGGCTTGCAGAAGCTACATGGATTTCTGGCTTCCTTGTCACCACTGTGTGCTGCCTGCCAAGTGCAGTGGGAAAGCACGGCAGCCCTGGGGGCTCCAGCCCATACGTTCACAGCTCTTGTGGAGCTCTCCCATGAAATCACAATGTCTGGATGTCAAGGAGAAGAAGCAGCATATCACATCTCTACACCGGAGCTAGGGGTTGTCTGGGTGGTCTGTATTGCCGCTTTCTTTCTCAGCATCCCTGTGGGCGCTGGGCAGAGCCTGTACAGTGGCTGTGCCATGGCAGAGCCAACCAGAGAGCTCTGCTGCAGGGCAAAGTGAGTCCAAACCCACCTTAGGAAGCTTGGGTAGCCTGGCCAACATGCAGGGCATCTGTTTTCTCAGTACCCTCCAGAGCCCTGGGTCCATGCAGGACATGGCAGATGAAAAACTGCTTAGGGGCTTGTTTAAGGCAATTTACTTCTAGCTGCAACAGAAAGGTTTTCATCTCAGGCCTGTCAGGAATCTTATGCCTTGTGTACGTTAATGCCTTAAGTATGTGTTTCTTCTCAAAAGAGCTGATGAGTTAGGGAACAGCCTTCCCTGAGGACCTGCTGAAGGGTCACCACAAGTCCCAGGGAGCCACTCCAGCAGATGGTCCAGGCAGCTCCAGCACTGCTGGCATTAACGATGCGGAGCTCAACCAAGGCTCTAAAATCCTCTGTGGCAGAGTGCCTCTTTTGGCCCAGCTGCTGAGGTCGAGGGAGTTTACTCCCATGAGTCCATTTGGTGACAATTGAATGGAAGGTGGTGAGACTGAGAAGAGAAGCCTCAGCAGTGGCTGCAAGCACTCTCACCTCCTCATCTGCAGTCTGAGCAAGAGTTAAAGCTCCCCTTGCTCTCCCGGCTTCTGAGCAATCCTCCTCAGTCTCTATAACACCTTGGCGTTTCTGTCCCTGCTGCAGGCCCTCCAGACCCTGACATCTACGTGGAGCCCATCACTGAGGAACGCGCCGCCAGAACGCTCTACCGCATCGAGCTCCTGCGAAAAGTGCGTGAGCAGGTGCTTAGATCCCCGCAGCTTCACGAGCGGCTCAAGCTCTGCCGACCGAGCCTCTACCTGCCGGTGTGGTGGGAGTGTGGCAAACATGATCGAGACCTGCTGATCGGCACTGCCAAGCATGGCCTGAATCGCACAGACTACTATATCATGAATGACCCCCAGCTGTCCTTTTTAGATGCCTACAGGAACTATGCCCAGAATAAAAGAACGGGGCTCCCAGGGCCAGAAACGCTGTGTTGCCTTTACCAGACTAACTCCAAACTCTATGCTTCCCCTCTGTACAGCCAGGTGGACCAACCGCTGCAGGGGGATGAACCCCTGGAGAATGAAGGCGAGAGCCAGGTCAAGCTTGAAACTGCAGACGCCATCATGTCTCAGGCTGGGGGCAGCCCTCCAGACTCCTGCTGTGAAACATTCATGTCTAAAGTCCGAGACCTCATGTCTAGTAACTACGATGAAAGCTCTCTGCCAGAGTCATTGGTGTGCATGATGTATGATGAGAAGGCCTGTAACAGTGAGCAGAGCTCTCTTGCTCGAGACAGCCCAAGTTGCACAGATGTTGGGAGCAGCCTTGCTAAACTCTCCGAGGGCAAGTTAGAGGGGGACGAGGACCCATCCAGCTGCGATGCAGATGCCCTGAGGGAGGGTTTGCAGGGGGGCTGTGACCGAATGGATGGTCAGAACGAGGAGGTTGAGCCTTCACCTTCTACCCCTGAAAGCAACCCCTCGCAGAGCATCCCAGCAGAGCTCAGCAAAGCCTTGCAGCAGAAGGGAGACCTCACCAGCCCTGAGGCAGCATTGCCAGAGCACAGTGCCATGGAAGGGGTCATAACTGTGGAGCTTTACAGTTCCAGCCTTCATAACTATGAAATAAAGGTTGCTCCTGAGGAGAGGTTCATGAATCTGCTGCAGGAGAAAAGAATAGAGGCAAAGTCAGGACCAAGTCAGAGCCACAGTGAGGAGGATGAGGAGGAAGAAGAGGATGATGATAACTTTGAGGCAGCAGCAGCAGTTGTGAAAGGCTTGAGTGGTCCCAGGAGCAGCGCTGGTTGTGACCCTGAGGCTCATGAACTGGGGATTGAGGAACAGAGCTCTGACCTCCCCACACCTGAGAACTCTTGCCCAGAAGACATGAATGGTGAGAGAGAGTCTCTGAGGCTGGGGACACCCGAAAGACTGGGGGAGCCCGGGCCAGAGGGCAGGGAGGACCAGGGCCTGGATGAGGAGAGCATCCTGCAGCACTCGCCAGGTCAGGCCCAGGCTTTTGGCCTGCCCACAGCACTGACGGGGTCCGCAGGGTCAGAGCTCCCGTGTGCCGGAGCGCAGGCCTGGGACCAAGGAGCTGAGCGGCAGCCAAGCTGCAGAGAGGCACTGCACCCTGAGTCCCAGGGCATGAAACATGAAGAGTGTGAGAAGAGAGACAAGGGGGAGAAAGCCAGCAGCAACCAGAGTCAAGGTACTGTTCTGGGCGCTCCATCTGGCTGGCAGTCACCTCTGACTGGGGTGGGAGGGCCCTGCTGTCCTCCCTGCAGAGCCCAAGCCTTGGGGTTGCTGAGCCCCCAGAGCAAGGAGTTGGAGTCCCTCTGATGTGGTTGCAGGACAAAGGGTTGGTGGCTGCTTTTGCGACGGGGCTGCCCACAACCCCACCCTGAGCCCCAGCGGTCCTCCTGCTAATGAGCATCCCCTGGAGCGCAGGACACCCTTTCCCTCCTGGCACAGGGCGCTGCCTGGTGAGCAGCTCCTCCTGGAAAGACATGTGCCCTCCTCACCTGTACAGGGTATGGGGATGGGCAGGAATGGGGGTCACTACTGTACAAGCCCCCCAGTCTCTGTGCAGGGCAGTCCTGGCCCTTCCTGAGCAGCCTGGGCTGCCTGCCATGAGCCAGGGCTGCAGTGTTTCTTGGCAGCTGGTTGGTGAATGGGGCTCTTGTGGAGACAGTCGGGTGCTGGGTTGGGAAGGTGTGAGGAGCTGCTCTTGCCTTGAGAGGACACAGAAGCAGGGTGGTGATGGGCTCTGTTCTCTGTTGCTTTCTCAGATGGTCCAGACAAGTACTTGGAGGAGCAGAGCAAGAATTCTGCTTCTGTCCTGCCTGGGGAGATCGATGACCTTCAGGATGCCCGGGCGCCAACCATAGCCCAGCTACTGCAGGAGAAGACACTTTACTCCTTCTCTGAGTGGCCTAAGGTGAGTTTAAAATGAACACTGCCTTACTGTGTAGTCCTGACCGGCTCACACAGCCCCAGCTCTGCCTCCCACTCTTCTGCACGTGGCTCCCTGTGGGTGCTCTAACTTCCCAAGCATCCGTGCCATGGATACACCTGTCCCAGAGCCATTCCCCACCGTGCTGAGATCCCCAGGGGTGGGTTTGTCTTTAATCATGAGGTGACACGCAAGTCAGTTGTTTGAGTCCCAGCCTGCCACCGTTCCATTCTGTTTGCAGGACCGTGTCATCATCAACCGCATTGACAACATCTGCCATGCCATCCTGAAGGGCAAGTGGCCCTCCTCCAGCCAGCAGTTTGAGACACAGAGCCTGCTGGCTGCTCCAGCAGTAGCCAGCAATGCCGGCAGCAGGAGCAGCTTTGCTGACTCAGAAGCCCCTGATCCCAGCTTCAGTAACGGGGTGTTAATCTCACAGGTACAAAAGGTGCAGGGACCCTCAGGCCGGAATAGGCCAGGGACTCTGGAGTAAATCACAGCCCAGAGTTGCTCAGGAGTTTTCCAATGGGAGCTGGGTTTATACTGCCTCGGTGCCACTTCTAGTGTGTAGCACATGCCTTAAGCTGCTTGGTCCCCTCTACTGAGGGCTCCCAGTGAGGTCCCTGTGCTCTCAGTCCCCCGCCAGCTGTGTTCTCTCCTGGGGAGGCGACTGCTGCACAGCTTCCATAGCTGTAGAGGGGGGCTTCCAGTCAATGCTGGAGCACCCAGTATGGCTGGGGAAAAGGGGGCAGTGCCCTCATGACCCACAGGAAGTGACATTGGAGGGGGCACTGCCATCAGTCACCAGCTCTCCCTCATCTCTCGCTGTTGGTCACAGTGTGGAGACGGGAGCTACTAGCCTGGGGCCCCAGCCCGCCTACCTGGCAGCTGGCAGAGCACCCACTACACAGGGGTGGTTCTGGCTCCCGCACCACCCACACACAGAGAAAGAGAAGCGTGATGTGCCTGGGAAAGGGCATCCTTCCACTCTCCCACAGAGAGGCAGAAGAGCCTGACTGTTAGCTCAGTGTTGGTTTGAGGAGCTGTGGTCCCTGGGTAGTGCACGAGCAGCCATAACCCTCTCCGTGGCTTTGATGCACACAGGAAGGTTTCCTGACCCCTGCGTTTGCAAAAGATGAGCGGAAGCACAGGAGGCCCTACGAATTCGACGTGGACAGAGATGCCAAACAGAGGAGCCTGGAGCACCTAGCAGCAACCCATGTCCATCCACCCATTGTGTTGAATGGCTGGCGTGACACGGCGGTGGACTTGTCCAGAGCCTCCGATGGGTCCCCAGGGAACTCTTCTCCTTTCTCCCTGAACACAAACATGCCCAAAGTGGGGACTGTGAACACCCTCCAGGGCTCCCTGGGCATGGACTTGTCTGGCATCCTGCAGGCAGGGTTGATCCATCCTGTCACAGGACAAATCGTAAATGGCAGCACCCGAAGAGAAGACGCTGCCATGCGGAGGAGACGAGGCAGGAGAAAAAATGTAGAAGGGATGGACCTCATCTTCTTGAAGGAGAGGCCTCTTCCAACCAGGCTGCAGGTGGGTCAATGCTCACCTCTTCCACATGGCCCTGATGGGGTCAGCACGATTTGTCTCGTGGTCCAGCTCTCCCTTACGAGCTGCGCTGCCCATGGCAATGCAGGGCCTCCTCCAGGACAGCTTGGCTCACGCTAGAGCAGACAGGAGCAGATACTGTTCCAGGAAGGAAAGGAAACTTTCCCCCTGGCTTGCAGCACTCTGCCCAGAGTGTCTGGGGTTAGGGAACATGAAGAAAGGTCCTTGACTGTGTTGGAGCTGTGGCCAAGAGCCTGCTGCACCCTTTCTTCTTCTACCCTCGGATCCACTGAGAGAAGAATGGGTCTTTGGGAACAACAGCAGTCCCTCTAGGCTAGGAGTGATGTGAGGGGAAGTTGGTACTCCTGATTACTAGAGTGTTTCCAGGTGAGTTGAGAAGCATCTGCCCACTCTCTCTGCCATCAGTGCTGGGGACCGAGTGGAAGTGCGATGCAGAGGTGGGTGATGATTGAAGGAGCAGGCATGGGGAGGATGTGGATGAGTCTGTAATGGAGCAGATGACGTGTGTTGGGAGCTTTACTGGTCTGGGTGCACGTGCATCACCGTATGCTACTGATGTTCTCTCCCTGCTCCTCCCTCCATGTCAGGATGTTCAGGAAGACCAGCTGCAGCCCCCCCAGAACAGTCCCGTCTCTGATGGGCCGGCTGCTGCTACCTCAACTCCACAGCCAGTCCCAGCTGCAGGCAGCCAAGCAGAGAAGGCTGTCCCAAATAAGAGTCTCCTCGACTGGCTCCGTCAGCAGTCTGACTACACACTTGACGTTCCTGGCTTTGGCACAGTAAGTGTGGCCGTTGGTGGCACGTCTATCTATCTGCCTGTCTTGTGTGTTGCCCTGTGTGTTAGATTTTCTGTGCTCGCTTTTGAGTTCAAGCTTCCACGGTGTCTTGCAGTGCAGCCTTTGCCCTCCCCTGATGTCTGTTCTCCAGTTCCGGCGCATCCATCTCCCAGTCCAGTGTCTTCCAGAAGCACCGGGGATGGGGAGAGAAATGGGAAAAGGGATTTGAGGTGCTCACAGTCTCTCTGTGTTGCTCCATTCCACCTGGGGTCATTTTAGGCAATTGCTGTTTATTAAATAAGGTTCTCAGACAAGAGGAAACCTCTTGGTTTTAAATGTGGGTTTGAGGTGGCTGCGTTGCCAGCAGCAAAGGCTGCAGTGAGGTGGGCACAGGAGCTGTCAGAGAGTAGGAGGCAAAGTCTGTCTGATTCTTCTTGCTGTCTCATAAACATCTACATTTTGGTTTCACAATTGGTTTGCTCCAGATTTGAGCTTATTTAGCCCTTGAGCCCATGTTGTGGGCAGAGCACAGGCTGTAACACAGAGCAGGGAGAAATGTAGTGGGAATACATAAACGACTGCATTTCTTGGTCCTGGAGGAGAGTGTGGTTGAGGCAGGGACTCCCTGGAGCTTGGAGTGCAGGCAAAGCCATTAGTGTTTAGGAGGTTGTTAGAAGTGAGGGAGCCCAGTGTTTGCTCAGGCAGGATGGCCTTCGCTTTTCAAAGTCCAGAGGTACAGGGGGCTCTGTGTCCAAGGTCAGACTCCTAGAGCACCGCAGGAAGCAGTCTGGTGGTGGAGCAGGCATGGAGTCGCCTTCCCACTCTGTTCCATTGCCCTTGCCTTCAGTGAGGGCCTTACTTGAGCTCACCTACTCTGGCCATGCTGCTTGAGAACCTCTTGCTCCCAGCAAGCCCCAGTGCCCTGGGCCAGCCCTGCAGGACCCACCAGGGCAGGTGTCCTCTCTCCAGGATGGAGTGAAAGCTGCTTTGGGGCACTGCAGCAGCTCAGCTTGTTGAAGGGCAGGCCAAGCTCAGGGGCTTTTCTTTCCTCTCAGGAATCAGAACCTGCAATAGTTCATTAAAAAGCAGCATTGATGCCGGGACTTGGTGCAGGCAGTGGGTGTGCAAAAACTCAGTGGTTACTCTGTTGGTTGCAGTCCTGAAGGGCTCTGATTCCAAAGAAACATGGTGCAGCAGCTGAAACAGGAGTAAAACGAAGCAGAGATGAGCTGGTGAGATGCAGGTAGCTATATCAAGCTGACATGAGATAGCACACACAGACCTGTTCTCCCTTTCTTTCCTGGTTGTCGTTAGTGCCTCACTCACAGGTGCATGTATGCGAATCAGCAGCACGTTACAGTTACAGTTTTAGGGCTGCAGGGGAGTTGAAAAGGGCTGAAGCAGTAAGGGGGTATTGCTGAAAACCCCTTTATACCTACAGAAATCAGTGGTGCTCATTGGAGAGCTGGCCTGATGGCAGAGACCAGCATGTACCGCTTATGTTGCTCCTGTCCAAGCCTCCAGGGACCCTCTGTCCCTCAGGAGCTCATCTGTACCACTCTCTTGCAGGGCTTGTAGCTGTCCAGGCTCATTAAGCCATCTCATCTCATTAACGTTGTCTTGTTTGCACTCCAGAATTTTTCAGACAAGCCCAAGCAGAGGAGGCAACGCTGCAAGGACCCCAGCAAATTGGATATTAGCGCACTGACAGGAGATGAACGAGTGCCTGTGGTACATAAGGGTACTGGACGGCGGGTAAGCGAAGGCTAGTGCTGTGCTCTGCCCTTGGTGTCTATAAATGCCGAACAGACCTTGAACTCACTTGTGGGGATATTTAATCCAGAGAAACCCATGGATGGGACAAGCCTGGAACATGTCGCTGATCTGCGCTGTCCTGTGACACATCTGTGCCCAAGACCTGTGAAATGAATGCCTTTCTATGTTAAGTAATGACAGCCTGAGCATTCACCCCTGCCAGGGCACCCAGACCCATCGATGGCACAGGGATTCAGCTCTTGGCTTTAAATGCACAATGAGCACAGCCCTGGCTGGTACTTCCCATTCCAGATTTGATTTTTCCCCTTGAATTCACTGCACGATGCCACAAATGTAATCCTGCCATGCAAATATCTTTGCCTTGTTCCTCCTTCTAAGGTGCAGGCAGAGCAGACCAGTATCCATCCGAGTGCTATGCATGTGGGAAGTGTGGGGTGTGAAAGGCTTTTCCTTGCTTACAAGAGCAAGGAACATGGATTTCCTTATTGTCAGTTTAATCTCAAGTACACTGATGTTCGCCTCTCTGAGTGAGCAGGGACATTCAGGGTTTTTTTCACCTAAATTCAGTTTTTAAATTTCAGTTTTCAAATTCAGTTCAGCCAGGGCTGAACTAAGTCAGAAAGTGATGTGACATTCATCACATCTAAACCCAAAACCGAAGAGTGAGACAGAATGAGGCTGTTTCAGCCTGGTCTGTCTCTCCTTCTGTTACCGCCATGATGGCTGGAGACTTGGGTGAATTGCGGGGTTTGCCTGGTTCCAAGTGTGGCTTTCCAGGAAGCTCTGTCCCTCTTGCTTGTCTGCAGGGAGGGAGATGTGATGGGCCACACAGGCTGGACTTGCCCTTTCTCCCTGAACCGTGTACCTGGAGGCAGCAGGTGCGCACCACGTCCTGCAAAGATGCCTAGCGAGGGAAGAGTCTGCCCCAGCCGAATTGCAGCCCAAAGCGAGGTGCTAGGGGAAGTGTAATCGTATTTCTTGTGTTATTTTACATAACTCTTTCTGCAATAGAGGTCATCCTTTTGCTGTGTTTTATAGTTAGGGGGAGCCACAGCACCAGCATTGAAGGAATTGCCAAGGTGGCTTGATGCAAACTTGGAGTATGCTGTTGCAGCAGACTGGGCTGACATTGTTAAGCTTTCAGTAAGTTAGAGCTTTTGGAGAAATCTGTATCATGTCATCTTTTCTTTCCCCTCCCCATCCCCACAACCTTTCTCCAGTGAGAATCTGGGAGCTGCAAGGCAGGAGCTGTACTCCGCATATGGGAGGGGATAGCTGCAGGGCTGGCAGCACCGGGAACGCTCGCGTGGCAGAGAGGGAGGTTGCACGCATGGCACAGCTCAGCAGTGTGGCCAGGGGCAGGAGGGCAAGGGCTCAGCAGCTCATGGGGACTGTCCAGAAAGACTTGGCTTGCTTAGAAATAGCAGAGGCAAGAGAAACACCCTAGGAGCAGCAACCCAGCTCAGGTGCTGGGCAGCAAGGAGTGGACAAAACACATTCTCAGAGGTCAGATTTTTAAATACGTCCCAAACTGAGGCTTTTTATCAGCTCCTGTAAACTCAGTGCAGCCCTGGGCCTGCTGAAAGCCCCCCAGAGCACCAGGCCTGAAGGCTCAGACACTGTCAGTGAGAGTGGCAGGATGGAACCTCACCTCACCACCTCTGTTCCCACCGTCCCTGCCCTGGTGCATGGCAGAGCCTGCAGAGGAGGAGTGCTCTGCTCTCTGGCACATGGAGCTTCTAGATTGCCCTTGCTTGCCCTGTAGGCTGGCCTTATCCTCTCACCTGCTCCCTGGTTTAGGGGCTGCAGTGGTTTCTGTGATGCCCTTGCAGGGGGCTGAAGAGGGAATCAGTTGGCTTAGAGGTTTGTACTGATCTCAAATTTGCTTTTAATTAGCACTAGAGATTTGGCATGGTCTGTCCCACTCCCCAGGAAACAACCCCAGGTCTGGGCTGGCAGCAGCGTCCTGTTGGGGCGGCCAGCATGACGTGAGCTGGCAGCTCTTCCTTACCGTCATTTGCAGGGATGGTCTCTGTGCCAGCAGGAGTGGCTGGGTGCCTGGCACCGCACCTGCACCCTGATTGGGCAGCTGCATGCCCATTAGCATTCGTACCCTGAGCCCCGTCAGCCCACTGCTTTTGGTGAGTGTGCATCCTTCCGGGCAGGTGCATGCGGAGGGACGTCTGGCTGCTCCAGGCGCTCGGGCAGCCGCTCAGTCGGCTGCTTCGCGAAGCCCAGGCGCCATCGTGGTCCCATGCAGGTTTTTCCCCATGACAGTGAGATCAGAGCAGAAGATTCTCCCCCTTTTTGGGCAGATTCAACTTTGTGCACTGCTGGTGTCAATGGGAAATACTTTTCCTACCTAAATCTATTATTGGAAATGATTCAAAGAGCAGTAATATTGAAACCCAGGGGAGCCACAAAGGGAAATAATTGAATGTCTGTGATGAGGATGGTGAAAAAAAGGAGTTTTAAACTGTGCTTTGGATCCCCCTCACTGCTCTGGGTAACTAGTCAGTCTTGCCCAGTTGTGGCTGCTGGGTTTTGGTCTCATCTCTCAATGTTCAGAAGAACCTTCCTAGCACCTGAGCACAGCTCAAGCTGGGAGCTCCTCAGCCAACACGTCCACTCTCTGTGTGTCATCCCACGCAGCTTTGCTGTCCTGCAGAGCATTGAAAATTTGGCCCTTTGCATCTAAAAGTTATGATTTTTCATCTGATACTGATTAAAGCTGGGAAGGGAGTTAAGTTGATGCCTGACACAGAGCTGCCCCGGTGCTTCTCATATTGTGAACGGGTGCTGAGCTGCTTGGGTGGAAATGTGGCATAAAAATGTGTTTCCTTCCTTTCTCCCTTTGCACTTTGACGCTGCAGCATCATTCCAGGGCAGAGCGAGGGTGGCTTTGCATTTGGCAGCATCCCTTGGGGAAAAGTTGTGTATACCTCTCAAATTCCATATCACGTAGACAAACATTTCTGTGCTGACATTATCTGGGACACAGATGCAAGCACAGAGACACCGGATTTGTATTGATGCAGTAATAACTGTTAGGTATTTTCTGTTGTGTGTGTTTCGTTTTCAGGGCTACTTACCAGAAAGCAAATTCAATCGCATCCTAGCTGAGCCTGTGCTCCGTGACACAGGGCCCCGACGGAGGGGCAGGAGGCCCCGCAGTGAACTCATTAAAGGCCCTGGCATTGTAGCAGATTCTTCTTCTGGAATGGGACCATTGTTCATGAATGGATTGATTGCTGGGATGGATCTGGTAGGACTTCAGAACATGAGAAATATGCAAGGGATCCCTCTGACCGGGCTGGTTGGGTTTCCTGCTGGATTTGCGGCGGTGCCCGCTGGCGAGGATGTGAAAAGCACTCTGAGCATGTTGCCTATGATGCTGCCGGGCATGGCCACCGTCCCTCAGATGTTTGGCGTTGGAGGACTTCTCAACCCCTCCATGGCAACTACTTGTACTGCGACTGCACCGACTTCGTTAACAAGCACAACGAAAAGTGGTTCAGCCAGCGCAGAGAAAGCTACTGAGGATAAACAGAGCAGCCAGGAGGTGAAAAAAGAAACTGTCTCGGAAGAGAAGCCTGGTCCTAGTTCATTTTCTAATCAGACAGAATCCGCAATAACTACCAGTAGTCCTGTAGCTTTTAACCCGTTTCTTATCCCAGGGATGTCTCCTGGACTGATCTATCCCTCAATGTTCCTTTCCCCAGGCATCGGCATGGCACTGCCCGGCATCCAGCAAACCAGGCACTCGGATGCAGTGAACCTGGAAAGCCAGAAGCGGAAGAGAAAGAAAGCGAAAGGGGAGTTGGCAAACCCAGACCCAGAAACTGTCTTGCCGACTGAAAAAAAAGCTGCAAACGGTCAGAACTGTACAGAGCAAACTCCACCTTTGCTGGCAGAGAGAGAGCAGGATGGACCAGCAGAGGAGGAGCGTGAAGCAGCTCGTGATACGAATTAGAACTCTTGTTTCATTGAAAAACAAACACACAAAAAGATTGTGGCTTGTGAGTTTCTTATCCCATAAACTCTTTGTTACTGACCCTCCTGCCCCGCTTCGCCTTCATAAACCTGTGTTTCCATGAGTAATATTATCTACCTAATTCCCCATCAGAAAAAACTCTGGTGACAATACTACATGTTAATAGTTGCAGGGTCTTGCCACTTTATTAGATAACAGTGTTGTCTAGCTAGTATGGGAGGCACCGAATTCTTGTTCTGTTTTTCCAGCTGTTCATCCCAGCCAGTGGTAGCAAAGCCAGTACTCGGTCACCCCCCTAATTGCTCACTCCTTTGAGAAGAAAAAGCAGCAAACAAACCAAGAGCAAAAGACAAATCTTTACCTCTTGGTCTACACCCAGAGAAGGGTATTTCTCTACAGCGACACTGACCGATACAGCCTGTTTTGGGGGTAAAAGCACAGCTATAGTAAGTGCTGATGTGTATTTTTGATTTTAAAGTATTTCCCTATTTTATCATGGTTACTAGAATAGTAGATAGACAGAAGTATATAACTAATGATTGAAATTGCATATATTTGTTTCTTTGAAAGGCAGAAGCATACCTGGTAGTGATACGGTTTCTTTATCGGCCCCCACCGCAGAGGTCTGGAGACAAACTGCAGCAAGTGCAATGACGATGCAGACTTTCTTTTGTGTTTTTTAAAACCAAAGTTTGGTTTTACGTTAAGTGGGGTTTAGTTGCCCTTTCCTTGATAGTTAAAAGCACTTTTTGGCTTGAGCTGGAAAGGTTTTGCACATCTGCATGACTTTCTTGGGTTTCCTGTACCTATAGCTGCCGGTTCGGTCACTCCCTGCCCACCCCTTGTTCTCCGTGGCAGTAGTTCTCAGCTATGGCTTTACATGCTGTCCAGGTAGTTTTTTCCAGCCGCCAACAGGCCACACTGATTGTAATGCTCTTGTATGAACACTGAGGCTGTTTGATTTTTTTAATACTTTCCACTCCTTACCCCAACACAGCATCTTTCAGCAAGCAAGGCAAGGCTTTCGTCTGGGCAGCCCTTGCAGAGGGACTGCTGAGACCTTCAGAGCTCAAGTCCCTCCTTCTGTAGCGTTAGACGGAGAAGAGATGACCTTGGCTTTTTCTGTCCATTACATTTGCTGTTGAACAGTATTTCCCAGTCCCACCCCGCTGGCGAATGCTTTTGCCGTCTGCATTTGACACTGACAGGTCTGAGTGCCACCAGCCCCATAGCTCTGCAGGGCCTCCCCTGCCCCTCACTCTTATGTTTGCTTTTCTTTCACTTGGGCTTGTTCTTGTTTGCAACTCATGGTTTGAGACTTGAAATAACCCCATGGTGTGCAGCGGCGAGAGGCTGGGAGGAGTTGGGAGCGTGCTAGGCATTAGTTTCACATTTGGTTCTCACAATTTACTGTATTTTTTACTTATTTTCTGTTACAGTTGTGCTAATTTATCAGATGGTCCAAATGTTTTGACATAACTATTTCAGTTTGCATTATTTATTTACGATGCTTTTGTCATTGTCTTTTATACCTTTGGGATTATAAATTATGTACATGGTAAAATTAGCATCTCAAAGAAGTCTGTTACCCATGGTCTAAAAGCATTTGGTTTCTATTTTCATGGAATTTATCCCCAGTTTCCTGGATTGGATGATTTTTTTAAGTATAACCAGTCATAACTCCCCCCCCCGCCCCGATAATGAAACATGTTCTATTTAATAACACCCCTCTAGCATAGATACTGTATCCCTATTGACAGATTTCTTAGAAATGCTGCTATCTCTATTTAACTAACATTTTATTCAGTTTTGCCTCCAGTGGAAGCAGAAAGGTTTTTTTCAGCTGTTATATCCAAAATCAATATAATTTATTTATGTAAAAAAAAATCACGATTGATATATTTTTGAACCTTTTAAGTACTAACTTTCTTTTTATTCAGTAGAGGAACATGTACTTCCCCTAAATCCTTAAAATACAAATGCTATAAACCCTCATCTATTTCCAAAGCCTTACTGTGAATGGATACTGAAACCTCTTCAGAGTCCTTTTCTGGTGACGGGATGGGTCTCCCAGAGTTATGTACGCAAGCAACAGGGTTTAAAGTTCGATTTATTTACTTAGCCAGCATGCTCTATACCTTGTTCTTCCTTCTCAGCCATGTATGCTGCATCTCGGAGTGTTCAGGCTTCTCTCTGACTGCTACTTTGTGACCCTTCTGCACCCGATATCTCTGTGGATTTTTCAGACTGTAAGGTGTAACAGGCTGCTTCTTCTTTTCCATCCTACCCAAACCAAATGCCAAATCCTCACGGGTTTTCATGGCTGCTCACACAAACATACATTCATCACCAACTGTGGTAATGAAATAAACTCTCTGTGCTCGTGGACATGGATAGAAAGAAAAAGGTTTAAAAGTCAGATTTTATTTTTTTAATCCAATGACCAGATGATGCTCATCTCTCGGGCTCAGCAGAGCCTTGCTCAGATGTATAGAATCTTTTCTTTTCCAGCAAATATATGTGAATGGTTAATTCACCTGAGTCAATGAGAAATGTTCCTTGCCTTTTCCTCAGCACAAACCTGTTGAGATGCTGCCGGACCCCATGGACTTCTCCCTTCTGTAGGGCTGCACTCACTGTGCTGCATGGGTTGACTTGCTGTACCGCGTGGGTTGACTTGCTGTACCGCATGGGTTAACTTGCCATGCTGTGTGTGTTAACTCACTGCTCCTTGTGTGTTAATTTACCATCCCATGTGGGTTAACTCACTGTCCTGTGTAGGTTAACTTGCCGTGCTGTGTGGCTTAACCCACCGTCCTCTGGAGGTTAACTGATCTTCCCATGTGAGTTAACTTGCTGTGCCATATGGGTTAACTCCCAGGTTGGTGGAGCAGCCACGCCTGCCAGTTCAAGCAGGCGCTAGGGTGCTTGGGCTCTGACCAGCTCCGTCCAGAGGGCAAGCAGAACCCATGGCCCAATCCCGAGACCTGCACTGCAGTCCCAGTCCTCGGGGCCTCAGTACAAGAGCTGGCTGGTTCATCTCGCTGAGCCACTGAGCACCTCCCGCTGAGCCATGTAAGTGCCAGGAAGTGCCAGATAAAACACTCATCAGCCATCCAGTGTAAAGCTCTTGTGCTTCAGAACAGCAGGCATTAATGCAGTTTTCAGATGAATAAATGTGTACAGGGGAAGCTAAATGATTTCTTCAAGGTCCAGGAAAAAAAGGCGTGGTCATTGCTTGCTCCCCCTACCCTTGCATGAAGCCCTTGTCCTGGCAATTTGTTGCTGCATTTATTTGGGGGAAGAAATGGGAAAGCCTGGAGATGAAGCAGCATCAGGTGCTGCCAGGACAGGGGCAAAGGAGGCAGGACAGCATGGCGAACTCTGAATTTCCAGTTCCCAAGTCTCCCTTGAAATTCAGGCTCTGCACACAGCAGCCTTCCACCCCGGCAGTGTTAATGGGGAGCAAGCGTTGGAAGGGTGTGGGGAATCCAGGCAGTCCCTTGGTACATTGAGCATTTGTGCTGCATTCCATCTGTGAAGTTGGTGCCACTGTGTGCTCAGTCTGGTCAGGGAGGTGCTGGTCACTGGTGGGGAAGGAGCGAGGGGATTGGATTGTGGAGGATGGGCCACGGGTGGGTGCAGCGCTCTCTTTGCATTTTGTTTTGCAGGATCCAGATGTCCTTTCCTGGAGTGTGAGGAGTGAAACACCCTGCAGTTGCTCTCTGCACTCTGGTCCCTGCTTGGGGACCAGAGAACAGGGAACAAGCTGGAAAAGCACCGTGACCTTTGCTCTGAGTTTTGGCTGAGAGAGTTGGGGTTGTTCAGCCTGGGGAAGAGAAGGCTGTGGGGAGACCTTAGAGCAGTTTACAGTGCTGAAAGGGGCTCCAGGAAAGCCAGGGAAGAAATTTATACAAGGACCTGGAGGGACAGGACAAGGCAGGATGGCTTTAAATTGGAGAGGGGAAGACTTAGATTAGGAAGAAATTCTTCATGATGAGGCTGGGGAGGCCCTGGCCCAAGTTGCCCAGGGAAGCCATTGCTGCCCCATCCCTGGAGGTGTTCCAGGCTAGATGGGGCTTGGAGGAACTGGAATGGGCATTGGAACTGCATGGGTTTGAGGTCCCTTCCAGCCATTCCATAACTCCATGACTCTGCCACTTTGATGGCAACAACAGATATTGGGAACATGTTCAGCAGCAGCTTCTTCCAAGCCGCGTGGTCCAGGCTGGTCTGGTTGAAGCGTGGGAGTGAGAGCAAGCATGGGAATGAGAGAGAGACTGACCAACCACCTGCCTGGTTCCTTGAGCATCCCTTCCTAAGGCCCGTCTGACCCCCATCTGCCCGTATCTTTTTGGTGAGTCTGGCCCTGGCGGTCTGGCAGGTCCAGGAAGGGAGGGGTGGGGATGTGAGGGCAGGAGCTGCCCTGCATCCCCTCCACCCACTGCAGTCAGCCCTGGGTCCCCATCTCAGCTAAGCAATGAGAGCCGTGCCCGCTCCTGCACTGCCCCTTTGCTGAACCCGGCACTTCAGACAAGCTGGTGCCGCAGATGGGTAGTCCTCAAACAAAACGTTTAAGGCAAAGAGATATAAACATAGTCTGGCTTCACAGAAGGCATCCTTCAAATCCAGTATGGTAAACCACATTTGATCTTTTTTAATTTGGTTGGCAAGGTATAGGGATTTGCCACCACTGGATGTAGCTCTTCTGTACTTGTGGCCCTTAAATCTTGCACTAATCTATAGCTTTTCTTCATCTGGTTTCTTTACAGGCAACATTGGAGTATTATATTCTGATTCACATTCTTTAATAATCCATATTGCAAAAATTTGTCAATAATCTTTTTTTATCCCCTTGCAATCTACTTAATTGTAGAAGTTATTGCCTGACACTCACAGGGGTAAATTTTAACTTCACACGCTCCATATTTCTAGCCTGTCCAGGTATTTCAGAAGCACACACAGCTGGATAAACCTGTTCCAAAATTCTCTGCTTTTACCATTGTTTCTTTTTCCACCTGTATTAAAGACAAACTCAATACTTTCATTAGTTGATGACCTCTCACTTTAAATTTTATTCTGTCTGATCCAAATATTATTTCTGCCTCTGACTGTTTTAATAACTGTCCTCCCAACAGTGGTCTAGGGGCTTCTAGCAAACAAATTCATGTACACCCAATTATTACTTAGCGGACTGCATAAAGAATGCTTTTTTGGCTTGGCCAGAAGCTCCAATTACAATCACAAAATTTTAGTTTTATCTACAGGAATCCGTTGCTGATATACACAGAGGCTCCCATATCTATCAAAAATACAACCTGTTAACCTCTATTCCCTAGCTTTATTTTAACGAGTGGGTGCTCTAGGGTAAATTCCCCAGGTCCATATCATTCAAGCTCAGGTACAACACCAGGTCCTGGGTGATCATGCCCTATACAGTATGCACACCAGTTGTTTCTTAATCCTGGACCACATTATTTTGCCACATACTTTTGCCACTCCAAGTGATTTTGCCAAGTGAAAAACATATGTGCATACATTTCTTCATCCCACTTCTCACACTCTCAAGAACAACATTAATTGCAACAAGGTGTTTTACCAGTAATCGAGCTTGTACATCAGCCACCACTGATTACAATTTTTTTTTTAATCAGAGTTTTTCTGTTTATCACACCACTCGGTGGACCACCAATCCCCTTTGTAACTGGAACCATGCTGCAATCCCCATTCACAAGTCTATAAGGCTGGATGGGATCCACCCAAGAGTATTGAAGGAGCTGTCAGATGTGCTGGCCAAACCCCTTTCCATCATCTTCCAACAGTCCTGGAAGACTGGGGAAGTTCCACTGGACTGGAGGCTGGATGCTGTTATACCCATTTACAACAAGGGTTGGAAGGAGATCCAGGGCCTGTCAGTCTGACCTCAGGGAAAGTCATGGAGCAGGTGATCTTGAGTGCTCGTGAAGCACTTGCAAGAGAACCGGGTGATCAGGCCCAGTCAACATGGGTTCACAAAAGGCAGGTCCTGCCAAACCAACCTGATCGCCTTCTATGACACAGTGACTCGTCTGCTGGACAAGGGAAAGGCTGTGGATGGATCTTCCTGGGCTTCAGCAAAGCCTTTGACACAGTTTCTCATAGCATTCTGCTAAAGAAACTGTCACCTCTGGCCTGGACAGGCACACACTCTCCTGGGTGGAAAACTGGTTGGCTGGAGGGCCCAGAGAGTGGTGGGAAATGGAGTTAAATCCAGCTGGAGGACAGTGACAAGTGGTGTCCCCAGGGCTTAGTGCTGGGTCCAGCCCTGTTCAATGTCTTCATCAATTACCTGGATGAAGGCATTGAGTGCTCCCTTAGCAACTTTGCAGATGACACTAAGCTGGGTGGAAGTGT
>WAAB01014535.1:4489-35776 GCA_013389865.1 Piaya cayana | reverse complement strand
TTCTGGATCTTACATTCAGGACCTTAAATATTTGTTACATACAATAAGCCATGTACAATCTGGACAAGATTTATCTCATTTTTACAACAAAACAAATACAATTCTGCACAAATATCTCATTGCATTGAAGGAAGGAACAAATTATGTTAACAAAAGGAAAACTAACTTATTCCCTTCAAAACACACAGAAACTGTACTTTTACTTCAAAGTGCCTTATAATGCCATAGTTTCAGTTTCTGTGATTAATGTCACTCCATACGGGGAAAAACTTTACTATTTCATGTTTTAAAATTGTCTTTTTACTTTACTAATGCTCATACTGTTTCTTTTAACACTTCACACATTAATTACAAGGCAGCCTTCACACACACACCCACCCCCTTCAGGGCCCTATCCCTATCGGCAATCTCTTGTTAGAAGGTTTTGGTTTGGTTTTTTTTTCCTTTTATCTTAACTCTTCACTTTTCTGTAAGCCGAAATGGAAAGATTTTGCTCTAGATGACATTTAGTGCGGAGGAGGGGNCTTTCTAGATATTTTCAAAACTAATTTGCAATTTTTCTAAATGTTTGAAATTTCAAGCACTTTGTCTCTGGCAGTGCCCCTTGCTTTTCAGAGTGAGCAGCTCTCCTGCCTAGTTTTACCTGCACAGTGCTTGAAACTCCTTGGTGGCACAGGTCAGCTACTTGAACCCACCCCGGTGTGCCCGCTTCTCTCCCCACCAGTATCCAAAGTTTTAAATTCTTGCCAAACTCCAGCACGCTATCATACATTAAAAAATTAATGGAGCACAGAACAAATTAACAGCACACAACAGTCAGAATTCCTCACTCACTTTGCAGCGATGCTGCATCTCAAACACAGCCATTCGTTTCAGGACCAGCCCAACTCAGTGTTAGTTACGACCAGTCAAACTGGATCCACAATTTCTGATGTTATGGATATCTGAACCACAGACGGTACCGGGCACATTCTATTTATACAATTAAGAATATTCACGACAAATAATACAAATACTACCAGACTCTTGTATACAAGAGATTACCAGACTACTGATTGCCGAATCTGCAGAACTTTCGTCCTGTCTGATGAAACGGCTGCCTAGGCTTTTAACCCTTCGATCTCCACAGCCCAACCATGCGCCGCTTTCGTTGTGTCTAACAGGCAGGCATTTACCAGACCACAGAAAATGGTGCCATTACCTGTTAAGAATAAAGCACCGTGTCTTACTAATGCCTCTGGCCCGTCGGGGGCAGCGGAGGTCGGTCATGGTCGATGAACTTCCCGAGAATCACTCGGTGCCGGCTGGAGCAGGATCGGTCCATGGAGCCGCCTCAGCTCGCCCTTGAGGGAATGTCCCATCTGGGTCGCCAAAGCTGTTAGCATCAGCATGACAATAAACACATAGCACTCCGGGAAAAGTTATATGTTGGTGCTTTATTTGTTGGGGGGGGGGGGGCAGGGATCAGGGGCCAGCAGTTCCCAAATCTGATTCCCCATCGACCGTTACAACAAGCTCGCAATATATCCTCGCGAGGTTTTGCAATCTAATGTATATTCAAAAGGTTACATCATTGCCTAATGCATATGTATGTTTCAATGACTTCATTGGTGAATTACGACATCAGCCCTTTCTGCGCCTGCATGCCTCCTTCTGGTGGTCGTGGGAGGAAGCTCATACACTATTCATACTCTTCCTGTAAGAAAAAGTAGTCCCTTTTGCAATGAACTCTTCACCTTTCTCTTCCTGGGCAGTGTCCAACGTGAATTCATTGCCAGTTTTCTCGTATCCCTACTTAATTATCCCTACTTAACTCTGGTTAGCAAAACTCTATTCTTATCTTGCTACTTGAGTGATTTATGGTCTCCTGTTTTTAACAAGGTGCTGTTAGCTCTTATCAAACTGCTAGCATTCCCAAGTGAATAACACCTCTTTCTAAAAAAACTAAGTTTTAAGATTTCTTGTAACTTTAAAACTATCACATACATTTAAATCATTTATTTTCTTGATTTGCAACCAAACTACTGCATATAATAAAATGGTTTTTTTGGTTCTCGCTCCAACAGTAGGTCAGGAATTTTTGTGGGCACTGGCTCTTTGTAGTGGCTCTGCAAATGGGTTAAAATGGGTTGTCCCTAGAAAAAACCCTGAAAGCAGACCTGCTTGTTCACAAACAGCCATCCTTCAGGATTCCCTTGTTGTGCAGAGGTAAGTGAGGTGCTGTGATGAGTGTTTTTGTATGGAATAAAGTTCCCTCTGATGGCTGGACCCACAATATACTCTGTATCACCTTCTAATACAGCCAGTCTCCAAGCTGATTGGTAACTGATCTGGTTTAAAATTAGCCTCCCACAATATAAAGTTGTAAGCAAGGCTGGTGTGGTTGTAAGTTCTGACTTTAATTAATATGAAGTGCTTGGGTGACTACTGTCTTTATTGGCCTCATTGCCAGCCTGTATGAAGTGCAGGCCACAGTGCAGTTCCAGGCATTTGGATTTTGTTAAGGAATTTTTTTGTACCAATCATCTCTTAATTCAGTGGAGCAGTATCTCTCATGTGTGTCTGTGTTTTAAGTGCAGTGAACATGCAAAGCAAATTCCACGTCCTGAGTTGTACAGCATAAAAGTACAAACTTGGGACAGGGTGCACATTGGCAGTCATTACATTTATGAAGAGTAAGACTGACTTCTCATGTATGCGTAGAATGAATGTGAATAATATTTTCTCTTGGCTTTTGACTGCAATGTTTTTATTCCAGTCTGTGTGTGCTCTGGCCTGCTAAGCTTCCTGGGCACAGTGACCGATTTACACACATGGCTGCACTGCTTTTAACTTTCATTTTTACAAAAGGAGCTAAATCAAGAGCAGTGAATGATGTTGAAAGCTGCAGCTACAGAAATTATTTCAGTTGAGAACTGGCATTTCTTTTTCCTTTTAAACAGTGCCACCCATAGCTTGCAGCAGCTCTTCAAATCCAGCCACAGCTGGAGCTCTAACATTTTGATTGTGACTTTTGTAAGGTAAGAGGCTGGAGCACCTGTATGCAAGAAGACCTGAAATGCTATTGTCCTGTGCAGTTCATTTGGCAGTTTGACAGTGCCATGTGAATTTTTAACCTGAAACTGTAGCTGTCCAAAGTGTGACATCAGCATTGCAAATCTCTTGTAATGAGGATGCTAGCATATGAACCAAGCATGGTGTTTTTCAAAAGTGCTATAGCATTACCCTCCGTAATACTATTGTTACCTATTTAACCAGGCAGCAAAGTTAGGTTCAGAATTTTAAGCCACATTTCAGCTTCTTCCTTGGCAGTTTGCTTTTCTGTGCATGCTGTCTGTCTTCTGGTGGAGACCCATCTGTTTCAGAGTTGTTTACATTCAGATGTGATTGAGTAACCTGTGTGAGCAGATCTGTCAAGAGGTGGTTGTTGGAAGGAGTATTGAGTGTAATGCTGGGCAAACCGCTGCTGGATTGTCACCTGTAAATGCTTGACATTGTGATTTACCTCTACTTTTTCTAATGACAAGGCAATACATCAGTGGTATTGTGTGTCTGTGTCACAAGTCCGATGCACCTGTATTTAAATTGCATCTGACCACAGCTGACATCATTACCTGCCAAATCATAAATATGTATCATCAATCAATGGTAATGCCTTATTCTTCTATCTGTTTAATATAACACATCACAAAAATGGGTTTTGCAGTTATTCCAAAAGCTGTGAAGCAGCTGTAAGCAGAGTTGATTTTGTAAGCACCAGCTGCCCATTGAAAATATCTTCCATATACCAAAGCAGAGAGGATCATATATTCCTGTGTTGAAGAATCTTATTGGTCAGTTCCTTGCTATTCAGGGGCAGCTTCTCATACTTTAGACAGCTATGTTGATCTCAATTGGAAGTAGGTGTTAAGGAACCAACACTATTAAGAGACTTTTTTTTTTTTCTGGAAGGAGTCCTGAAAAGCACAAATGAATATCCAGGTTGGTGATGTTCTTCAAATAATTACAGTATTCTACTTTTGATAGACAGGGAGATGTTTGTGTGGTTGACTGAGTCTGCATGTCTTTGAGGTTATAGCAGCCTTCTAAATTCTGTTCAGACAGCCTGTCTCCCAAGGTCAAGGTAACAAAATGTTGTTCAATCTCCGTCTTCTGTAGCCTTTTTTGTATATAAATGGTTAGTATTTTTTCCCCAGTCAGCAAACTGGGACACTTTATTCTATGTAACTGTCATCTTCCCTCCACTCACACTCTAGAAAGTAAGATATGGGTTTGCTTGTGAACAGTGCTTGCTAGCCAGGTGTTTACACGCAAAACCAGGAGAAGACATAGTGGAGTAGTCACTGCCTCCAACAGATATTCTGTAAGTTGCTCTTTCTTCAGTGGCTTCATCTTGTTAGCAGGGGAAAGCGTCCATATTAGTGCCCAAAAAAAAGAAGAATGAAAATGGGTTTTGGCAGCATTAAGATAGTGGAAGTCCACTGGGTAGACTTCCAGGGTGCTGGCCCTTTGGCCACCTTAGTGAAGAACAGTGTTTCCTGGAACTATAAGCAGGGTTGATTTTGTGAGCACCAGCTGCCATGAAAATAACAGTGACATTTCATGCATGTAAGAACAGTCACAATAATGTGAAGCACAGCACCACAAAATTAAGTCCCCGTGGGGGAGGAGAGAGAAGAGCAACTCTGTCTCATTTCACATTATTGGAAAGAAAATGGAGTTAAATGGTGCATATAAACATTGAGGAGTAATGTCATGCTGTGCCACTTCTGAGACCATGACATAACTCAAGTAGTGGACAGAATCCATTGGTAGTGCAGCGTTCAAGATCCTTTTCTGGGCCCAAGTGATGGTCCACCTAGAAAGGTGGGAAAGCAGCACTGTTTCCATGGGTTCTTATTGAGGATTTATGTTGAAAATAAGTGTGTGGATATATTTTCCCTCTGCTGTTATTTAACTGAAATAATTTCACCCTCTTTCTAAGGAGAACCATCATAAATTAAACAGAAATGTTGCATATAAACTACTGAGCCATCCAGAAGAGTAGTACATTTGACTGTTTTAGGGGCAATTTTACTACATTTTGTGTTTATTTTCTGTTTAAATTTTCTGCTCTTTTGGTTTTATTGTGCTTAGTATGTGAAATGTAACAACTTAAAGCAAAGGCACTGTGACAGTGATTTTTTGCTGCTGTCCCCTGTTGGAAAGAAGAGGCAAGGGGTAGTAAGAGCAGCCTTTATACACTTGCTGACATTGCAGGTTGGCTGGCTTTTACCTTCTTTACCCCAGGTTACATTTCATGCCCTTAGTGCTCATTGTTGATGCTGAATGATGTTATTAAACACTTCATGTGTTTTTCCATATAGGGATGACTGTAAGTTCCAATAAAGAAGGCTCAGGAATGATAGTCCGCAGCGTGATCCATGGAGGCTCAATAAGTCGCGATGGACGGATTGGTGTGGGGGACTGCATCCTGTCCATTAATGAAGAGTCAACCACTAACTTAACCAATGCACAAGCTCGAGCTATGCTAAGGAGGCATTCACTCATCGGACCAGATATAAAGTAAGTAAAGCTAGGCGATGAATTGTGGTAAAAAGGGGCTAACAATCAAAATAAGGTTATTTCTGCAAATATTTTTAATGGCAAATTTGTTTAGATTTTAAGACATGAATTTACCCTTAAGTTACAGCTCCAGAAAGATAATTCACATTCATATTACAGCTTCATGGGTTTGAAACTTAAAGTCACTTGTGTGAGAGGATTTGGATATTCTTAGAAAAGCCATTGCTGTCATTAGTAGCCATCATAATTACTGCCTTGTCTGGGTTTATTGAGGGAATGGGATTAATTATAGCTTTGCTTTCATAGTATGGCTCTCCTGAAGAAAGTAAGGATTTCCTCGAGGTGTTTGTGTTTTGCCAAGGTCGACTTTCTTGGCAGTTGCACAAATGGTTTCATTCAATGGAGATCTTTAATGAATTTTGGTTTTGACTGCTATACAGAAAGCATGGCACATTATGTTAAAGCAGAAAAGTAATACTTAAAATGTTTTCAGTACATCTGTGACAAACAGCAGAAATAGTCTCTTGTGAAATCAGTTAGGTTTCAATTAATACATATGAAGGATCTGTTGCTCTAATGCATAATATGCTGTAGTTCATTAATATCTACTTTAAACTTGTAGTAATTAACACATATTTTGAAAAATCTGCTTGCTTGATAAGAAAGTTTCTTCTCATGTTCACTCAATTTACAGAATTTTAACTTCTCATTGAAGTACAGTTCTTTCTAGCTGACATGGTTGTGGAGTTAACTTTACCCACATGCAGCACCTGGAAATGAGATTGTTCCTAAGCTGGTAGGCAGAGCTCTAGACACACCACTGCTGGCTTTACAGCTCCAGAAATCTGGGTCAGATCTGCAAAGAGGATTTATGGAGCTGTTGGTAATAGAAGCCTCTACCAATTAAGAGAGTTGCCTTGAAAGATATTAGATTAGTCCCAGTGCGGTTGCAGGTAACTGTGTAGGTTTGTCAGCAAAATGAACTGCAGGGCATTCCATTCTTCCCCAGAAATATTGGGACTTGGCATTTCAGGAACAGGTGGGCAAGATATCTTCACAGTGAGTTGCAGGTTTAATTGTCTGCCCATAGCTGTCATGCATTTGGGATTCTGAGTTAATGCAGGCTTGTTTAAATAATGAGATATGCTCATGAAATTAATTATATTATTGTCAGTGAATATGAGCTGTCATGAATATGAGCTAGTCAATGTTAGTAATATGAGCTAGTCAACATTAATAAAATGTAATATTGATTATTACTTTCAACGTGTATTCTGACTGCCATGACTGAAATCAGTTGGTGTGTATGCTTGCTTGTGTCTGTACGAATGCTTAGATAAGCAAATGCTAGCACTATTCTTCTGTGAGGAGTCTTTTCCTACTGCCATAGTTTTATGACCAAACTTAAATGTGTTCATTATTTGTTCTCCATTTTACGCTACATTACCATAGGTTTTATAATGTCTTTTGCAGATATGTTGGAAATAGCAAAATCTTGTCTTAGAGGTGAATATTCAGATTTTCCAGGGAAAGGGTATCCCCTTTCTGAGAAGTCTTACAGAAGAGGGGCAGTTGCTAATCATAATCTTGCTTGATATTTTTATCTTTTATTTTATATTTACGTTCTTCAGTGTATTCCCATGATAAGGGTCTAAAATGAAGCCAGCTTCTGCATTCCAAAGAACTAAAAGACTAAATCTTGGTAACTTTTAAAGGAGTCATGCAGGAATAAGGACAATATTTTGAGGCCTACATAGTTTTGATACAAAGCTCTTCAGCATAATTAAACTTTTCTGCAATTCATTCTTTCAGAAGTAGTACAGAATCCCAGAAAAATATTATAGTGCAGACAAGTGGTTAATGTCCCACATCAGAAATTTGGAGTCATTGAGCATTATATTCCTGTTTGCTGAGAGCGATATAGATGTTTCAGAGCTGATGTGGTGCACCAGTATGCAGGATTTGCAGTTTAGGGCCAGAATATCAATTAAGCAAGTTTAATCTCTTTGATGTCTTCCTCTGGAAATGAAGAGTGCACAAACACTTGGGTGTGGCCACCCTGATAAAATTCCTCTTTATACATATAGGGCTGCAAAAGTTGTCATCTTTGTTAGGGTAGCAGGGTGCCCCCAAAAAGTGATTAAGCAGAAGTATTTTAATTTCAGAAGTATTTCAGTGGCAAACATTATTTCCTGAGAAAACATAAAGCTGTTCTTAACTTGCCACATAGAGACTTTGTTTGCTTTTTATTACAGGAAACTTCATTTTGAATAGTTCAAGAACCAGCAATCTGAGTTTTGGACTTAAGTATTTGATTTCTTTACCCTTTGTGTCTGGCACACCACTTGTGTGGCCATACCAGAATGCATTCACTTTCACTTCTCACACCACCCTGCCAGGATCTCTTATATGTCTATAGTAATAGCCGTAGTTCTTAGCAGCAGCTGCTTGTAAAATCTGTCTGGTCATTACAGAGCTTAATCAGAATTCACCTGCCTAAAGTGAGGGAATGAATTCCTGATCAAGAAATAAAAGATGGATTGCAGTTCCATTTTCCGTGCTTGTTAATAATCACTGCTATAAACAATAACAAAGAGCAGATGGTTTCTGGGGGAGGTGTAGATGAAGTGGAGGTGGAAGAGGGAAAAAAAGAAAACAGAAAGGAGAGGGAAAAAAAAAGCTGCTCACACTTCTAACAATATGAATAAGCCTCTTGCATTCAGCATGAGACATTGCATTTGTTAACGCCATTGTAAAAAGATGCTGCATCATATGCTTCACATTCTAGATCTTCTCCAGCACCTGCTGATGATCAGGCCCTCTTTTATGTGTGAGTATTGGCGATTCAGAAACTCATTATGGCTCTGTGTTGCAACTTGTCTGTAAAATCATTCCATGCTTTTATGACATCAATAGTAGTGTGAGGGATATATCCAGATATAGGTACATGTG
Organism: Piaya cayana; assembly: GCA_013389865.1. Classification (NCBI taxonomy): domain Eukaryota; kingdom Metazoa; phylum Chordata; class Aves; order Cuculiformes; family Coccyzidae; genus Piaya; species Piaya cayana. Next base: position 27,259 of record WAAB01014535.1, on the reverse strand, counting down.
CATGTGTATATATCTATTTAAAAAAAGCTATGAGAGATTGTGTGTGTATGTGTGTCTATATATATATTTATATATATGGCTTTAAACTTGAAGATTGGAGCACAATTCCTAAGACTGGAATGAAAATGCCTATATTCTCAAACATTATTGCTAAGGTTTTAAAATTTCATATTTGACAGCTACTGTAGACATGCTCAGAGCACATGTGTATGTGTGTGTGTTTATAGGGCTCAGTGCTTGCTTTGGCATGAGTATGATGTACTGATATCTGGATTAATCTCAGTGTCATCTTTCTGTGGCACTTATATTTTACTGCCTTCATGTATAAAAAGATTCAAATTAGACCTTTAAGTGTTAATGACAGTACTTTGTCCTGAACATTTTCTGTACTTTGTTATTTGGTTTGTTGTTGTTTCAAGGTTTTGTGTGGCTGTTCAGTCAAGCATGTGATAAATGTTCCTTTGTGCTGCATGTGATGTTGTGTTTACAGCATATTTTCATATGTACACACTTTGGTGTTTCCATTGTCACTGCTTTCCTTGCTAGTGCATCTCTGGGGGGAATGAGGGTGGTTGTAGCACTCCTCTTTCTTTAAGGAAAGCAGGACAATTTCTCCTTCAAGCTGTACAGCCATGGAGGACAGAAATGTTTCCTTTAAAATTATTGAATTTTAACTTCTCTTGCAGATAAGAAATGCAACACAGCAATAGAGCAAACATTTACTTATTTCCTGTTTTCTGTGTCTTCATCCCTATATCCTGGCACTTTTTTTCTCTTATTTTCTGCCTTGTGACCATGTTAAGGCAGTTATTGATCTCTTTGCAGATTAACCATTTTGGTGCCTGGGTGAAGTTTTATTTCCACTTTACAGCACAAGGGTCAACAGAGTTGATCAGAGGAGTCCAGCAACTTTCTTGTTCTAAGCCCCCGTTGCCCCAGTCACAGGCTAAGCTGTTCAGGGTGATGCTGGATGTCTTCAGACCTCACTGTGACCTCCCAGAAATAAGCTACCAGAGGAATCCAGCAAGTAGATTTGATAGCTGCATGGCATGTGCCCATGAAGTACTAAACAAGGAAAAAAATTCTTGGCAGATATAAATCTAAGGTCTTTTATATGATCTTTCCTTGCTGTTTATCACAGAATGCAGGAACAGGACAGACAGCCACTTAGCAAAGACAACTTTCTGGTATAGGTAATGTGTAAAACTCTTAATTTTTAGCAGAGGTAGTGTTTTGTCTAACTTTTCGTTTCAACAATAACATGCAAAGGATAGAGGGGAGAAGTGCCGTCACACCAGTAATACACCTTAGATAATAAAAGCAATGAGGGAAACTTTGCGGTTAACAGAACTTTGGAAATCATGAACAAGAAACAAAGGTGAACTTCTACTGAATATATCTTTTAATGCATTTAATCTATATAATTTAGTTTTCTATACTGATTTTGCGAAATGCAAGTGAGTGTTCTGATTTATATTTATGAAATAGCTGAAGCATTATTGAATTTTATTTGTAGATGAGAGTGAACAGTTAAAAACATATTGAATGTTCCTTTGAGGGTTTAAAATAAGGCAACTAGTAGTTAAGCACTTGAACAGAAATAATGTCATTTTCTAAAGAGCTAAAATGTAACAGCTCCCAGTGATAGTATCTAAATTTGACTCCATCTGTGGAAATTAATTAGGTAATTCAGATTCTCAGTTTTCAATGAACCTATAAAAATGCTGGTGTGATCCTCTTTTCTTCACAGTTCCTGTACTGTACAGAGAAAGGGAGGCTTACTTATCTAAGAGAGCTTTTGGGGGGTGTTTGTAAGTAAGGCTATTTGAGAGCATCCTTTAAATCATATGTTTTGAGTGTCTCAGCATAATGTCAGTTATTCATTCATATAATGAAAAATGACAGAGTGTTGCAGAAGTTGGCCTGCATATGGTTTGCCTCCCTCAGCTGATGTTGCACAGGAGTATGAGGTAAGGACTACTACCCTTGGACCCTGTAACCCTGCATAATTGTTTGCCAGGTGCTTCTTGCATATAAGGACTGAACAAGAGTTGAAAGATGTTGGACACTCAGCTGTCAGTGATCACTCTGCTGTCTATATCCAGACTGAACTTGAGTGTATCTGTTTCCACATTAGAAGCATGCCATTCTCCTTTCCATGCTTTGAACAATAGCTTCCAGCTGTGGTTCAGCATAAAGGATGTTGTCTGAGCCTTTTAGCTAGCAGAAATATTGCTTGCAATTCTAGTTTCTTTACTGCAGCTGTTTTTCAAGGGAATATATATTCATTTCTACTTGTTTTTGTAGGGTGAAAAACGATTGACTTGATTGGGGTGAAACTGATGAACGTAACTGGATGTATGACACATTTTCTTTCATTGAAATGCTGCTTGCACATCTTATAGCTTTTGTAGAGGCAAGGTATTCTTATGGCCTTACTGCACATGGACAAGGAATTTTTATGGATGGTGCTTCTGCAGCAGCCCTGTGAGAGTTTTGTGGCCATGATTCTAGCACTTTGCTGTGGTTCAATGCATTTGGAGCTGGAGATGGCTGCATCAAAAGAAGCATGACCAGCAGGTCAAAGGAGGTGATTCTCCCCCTCTAGTCAGTCCACATGAGATCACACCTGGAGTATTGTGTCCAGTTCTAGAATCCCCAGCATAAGAAGGATATGGAACTGTTGGAATGAGTCCAGGGGAGGGCTATAAAGTGATCAGAGAGCTATAAGGACAGGCTGAGAGAGTTGAGCTTGTTCATCCTGGAAAAGAGAAGGCTCTGGGGAGACCTTATAGCAGCTTTCTAGTACCTAAAGTGGGCCTACAAGAAAGCTGGGTAGGTACTTTTTACAAGGCCATGTTGTGATAGGATGAGGGGAAATGGCTTTAAATTGGAAGGAGGGAGGTTTAAGTTAGACATTGGGAAGAAATTCTTCACGGTGAGGGTGATGAGGCACCAGAACAGGTTGCCTGAGAAGTTGTGGATGATCCTCTCTGGAAATGTTCAAGGCCAGGCTGGATATGGCCTTGAGCAGCCTGGTCTAGTGGGAGATCTCCCTGCAGGGTGGTTGGAACTACTTGATCCTTTTAGGATTCCTTCCAGCCCAAACCATTCTGTGATTCTATGATTCTCTTTCCCCTTCCCTAATATATTAGGCCATTCCTGTTTCTGGCATTCCAACATGATTGGGTTGCACTGGGGCTTCAAGAATCTGCATGTCATTTGGCTGATGCAACATGACTGTCTTAACTGTCCCAAGCTGACTGAAAGTGCATGGAGGAAAGAGTGGAGTCAGGAGTTTGAGCAGGGAATTGCTCCCTGCAGTATAGTTGGTGTGCTATAACATGTTTGGATGTCTAAATCCATGCATTGTATCTCATCAAAAGTATAGACAGCTAAAATAGATACAAGAGTGTTCAATAAAGCACAAAACCTCCTGTAAGCCAACTTCCAGAAGCATTTTCAGACAGCATTTAGGATGGTAATGGTACTTTCAACTTCATAGATCCTTCAGTGTTTGTCTTTGCACAAGGAATCTGTTTTGACTGACGATGGATTGTCTCTATTACGCTTGTCACTGTTCAAGCACCATTTGCTCACAGTAGGGTAGCCAGCCCTCAGGAAATCATGTACTATGCAGCTACCTAATTTGACCATAAGTGCATATTTGTTGCAAAGTCACAAAAGATTCATTTAACGACTTCTTCCCAACATACCAGCATTGTGGCTTTGAAGTCAATGACTATGTGAAGTCTTGAATGGCTTCCTCATACCCATTTTTCACCCACTGAAGGTAGGACCAGGAATCCTCATATTATTTTAATTATATTCCATTTTATTGCAGTATTACGTATGTGCCAGCAGAAAATCTAGATGAATACAGGGCCAGTTTGGGACAACAGACAGAGGGATCTGTGCCACTTGAAGTGTTTTCCTCACAAACTCTCAGGTGAGTCAACAGACTTACTGTTTTCTCCCACAGAGCTCGTGGTTATAGGAAGATAAGTTTTGGTTTGGACGAGCTAAAAGATGGATGATTTTTTTTCACTTCATCAACCAGTACAATGAAATGATATTCAGAATGCAGCTTTTGCTTTGGCTAGTAAAATTTTCTGACCTTTTTACAGAGCTGTTCTGTAGGTGTTTGATCTGTCAAAAAAGGAGATTGAGTACTGCCTAATCATAAACTTTTCTTAAATACCATGCAATCTCATTTATGTATTGCTACAAATAGTGCCTCGAGTGTGAAAATTTGCCATTGGTGGTCTTTGCAGAATGTATGCTTGAAAGAATGTATTATGGCTGTCCTTTTCTAGAGTTTCAAAAATTCATTACAGTGACAAGTAATTTTTGTTTTCTTGAAGTTAATCTTCAAAAGCAATAATGCATTTTTGAGTGCTGCTGTTGTAATTTCTTCCATTTTAGAAACTGTAAGTAATTATATTCAGCTTCAGTTTGGGTCGAGCTCCTAAATGTAGTCTTCTATTCTGTGGTTATCTGTTGATAGCAACTTAATTGCAGAGAGGAAGGCAGGGAATCCCCAAATACAGTATGTATTCTGACATCTGTAAAAGGATTCCCTTATGTGAATCCTGTGTACAAATACTCATGCTGGCAGGGTGATCCAGTACATGACATTTTGCAGTGAAATCTAGGGATTATCTGTGGGTTCTTTAAAAATTAGTTGCATCTTACTGTTCATCAGCAGGGAACTCCCAGAGCTTCCAGAACGTGAAGAGGGGGAAGGAGAAGAAAGTGAACTTCAAAATGCAGCTTTCAGTAGTTGGAGCCAGCCCAGAAAGTAAGTGCAAATCTAGTTGTGCATTATAAAATTTTATCCAAAATTCAAGAATTTTGAAATATGTACTGTAAGAAGAATAAGAAAACAACAGAATTGCTGCACATATATATATATCATGCATTGCAGGAGTAATTCACCTATGAATTCTGCTACCATTGGGCTAAATCTGTGCAGTCTAACCATTTCTGGATTGCTTTAGTGATTTATATTTATAAGGTGACTCTCTGGGAACTAGTAAGAAGAGATGAGGAGAAGTATTTGAAGCTGTAGTTGGAATCCAAAATAAGGTGAAAAGTAGACACAATGACAGACTGAGCAATTCAAAGTCAATTCAAATGACTCGTGAGAAAGCTTCACAAGGAGGAGTTTGTTCTTAATGTTTTTAAACCATTGTGGAAATCCAGGTGTCTTCAGTGTGTAGCTTTATCATAATCAAAATGTTCATCTGTTTTGGTCTTTGTTTTGTCAAAACAGAGTTGAGCTGTGGAGAGAGCCTAACAAGTCACTGGGGATCAGCATTGTTGGAGGGCGAGGGATGGGGAGCCGCCTGAGTAATGGAGAAATGATGAGGGGGATCTTTATCAAACACATCCTGGAAGACAGCCCAGCCGGCAAAAATGGCACACTAAAAACCGGAGATCGAATTGTGGAGGTACCAGCCCATTGCCTTTGCTTTCAATACCCTAGCATCTCAGGAGCCACTGAGATGGATGAGTGATCCTGAGCTGACAGCTGTGTAAGTGCTCCAGCTGGCACCACTTGAGGCATACAGAGCATAATACCATCTGCCAACGTTTGTATGATATTTGGATATACAAGCTAAAGCATAGATGACTGACTGTGAGCAAGGGTCTACAAAGCCAGCAGTTCTACCTGCCTGTTTTAGAGCCAGCATTTACAGGAAAAAAGCTTGTTCAGTGAAGCTAAAAGGTTTTACTTCGCATATTGGATAGCCATACAAATGGCCAGTGAATAGTAAATCATGCAAATAAATGCCAGGCTTATTTCCCTCTTAAATACTAGTTAGATATCATCACTCTTGTGCATCCTTTGCAGGAATTAAAGGAGTCAGAAGTGTTTTTCTACTGATGTGGAGAGAGCTGGATTCAATATAGAGGAGGTTACACGTGTTATGCCCATGCCTGAGGATAGGTTAGCCACTGGTGTTTCAGGGAGGCATTTATCTAGATTTCTCTTCTACCTAACGAGTCCTGTGCGCATGCAACCATTTCTGCTTTCTCTCTTAAAAGATACTGAAGAATGAACATAATTAAAGGAATATGTCTTTCCTGTGATGATTATCAGTAAGTCAGACATTACCCAATCTTCCGTGTCAAGCCACTGCACTCCTCTCAACCTGCTGGATGTCCTTAGCTGACCATCCACGAGTAAGAACATAACAAGCAGGGTGACAGAGATGGTGATGATTCCCCTGGATCAGCCTGGGCTTGCCTTACGCAGTGATGCTTAAAAGTGCAGTTCACTGTTTTCCACAAGATCCACGTAAAGGATCTTATCTTCATATTAGCAGATCTTTCCATGACAGGATGGTAGAGTTTCTGTTGTGCAACAAATTGGGAGGTAGAATTGTATTTGATGGCCACAAAATAATAAAACATCCATTGTGTCTGGATGTCTGGATTTTTATGAACGCAGCAATTGTCTTAGGACCATGTTTGTAGAAGCTGAAGTGAGTAAGTGAAATGAAGTAACTAATGCTGTGTTAATGTGACTGTTTCTGAGTGAATTATTTCAGTTTCTCAGGCTGTGGTGTATCTAGGCTTCTGTCTCAACTTGTGCATACAGTATTTCAGACATGAGGAGTTGGAGAGCCTTATGTTATTCCTCAGTTCCTCATAGGTTTAGAATTTTGCCTTTCAAATTGTTTCTGTTCTTTCTTTCTTTACCTTGCATGGTTAAGTTTAAGCTAGAGTTAGACAATTAAAAAGGTAGGGATAATCCTCATTATGTAAAATTGTATGCCAAAATTGCTACTAACAAATAACCTTTATATGTTAGCTTCTAGCATTTATTGTGGTCATTTTGAGAATACTTTTCTCTGATGCTAACCATACCATAACATGGCTCTTGCCTGGATCAAAAGGCAAAAGGTTATACAAACCAGCAGATATGAAGGCACAAAGAAAAGCAACCAGGCAAAAATTTGTCCTTGGCCATCCTTTGTAAATGGAAAGCTTTTTCTCTTCTAGATTAAGGTGGCTCTGACCTAAAAATTGAACTTCTGAGTAAAGTGTCTAGTAGATAAAATTTGTCTTATCTTGCTTTTTAAATAATGAATAAGAATGAAAAGAAAGGGGAAAAAATGTCACTGTAATGACATAATACCCTATAATGAAAGACCCTCCAGCACATAACAAGTTTCAGTTTGTAAACCTCATAAAATCTTCGGAGGTAGGTTATGCCAAGGCAAGATTTACAGGAAGCATTATTTGGCAAGTGCTACCACTCTCTTCAGAGTATCTTATCTCTTCTTCTTATCATATCTCTTCTGTTACATTGCTGCAAAAAAAAAATGTGGAGCCTGAACCAAAAATGCTGAAAACTCTGTTTTTAAAGCCATGGAGAATATTTATTTGATGTTCTTCCAGTAATCTTGGAAGTAGCAAACCTGTGTGTGAGGAACCTTAGTCCAAGTCAGTAGGAACCTTTTCGCTATTAATGGAGGTTTGGGCTTAGATTTTAGTGAAAGTTCCTAAACCAAAATGGAAGCTGACTCATGATTCTTGTAGCTTCATGCAATATTAAAATGAAGCGTTTCAATTACAGGTGGATGGAATTGACCTCAGAGATGCAAGCCATGAACAAGCTGTGGAAGCTATACGGAAAGCAGGCAATCCTGTGGTCTTTATGGTACAGAGCATTATAAACAGACAAAGGGTAAGCATAAAGAATATGCGAAGAGATGTCAAATATAGTAATAAATGAAACAATTATTCAAGGTTGTGGTGTTTGGGAATGGGATATTCAATCCTGAAAGTTCCATCTCAACTATTATAGGAACAAAAATTTGATTTAAGTATTATTTCCATTTAGAACGAAATCGATTTGGATTTGGATTTACCTTCCAGCACGCCGTCCTCAAACTATTTTGAAAAGACTCAAGAAAGATAATTTGCTGGGGGGCAGAGTAGGAGTGTTAATTAAAACCAACTGTTAGAGATTGACAGCATGTCTGAGGAGCACATGCAGAAATACAGCACCTGTTAAATAATTCATTGGACATTAATGAAAGAACCTAGAAGTCCATGAAAGTTTTCCGTCACTAAGCTGCATGGACATTGCAGACAAAAGTTACTGAGCTTTAATATAGTTGCTTGCATCACTAGAAACTAAACTTCCTCATTGTAGAGTGTGTAAGCTGCGTGTTTATTTACTAGTTGTCTTATAACTCTTGTTCCCCAGCCAGAGTCTCTTTATAGCCCTTCTTCAGTTTCTGCTCCCTGTGGGCAGAAAACTACTAACCCATTCTATCGTCAGTCATCTAAGGTAAAGTTGCATGAAAAAGCTCTATTGAATGTTGGTTATTTGTACTCAAGCTACTGAGTTAAAGCTGTTTGCATTTGCTGTGATGTTTACAAAATTGCCAGTGCTGAATGTTTAGGCTAACTTGGGATGGGAATGATGCTATTTCTATATCACAACTTACTTGAACTTTTGAGAATGCTCCTTTACTATACTTCATTGTAGTTCTTTGTTCTCTTTATTTTCGAATTATTATTATTATGCTTGTTAGTTATTACTGGACTGTTTATTAACAAGCCCCCTTTTTCTCTGTAAGCAGAAACAAATTCTCCTGCTGTACACATGTTTTGTGTTGTGATCTTTGTAATTGGCATTACATTTGTTGTTTTCATCTTTTGAAACTTGAATCTGTACTTTATAGTGAGATCTTATAAGGGAATTTCCTGTCTTCATTCATGTGCAGTCACCCAGTTAGCCAGCTGCCTGTACACAGAATCTATATTTATGATGCTACCACTATGTGTTTAGCAAGGCAGCCATTTTCAGGTGTCATGTTGCTAGTGAGCCAGTTCCTTTCTCTTCCCCTTTTTTTTTCATTCAGGCTGCTGTAGTAGATGAAGAGATAAAGTTTACTCTGTAGCAGCCCAGATAATGCAAGTGGACTGTGAAAAGCTGGCTGACAGTTTTTCTAGTAAGCAATTACCAAATCTGTCTTGCACACTGCCACTGCTTGGATATTTCTAAGTAGGAATTATTCTGTCACCGCGGTTATAGACCCAGATAATTTGTAGGGTTACAGTGTTACACAATATAAAATGCTAACTGATTCTTTATCATTCAGGACACATTAATAATATGCTGAACACAAGTTAGTTGGAAAAAAAAAAGTAAAATAAATCCTGTTATTTTAGGTTTTATTTTGCAGAAAAACAGTAAAAGGAAAAATGCCATTTATTTTATTATTTGCTTTTCTTATACTAGACTGTGCAAGAAAGTATCCCTCATGCACACTGTTTTAAACCTAACTGTTTAGGCAAACTCATGTTTTATCATTGTAGACAGTCCATATTTATACAATGCTATTGCATGGATTTGAATTTGAGCTAGTAGCACTATTTTTGATGGTTTGCTATCAAGATAGAATGCAAAAGGCAAAATTTTGACATACTAGGGCTGACCTTTTGTTTTCTCTTTTATTAGTATTTTACTGTTTATGTGCTAAATGTTTGTGATGTTTATTTTAGTTACATAAAATTTCATCAAGATACAGTTTGAAATTTTATGCAGATTAAAAATGTAATGATTGAAGTGTAATAGGATTATTACAATGGTAAATTATATAATAATGGAGTTTTCCCAAACTCCTCTATAAAATACAGAACCAATGTGAATCTCATGTGTAGACAAAATTGTGAGCTGTAGGGAAACTGCCTGTTGAATTTAAGTGACTTGCCAGTGAAGAAAACTTCTTACACACAGCTCAACTCTCTCATTGCTGGAAATGTTTTAGAACCACACATATACTGTTGAACCAAATTACACTTTGTTTTGCAAAATGATACTTGAGGGTAAATGTTTAGGGATACATTTTCTATTTTCAGGAGCAGTTTAAAAGCCAAAATACTTTAAGAAAATTTTTAAACAGCAGCATATATCTGGATTAAGTTACCATGATATGAATTTATCATTGTCGTGCTACAAGGCTTTCACATTCCTTTCCATTTACTATACTTTTTGTTTTCTAGCCATACTAAATTTACAGCCCTAAGACAATTAGTCAGATATATCGTATGCCAGATGGATACACCTAGTGTAGAAATTAAATTTAAGTATACATTGGACAGTATATTTGTGAAATAGTATGCAAGAATCAAAGCTTTATTAAGCAGATTCTGATCTAAAATAGAGTACAGTACATAAACTGCATAAGGGATATAAACAATCACATTTCACCCTTTGTCTAAACATGAAAACATGTTTTGCATTAAATAATAAATAAGTAACTTGTATTATTTAAACAGAAGACAAGAAAGTCCAGTTTCATTAAACTATAAATGCAGGAAATTACAGATGCATGCACACACATACAAAGTGATCTGTTAAAGTTATTATCACATGAAATATGTTTAGAGATGCCTAGTACTGCTAAACCTTCTCTTTTGTGAGATACACACTGAATGTGTATTGAATTATGAGAATTAATGTGTGGTTTTCAAAGTAAAACTAAACCTATTGCATTATTACAAATAACTGTATACTAATCCAGAAATCTGCAGGTTGCAATTAACTAATGGGTAGGAGTATCCGAGATACTGAGATCCTTGGAAAAGATTGTACAAATAGCACAGCAAATAAAATTTCAGTTTTTCCTGTTGCTAAGTTTTGCACTTTATGCAGTTTGTGGGCTAGAACAAGTATGGAGATTGCTGCTTTTCCTCTATGCTCTGCTAAACATAGCTGTTGCAGACACAGGGAAAATGCAGTTTTGCTTACCTTCACATCTGTAGCAAAGCAGAACAAGCTGATATTGTTCAGTTAGCACAAACTGCTAAAAAATGTGCTTTCTTTCATTGGTCCCAAAGGGTTTATGTAAAAATGTTTTTGCTTAGTGTCTATTATGGTTTTTTTTTTTTTAGAACCCTTCCCTGCCTTTCCCACAGAACAATCTTTTCTGTAGGCCAGCTGTCTTCAGCAGCACTAACCCATTTGCTGACTCTTCTCAGTTCAACACTAACAAGGTTGGATGATGGCACATTGTCTGCTTTTGACTCACCAAGCATTATATGTGTGCTTCTTTGCTGTTAGTGGTTCTCTGAATTTAAGCTTTGTTATACCAGTTGGGGTAAAATAATGTGCTGATGAGAGTGGAAATTGCGTGTAGTGAATTAAAAAGACACAGACATGCATGCGTGCAAAAGAGTTTTGAAGAAGTTAAGAAATGCCAGCTCAGTTGATCATAACCACTAATTTTGATCTCATCAGAACTACCAAAGAAGTAGGTTTGCTATTATAAAATCAATATGTGTTAAAATATCTATCCACCTGAGTGTAACTCTCATCAGTGTGAGGTGTTTTGCTTCTGTGTACTTTATTTTCCTTCTGCTTCTTGAATCTGGTTTTTTTACTGCACAATGAACAGAATGCTGACTCTTTGGAAATGTGAAAAAAGTCAGATTCTTTTTTTTTTTGTTGTTACTGCTTACTGCATGTCATTGGGGAACAGAGTTAACCCCTAACACAAGATTAAATAAAAGACTTAATTCTTATGTGCATGTATTTCTGATTTAATATAATAATTTCTAGCTGGTTATACCTCTTTGAATGATTGCACTCTTTTGCTGTTTTCCTGTGTTGTCAAATATGTGGAATGTACAATGAAAATTTATGTGATGTGTAATTGCATGTGTGTTTTTGAAATCTGTCTTTATGTTTGTTACAATTCTGAGGAGGGAGTAGAAGCATAACATAAATGATGGCTTGTATTTTCTATATTTTCAAAAGTATTTCTGAAAATACGCATGTATTTTTAGACCAAACGGAATGTTTTTTGCCATTTCTGCATAATTCCTTTTCTAACATTGAGATAAGATTGACCTTGTGTCACCTCTGCCTGGTCCTCCTGAACTAAGGTACATGTGTGTAAGAAACTTTGCTGAGTCAGGGTCCTTAATAATCCATTAAATACTTTTTGTCTGTTTATAAGTGGAGTTAATAAAGTCATTGTGTTTAGCAAAATGAATCCATAATTGAAAATGAGTTATTCATTAGTAATGCTGTTTATTGCCAAAGGTGCTGTAACATGTGGACTGCTGTTTTCTGTTACTGTAGGAGGTATCGAATCCAGTTAGGGTTACCTTCCGTTGTTCCCCAACTAACCCTTTTGCTCCCACACCATTCAAGGTTTGTCTTGATTCCAGTGAGTGGGTCCTACCCTTATGTGTGCTGTACATTTGTACATGGCCTGTAATATCTTCTGGAGTACTGCTTCTTCCTCTGTGTGCCTCCTTTGCTGAAAGTGATACTGCTCCAGACTTGCTGCCGTTTTTAGTACTTGCTTGGCTGTGATTGGAATGGCCTTCATAGCCCGATGGGTTCATGCACTGTCTGATGCTTTGCATTTTAAATGAAATACTGTGCCATGGCACACTGAAAGTATTTCATGAGTTAAAGTGGTTTAGGTTTTATGTGTGTGGCCCGATTCAGGGAGCAAAAGTCTTATGTGTGTAAAGTGCAGTGACCAGCTTCTGCTGCTGGCAGCACATGCATGGCACACTGAGCTCTGGAGAGAGGACATTGTCTGTTCCACCCAAATAACATCCCTTTTACCCTTCTTATAAAGGAGCCTGGCTCTTACTTTGATTTTAGCATTTCCTTAGGCGTTAGACATCTTCAGGTGTGTGTAACATGCACAGAAGTACTGAAAGAAGCACTTCTTTGTCAGTCTTATTATGGTGGCTGCAGTTCAGAAATGCTAATCTGTCAGCATGTAGCCATACATCCACATCCAGGTCTTCTAGGGGTCCTTGACAGCACCTTTTGGGGTTTTTTGTTGTTGTGTTTTCTTCAGTTTTACAAGGTTTTTTGGCACCATAACTTACCAAGGATACCACTAAAGTGATAAGTTAATTTTTATTTTAAAACACAGAGGATACTGTAGATTCTGAAGATCTGATCACAATGTATTTCCTCATCTTTTCAGTATGTTATGTTGCTTTCTAGTTAAAACTTTAGGAAGCACTCTGAAAAAATAGTGTTTCTGGAACTACTCTCCCCTTCACCCTTCCTTGAGCTAGAGGTTTTTTCACCAACTTTTCTCTGTAGTGGGTACATGAAATTTTTATTACAAAAAAATCACTTAGAATCGTATTAAGTAGTGTTTCCACCCTACTCTGATTTTGATAGATAACAATTTTTACTAGAATTTTGCTGCATCAGTTGGGGTTCATATCTGCCCTCTGACGGTTAGCATGTTTTAGAGTATAATTTGGATAAACTGTATGTAATTCCTACATGAAATTTAATGATGCAAGGTATCATTTCAGCCAGATGACATTATCTTAGATTTGAAGCACAGATCAATGTGACTGATACAATAGTATGAAAAATCACATTGCATTACATAGAATATTCTATATAAATGATTGGCTTGGTTGGCATATTGAAACTTCCTGTGCTTTTGGCATTAGTGGCTTCTTAATTAAGCTCTTAGAAGTTCCTGAATGAAAAGAAAATAATTTTCAAGGAAAATCAGAATAAGGGAATGAAAATAGGGTATTCACATTTTCTTTAAGTCTTTTGGAGTATACACAGGATGAGGGTAGCTCAGTTTTCCCTGAGAAGTGTGACCTTCCTTAAATCTCAGTATGACTAATTTGGTAACTGTCCTTTTTTCAACGCCTTAGTTTTGAAGTGGATTAAAGTTTTCCAAGATTTATGTTGTTTCCCGCCTCACTGTTGCTTCTGATGAAGAAATTGTGTCAGTGTTTTTGGCATTCAGAGACACCATCTGAGATACTGTGTTCAGAATTTTGATAACCGAGCTAATAAAAGCTGAAACGATGAGACAATGGCTATGAAGCTAGGGCAACATCTGGAAATCCTAGTGTTGGAAAAATGCTTGGTTTTTAAATCGGTAGATCTGCCAGGTATCAGAGTCTCTTGGGCATGCATAAGCTTCAGAACAGTGACATTCAGGCAGCATTTGTTGCCCACATTTACCCTCAGCAAGGCAAAATGGTAATATTAATACAAACACTTAACCAAATCCCTGATCCTCAGGGAAACTGACATGAGTGGAGGTTTGCTAGATTGTGGATTTGAGTGTTTACCCATCATATTGCAGTAGTCATGTTTATATTTCTTACTTTTTTTACATGCATCAAGACAAAAAATACTTTCATCCTTTTTGAGTTAATCTATGTCCTACTTGATCTGATCTCCCCTGTGCAGCTCATGGGGAACCAGTAAATAAAATTGAAAAAGTCCAGTTAATATAGATTTCCTTAATTAATCATCTGTTTAATATTGTTTTTAAGTTGTCCTTTCAGGTAATATGTCAGTTTCTTTTTTTATGGAGGTATTTTTGAAAACATGTACTTCTTTGTTTCTTTTCCCTTTCCTCCTATTTGGCTTCCAAAGCATATCATAGGAAGAAATTATATGGAGTGGCTTTTAAAAATAAACTGAAATGGAAGTCTTTTGCAAATATGGCATTACAATATAATCACTTGAGTCTTCATGAGAGTATTTTTCTGAAATATAAAGTGGCACATAAAACTTTACTGAATTGGGCTTTTATTTTAAGTTCTGTTTGCTTCTGAATACATTTTGGAGTGGTGATGTCTCTTACCTTGCCTGGTGCTTGTTTCTATCTTTGATCTTTGCCAGCTGTTCTGTGCCATGTTATTCATTTAGAATCCTAACTGCTTGTAACTTAAACTTCAAACCCATAGTCATTGATGTTTTGATATTTTTGTATGTTGGTTTGCCCTACACAGAGTCCACATCTGCTTACATGCTATATTTTTCTGATTTTCCACAGTTACTTGGTCAGTCTGATTTAGAGTCAGAGAAGACTCTGCTTTGTAACTTGCCTCTGCCCCCTCCTTCAGCATTTTCAGGAATGAGCTGTGATGTTGCACGGTCATCTTCTAGCAGAGTCCCAGAGGATGAGGAGGAGGAGGAGGATGAGTTTGGTTACAGCTGGAGTAAGTTTATCTTTTGTTGTAATATTTGAAATATTAAGTGTTGAAATAACACTGTGTCAGAAGATACAGGAAGCCTAGTTTGAACTACTACATTCTCATGTGGTTTGTGGTTTTTAAGTAGTTTGGGGTTTTTTTGTGATAATGTTTGAAATATTCAGTGCTGAAAAAGCACTGTGTCAGAAGATATGAGGAGTCCAGTTTCAGCTACTTTGTTCTTACGTGCTTTGTGGTTTGGGTGCTAAGTGTTAGTGTCAGCTTTCAGTTGTGCTTTGTCAGATGCACATAGTGAAATATGAAACTAATTTGTTCTTCATTGCATTCCAATCTCTATTTTCCTCAGTGGTCCAAATTAACTGTTTCACGTGTAGGACTGCTACGCAAAATTTCACAGTTTCAGTATAATTTCAGTGTACTCTAGGTAATTTTTGTCACTTATTGTTGTGATAGCTTCTGTTGCGTCAAAGTGTTACTAGATGAAAGATTATGGTTGGACTCGATGATCCAGCTTCCAACCTGGTGATTCTATGATTATTGCTTTTATGTATGAGAAGTCTTTTTCTAAGAGAAGTTTTAATGCTTTCCAGAGTTGGATGAAAAACAAGGACCTAGAAATATTATTATAAATTGCCTAAGGCTTAGCTTAAAAAGAAAATATGGTATACACTTAAATTTTTCTTACCCAGTTTGGGATTCTTCTGTCAGACACTGACCACTGGAGACTGATCTTGACTCTGGGTGAATTGTGTAAATTTCTAATGTAAATCCAACCTTTACTGCCCACGTTTAGAAAATATCATGCAGCGCTATGGAAATCTACCAGGGGAGCTACACATGATTGAGCTGCAAAAAGGAAGGACAGGTCTGGGACTTAGTCTTGCTGGTAATAAAGACCGCTCCAGGATGAGTGTTTTTGTAGTGGGAATTGATCCAAATGGAGCAGCTGGCAAAGACGGCAGGTTACAGATTGCAGATGAGTTGCTAGAGGTGAGTGTTTGTGTTTTATACTGAAACCCAAAACATCCGGATTTAAAATGCACTAAAATTATCGATTATTACTTCAATATAGATGTACTTTAGTGGACTTGAAAATCCCCAAGTTATCCAAGTTGATATCATTATGCTACCAGATTTTCATTCTGGTGTATTCCAGCTGCGATGTTTTTTCCTGGTTATAGCAGTAATAAGTAAAGGTGTCTGTGTGTATTTAAAATTAATACAAATGGGGGATGACAGCGGTTTCTGGGTTATGAAGTAGTACAGAAGGAAATGCATTGCAGACCATGGAAAATACTGAATTCTGTCCATCTGTGAAGTGCTCAGACTTTCTAATTATTTCTCTGCCTACTGGCAGTGTGGTAGTATCAGAATATTTGTATTTTGTGCAACTTGTGAAATAGAAATTAAGTTTGGGGAAACAGGAACGGATCCATTTGTGTTATGGACACCTAGCTTATGACACATTCGGGCTGTTTTCTAGTGGCTTTGTGAAGGGACACAGCTTCTGAGCATTCCCAGCATGTATATAAGAATAGGGTGTATTTTTATAATAACACAACTGAGTTGATGATACTTTCAGCTGTATTCCCTGCTATAGCTATTTGTGTTCTTTCTGATAGCAGTAGGTAACATCATCCTTACAGAAATGTTTCGTATAAATTCAAGACTGTGTATGAAGGTGATGGAGGATACACTGGAAAGACTCTACAGGCAAAGAATGATGAGACTGAAAAAAACTCGAGGTTGTCATTGAGAGAGTAATTAATGTAGGCTGGCAGTTGCAGACAGGAGAGAACTGAGGGATTTGTTGCGCTATGGACCTAGTCTTAGGGAGGGACCTGGTAGTTGCAGAATCCAGTAGTGTCTGCTAGGTAGTTCTCTTGAATGAGTTAAAATATCTGTATTTAAAACCCTGGTGTTGTGGATACTGAGTATTATTGGAACACATCAAAACACATTTGTCTTGGTCTCCTCTCATGTGATTTCCTGCTTACTGTCTACGCTGTAAACCAGCAAAATGATACTGAAAGATTGTCTCAACCTCTTGAGAGGACATACCTGAACTTTCTCTTTATGTTCCCAAGTAGCTGTCCATCAGCTGTAGCTGGCTATGCCCTGTCACCCAGCTGGTAGGCTGACTATGTCTCTTTGCAAGCCCACAGCAATCATTGGGAGCAGTGCTGCATCTGGATTGTCACCTTCACTGTAAATGACAGGGCTCAGTATCCCTGTGACCATGCCTGGTAGCTAAGGCCTACATGGGAGCTGAGAGTTTGCTGCGACACTCAGTTCTCAGTTTATTGTCTTGTGTCTGTTGCATAGTGTTCACTGCTTTTCTTCTTCCCTGCTTCTGCTAGTACTGCCTGTGTATGTGTTGCATTATTTTCCCTTATTATAGTTACAAGCTGTCCTTTTCTAATCATTTTCACCCTTCTTGGAGTGGGCTTCAACACTGTAGTTTTCCATTTCCAGGAAAAATTGTAACTGGGAATACGTGAATGAGTAATTATGTTATTCTGCAAATTCACACTGATAACCTCCAATCATATCTGAATCATAGAAGCTTCAAGGGATTTCAGAGAGTCTTCTCTGCAAAATAAAGACAATGTTTGTCAGATTGAATCTTCAGCTTATAAATGCACCATTGTTGAGACTCCTGTGTAAAGAGTGCCTGACTTAGAGCTGAAATTTGGTAAAGAATAGCAATCTTACTATTGGATATAAGTGTTTCATTTATTTATTACGGTTAGAATTTCCTGTGGTCCTGCTGTATCACAACATCAGTCATGAAATGATCAGTGGCAAGTGGAAATAAATGATGTGTCAAATTGAGCCAGTATAACTATCAGAATGACATTTTTATTGTTGTGACACTGTTATTCTGAAATCCAACTACAAGGAGCTTTTTACTGATAGAAGGAGGTGAAAGCAGGGCACAGTATAGTCCTAATTTAATATGATTTCTGCTTTAAAGAATGATGTGGGTTAATGGATTTTTTAAGGCTTATAAATTAGTTTAACAGAATGAAAATATTTTAAGAAATAATTGCTACCTTCTGTTATATAGATAAATGGGCAAATACTTTATGGAAGGACTCATCAGAATGCTTCCTCAGTAATCAAATGTGCACCATCTAAAGTGAAAATAATCTTTATCAGGTAAGTTCTGGTTAAAAGCTTGACTAAAAAACCTTAAATTTTTATACGCTCAAGTTTTGCATAGACTGTTTCTGTTTTATTTTTAATTTTGATAATGTAGATGTGCTTCTGAACCCACCTCTTAGTACTCATTAAATATATCTAGGTTTTCTGGTTTTGTATTTGCATTGTGAGTGCCAGAAATAAAGTAAAAGAAAGCGCTGAAGTTAGACTTGCTCTAAGAAACATAGTGCTTTATTACTACATTTTTACTACATTCTTAACTGAATCTGTTGTAGAAATAAAGATGCAGTAAATCAGATGGCTGTTTGCCCTGCAAAGTCAGTAGAGGCTTCACAGTGTACTTCAGGAACACCTCAACATCAAGAGGTAAATTTTTGTTTGACTGAGATACTGGCTTTGTCCTGGATAGAGGAATGCCCTGTCTGCTTAGAAAATACTACAAAAGAAAAAGAAATCCAAGACAAGAACAAATGGGATTTTAGTACAACTGCTAAATTAAGTACAACTGTGATCAATTGTTTTTCACTTTATGTTCATCTAAACTATGAAGTAAATCTAACATACCCATGAATAAATTTAGAGCATTTTAAATGAATTCAGAATATGAGCAGACCCATTTTAAATGTTGTGCTACTTTATTTTAATGCAAAATGTTGAAAATAGTAGCTCACAGTTACATTTTTATTTTCTATTAGATTGATATCACTGCTACAAATACCAGTGCTTGTTCAGACTTCAGTTCATACAAAAACATTCAGTATGTGGAACTCCCCAAGGTACGTGCTGAAGATGAGATTTACATCAGCCACATTTGTATTCACTGACTTGCCTTTTGGTAACAGAGTCCCCTCTTATGGCAAATAAACTTTATCTTTTACTTACTGCCATTGAGAATAGAGATTTCCAGATGTCTTCTCTTTGTTTTTGTGAATGGACTTCAAAGTCATTCTGACATAATGCCTATGTTTGGCAGCCTCACGAGTGTCTGTCTGCACACAGATTTGCTAGTTGCTCTGCTTCTCTGGAAGAAATCACCTCTTGTCCTGTTTGCAAAACTTGGTAACCAGTTTCTGGTGGTGCCTCAGATGAAATCATTACCTGAGTTGTTCTAAGTAAATGAATTAGTAGATTATAAGCACTAGATCCTCCAAACAACATACCTACTTACAGAAAATGGTGCAGCTGGGAGAAGACAACCTGAAGTTCTGTACCTTTAGAGCTGCCAAACAAAAGTGGGAAAATTATCGCTTCTGCTTATTGACATGGTTGTGTATTGACAGTTGCTCTTGGTGGACATTAGGATAGAGACCTGTGGACTGTGGTTTTTCTCCTTAGAATGCATTAGGCCTTATATTATTAGCCAGAAGAATATCTTACAGATTATGGTATCTGGATAATTTAATTCTAGATGAAAACATTAGGGAAATTTTACTCTATCAGAAACATTTACTAATTTCACAGGGAGAACATACATTTTTCTGTCCTCTGTGTTTTCCACTCCTGTGTGTATTTTTTTCTATGGTTTGAAATAATGGATTTAAGCTATATCATGAAGATTTAGTTTTCTCAGTTTATGGCTTCCAAGTATTTTATTTCTTACTCTTATTTATGAATTTAAAGATTGAATCACAATTGACCTTGTTAGTTTCAAAGGACGGGTTCAAATTTGGAAGTATTTCAGATTTGTCTTGTTAGCCACTGTACTATTTGTAATTGGCAAATTATATTTTGGAAATAGATTAGTCTAAACCAGAAATTGATGCATTGTGAAAACTCAAACTTGTTATGTCTGTAGGCTTCACTGGTCTTTAGTGAATATATTCTGACATTTTGATAAAAACAGTGACTAAGCATTTGCAATTTTCTTTTTGACTCAGGATCAGGGAGGCTTGGGAATTGCCATTAGTGAAGAAGACACAATTAATGGAGTGGTTATTAAGAGCTTAACAGACCATGGCGCAGCAGCAAAGGTGTGAAAATGTTTGAAGTCAAGATAAGGAATGAAATTTTTTGGAGTAGTATCCAGAGCTCTTATTTTTTATTTTATCTCATTTCCAGGATGGACGAATCAAAGTCGGAGATCAAATCCTAGCAGTGGATGATGAAATTGTTGTGGGATATCCAGTAGAAAAGGTATTAGGAGCATTGCAGAACTCACACTACTTTATGTAGGAGGTGATTGTGTCTTAAACAAACCAGTGAGGTTTTTGTGGCTATACGCTGGCTTCATTTTCAAAGTTGACTAAAGAACCAAAGATCTGCAAGTATTATCTGGATAAGCAAAGTGCTGCAGACTAACGTAAAACCTGAATTTAAAGCCCAGCTGCTATTTTACTTTAAGGCACTACATGAGTCTTGTGTCTCTGTGCCACATGTGTGGATTTTTTTTCTTCTGTGGTTCAGATGTGATGAATGGGAGGCACTTAGTTATAGCATATAAGCCACAAACTATCAGTCAATAATGGCTCTTCTTTGCTATTTCACTTCAAAAGTGTTAGAACCAACAAAATAAATACTAGTCAATTTACATGGATCGGTTGCACTGGTGGCAAATCAGGTCAAGAACTGTGTTTATATATGGATAGTGGCTGTAATAATGGCTTCGTTGTATTCCAAGACTGGTATTTAAATCCTTTCTAGCTCTGCAAACTCTGTTTGGGTTCTGTAATGAATCAAAGAGATCTTTTTTCTAGCACCTGCCTTGGTACCAAGAAAAATGATTATTTAAGCATTGGAAGATCCCTTTCTGATTGTTAAAGGACAATTATGAGAGCATCCATCTTACTCTTTGATGTGTTGCTGTCACTGAAGCAGTAGATGAGTAAGAGATGGTGAAGTTGTCTGCAGGGCAGTAGATAGTCTTTAGAAGAAGAGACAGATTGAGAGAACTAATGAGTAGGTAATTTCTGAAAATGTTTGTAATTCTACTGAAATGTAAAGTCTCAGGAGGATTTGATACATTTTCTCTGAGACGGCAATTCATTTTGTTGATCTCAGTATTACTTTAAACTAGAAGTTGTGTTACACCGTAGTGTTCTTTTCTCTGCAACATAGTTCAGATAATATTTTCTGACTTTTGTTCCAGCTGTGCAACTGATTGAGCAGCTGGAATTGCAGTAGCACATTAATTTAAATTGGGAGGTATTTTCAGGTTGATTTCTGTGGAACGAGAAGCCAGGCATTGAAAGACAATGTTATGTTTCCAGTTTTTCTAATAATTGCTGTAAACACGAATATTTTGTCCAGACAAGCCATGGAAAAACTGCCACATTCTAATCTAGTATAGCTTGGTGAAGCTGTGTGGAAGCTACTTCATTAAGATCAGCCAAGTGTGGCCCATGGTTAACTATTGCTGTTTCTTAAAAAAAAACCATCAATATTTGTCCTTATTCATTACCCAGAAAACCTGCAAGATTGTGACTTACAGCTCCTGTTTGCAGAACAATCCTGTTACATCCTTTACCAGCTTTTCTTCTTATCATTCAGTTTATTAGTCTCCTCAAGACATCCAAAACTACGGTGAGGCTTACAATCAACTCAGCAGAGCCGGATAGCCTGACTGCAGCACCAGTCCCTTCCAGCACTGTCCTAGCAGAAAGAAGGAATACGCAGACACCAGCAACTGTCCCCTCTTCCAGCTCACCAGAGCCAGAAGCAGTCAAAAGTAAGGTTCTCCTTATGTGTCTGTCTTCACTGGGGCTGTGACATAAAAATGACGACCTAACTTGTAAACAAATTTTCTTTTTGTATGCACTCAGCTGTCTTCTGAGTTGCGTTTTCTAGTACTTTTGTATTACAGATCCATCTAAATAAAGCTGTGATGTTCCACATTTCAGATCTATCTATTGCCTTCCCATTGGCCTGTTGTAGAGGTGAGAGTAGGTGCCTCTGTCGTAATTGTCTAGAACTAAAATGGGAAGCGTTCCTTTAAATGTGGCAGGAAAGTCCTGTTGTCTTTCCTAGAGCAGGGGAATGACTGAGACTGTCTTACCATTTGTCACAAGCTATGTTTGACTCTATCTTTAGAGTGGTGAGCTGAGGTATAAGTGATTGATGGGTTTTATTGGTTAAGTGACACACTACTGAGAAGCTAATAATTTCTTAATTGAGTAATGTGCACATCGTAGTTAATTTATATGTACATTGCTGCAAGCGTTATTGAGTCACGTTTCTATTGCTTACGACAGTAGTATTGATACGCAATTGTATTACTATAAAGAAATCTGAAGTAACACACAGCAGACCTAGTAGATAATAATTCTCTTGTCTTTTCTGCATTTAGTTTTAGGGTAAAATCCATCACTTTGTCCAAATCTATCCCTTCCATTGCTACCCTGCCACAGCAGGTCTTAGCCATAGAGATCTGATGGAGATTTCAGCAGTGCTCCCTCTAGCATTCTCGAGGTTTATGATTGCTCACAGAATCACTGGGTTGGAAGAGACCCATTGGATCATTGAGTCCAACCATTCCCATCAAACACTAAACCATGTCCCTCAGGACCTCGTCTACTCGTGCCTTAAACACCCCCAGGGAAGGCGAATCAACCACCTCTCTGGGCAGCATATTCCAATGCCTAATGACCCTTTCCGTAAAAAACTTCCTCCTAATCTCTAGCCTAA
>WAAB01014526.1:0-15844 GCA_013389865.1 Piaya cayana | reverse complement strand
CCATTGGACTCTGCTCAGTGGTCCAGCCTGTTCAGATCCCTTTGCAGAGCCTCCCTACCCTCCAGCAGATCAACACTTCCACCCAGCTTGCTAAGGGTGCACTCAATGCCTTCATCCAGGTCATTGGTAAAGAGATTGAACCGGTCTGGATGCAGCACTGAGCCCTGGGGAACCCCACTTGTCACTGGCCTCCAGTTGGATTTAACACCATTTACCACCACTCTCTGGGCCCGGCCATCCAACCAGTTTTCCACCCAGGAGAGTGTGCACCTGTCCAGTCCAGAGGCTGACAGTTTCCATAGCAGAATTCTGTGAGAAACTGTGTCAAAGGCTTTACTGAAGTCCAAGAAGACCACATCCACAGCCTTTCTCTCATCCATTAGGCAGGTCACTTTGTCATAGAAGGCGATCAGGTTTGTTTGGCAAGACTTACCTTTTGTGAACTAGTTGCTGTGACTCCTCTGTGTTAATAACAACTCCTAGTTCCCAGAGTCACTTCACCATAAAGTTACAGCAGGAATGGGCAACACAGGGTTGAGCTAATTGAGAAAGGTATGACCTAGAGCTACACATTTGGTTTTGAAGCATTGCTGCTTGCCACCCATGAGCGTAACAATGGGTAAGATCTGAGCCCTATTGACAACCCCAGGCCTCCCTGGTTGCCAGTAGCAGAAATCTGCTGCATTCTCCCACATCTCCATAGAAACTTCCCTGCCATCTGCAAAGGCCCACAAAGAGCTTTATTTCTCTGCATCCATCCCATAGCATAATGTAGATGGGGGGGGAAAAAAACCAAACCAACTCAGTGAGATCAGCAGGACTTTCACACAGCAGCCTTCCATGGGGTCATGACAGTGCTGATAAGATGAAAGCAGCTTCAGCCTGATATTCAAGCTGGGATATTTCTCTACGTCTCTTGGCTGCAAGTTTCAAATCCACTTAAGGGACTTGAAGACTCAGCTCCCATTAATTTTCAATGGAAAGGGACCACCTCCAGGCAGCTGAGGAGTTATAGCACTTGAAAATCTAAGACATGGGCTACAGGTCTTCTGAGGATAAAATATATCTTGAGATTTGTGGCATCTTGGGTGAGGCTAGAAATTTTAAGATACAGAGCCAGTGTCCTCCTGGACAGAAAGGCAAAGGCTAAAAAAGGATAAGAAATGATGAAATAAAAAAAGCTTTTTAAAAGTCTTCCCTGAACTTACATAAGATCTGTCAAGCTTAGTGTGGGAGAACAAGTAATTTTGCTTTTTAATCCAAGCCAGTTCTCAAACATATAGTAGTATTCATTAGAATTTTTGCAAAGGTAAATTTTTTTCATTGGTAAATGTCTTTTTTATTTAAACACACTGAAAAGTAAATATGATACTATACTGCCTATTTCTTATGTAGTGTTGGGTGGCATTCATGAGCACATTCAGAATAATTTCTGAAGTGATCATCAAGAATTTTTATTTCTTGGTTATTTCATAATCCTTGCTAGCTTGTTTATTTCTTTTAAAAAAATATACAAAAGTGCAACACAGTTTTTCTAGAGCATATTCTAAAAAATTTCAGTGGGCTCTAAACATAACAAAAATCCAAAACTCTGTAAAATGGTAATAGCTTACAGTCTCTACATAATATATATGCCTCAGTTATTAATTTCTATTTCCCCAAGAAAATGTTTCTCTATATTTGGGAACATTTTATCATGCTACGGTGAAATAAATAGTACTGTCATTATAGAACAGCTGAGTGCCGTTTGTTCAATTCACACATCCCTATATTCCTGGTGCACCCACAAACGTGACATCTAGGCTGATACTGTGAGAGAAACTGAGCTCATTTGAAAAGTCTGGGCTCTGCTTTTCTCCATCTTCAGCATATGTTGAGTCTGTCCTCGACATCACCTGCTTGAAGATTTATAAACTGTGCAAAGGGGAGAAACATGAAAGGCGAGGTAATGAAGGGAGGAAGAAATATCCATACCCAAAATGTGACGAGAGAGCTAGGGCCAAGAAAATTTCATAGGGATGTTAATATTTCCACTTATACTCTTCTGTGTGTGGCACCCAGATAACAGAGGGAGAAATACTTGCAGTAGACGAAAGGTAAGACAGATTGGCCGGAATGGAAATAGTTTTAAAAATTTACTGCTCCAAGGTTCCAGTGAGTAACAAGAATTTACCAGCCCTGTCAACCTTGGCTTCCTTCAGAGACCCTAACATGCAACATTGCTCATCTCTAGGCAAACTGCTTCAGACAAAGAGATAGGGCCTTTATAAAGTTATTGTTCTCAGAGGTAATTAAAACTTCTATCAGATCTCATTGAGGAGCAAAGATGTATTGAAAGCAAATGGAGGAAAAATAATGATATTAAAACAACCTCTTGCCACATCTTCAATTAACTATGCTGTCTCCAGTAAGTTAACTGCATGGTTCATTACTCATGAATAACTACCATTAAAGTAATGGACTCAAACCAGCAAGACTGGGATTGCTCATCTGGGGAATGCTTAGTACCAGACCATTTGGCAAAAGCTTTCCCAACAGACAACATGAGGGTGAGAGGGAAGCAGGCTCTCCCCAAAACAGATATAGCCAGTATGTAGCCTGAATGCATTCTGCCTGGCCTCATAATCCTTTTCCTCATGAGAAAGGACCATAAAAATTATAACTGGCTTTGTTCTGGTTTGATCTGTTTAAAAAAACAAACAAAAAACATGTAAAGGTAAAAACAGATCCTTCAAATGAAGAGGGGTGAAAAAGTTTTGTATCTTTCTCCTTCATTCTAACTGAAATTGTAGGAAACAGGGCTCAGTGGGATCCAGAGGCCAGATTCAGTTCACTTTTACACTGTATTCATTTGCCCCACTTTTAAGCCTGTGAATCTGGTAGGCTGGAGTCTGGTTGAAGTAACAGAGAAGCGAATCTGCTGCAGGAACACTACAAGTTCTGCTCTTCATCAACTTCACATATGTCTGAATATATTTCATAGGCTCATTAGCCTTTAGCTTCAGCCTGAACATCCTCTCCATTGCCCCAGCTCCCAGCCAGTGTGATCTCTAACAGTCACCCAAAGTTGCTCATGTCAGAGCTCTCCTACACTCAGAGCAAGGAAGTAGGCAGTGCTCTGCAGAACTTTTCCAGGAGACTGGAGTTTTATCAGAATTATCATGCAACATGCAGAAGGTTCGTTCAAAACATTGTAAAAGAACTTACATCTTCCAGTGATAAATCCTGGGAGTCCTTCCAGAATCGAAAATATCTCAGTATGTAAAACAAAGAAATTGTTGGGGCTACTCATTTGTTGACCTCATACACCATCTCCACAGCATAAAGAGGGATCAGGGCCAGTGCAACAGGCAAGAGGAGACAAAAATTCCAAATCAACAGTAAACATCAAATACAGTTTCTTTGTCAGGATATGCTTCTCTTCATGGCTGAACCAGATAAATGAATGTGGAATAGATCCACAGGTAGGATTAACATGCTGAAGTCCCCTGAAATCATTAGAGCCCTGCAGATGATCAGTAGATGGGAATTAGCCCATTCTTTTATTCATTCAGAAGTTTTCACTGAACAGGATGATGAGGTTTTTTGAGTGGAAATCCATGCCTCTTCAACCACTGCAACACAAAGGTCTTTTCTTTCAGGAAACCTCCATCCCAGGTTTATTCTACTGAGAGGAAAAGTCATCTGGCAGAGTTCTGGAAAAATTCTTTCCTTTCACACCCCACAGAAGAGAAATAGCTAGTAACAGGCAATCAGCAGTGAAGCAGATTCAGTATAGTGTCTGATGGGCAATGGCAAGGGTATTTGCACATTGTCATGACAGCAGTTACTTGCCAGTATGGTCCCCTGAAGCCCAAGTGGGAGTGAGCCTTTGGCCTTGTGAGCTCAGGAAAACAGAAACAGCAGGACTGAGCCATATCACTGGCCAGTCTGTCTCCATCCAGCAGCAGGCAGTGATGGGGGGGGGCTGCTGAGATACAACATTTTTGGTGCCTTTCCTGAGCATACCTTTTAATTCTTTCTATACAGAGGTGACTGTAGCACTTTTGTAGTCCTGGAAACAATATGATTTCTTTAAGATGTTTGCCCTGCCACTGTCTGGCACTTTTTATTCAGCCAGGAGCTCAGCCTTGACACTTCTGCTGAATTTTGAGAGAAAAATCTTTCTACTTCTTTCACCTGAATGGGAAGACAGTGACAGAAAGACTGCAGGAAGGGAATGGGCTTGCTGTGAGAGGAGGGGGAGTGAGAAAGTGTTCTACTAATTTAAGCTTTGGAGTGGGCTTTCTCATGCTTTTCCCAGCAGTGGAGGGTTTGTCTGCATTCCTACTATCCCAGCACCTGTTTTCCCCAATACACTAGATACAACCATATCCATAGACCAATCTCCCCTCTCCTAAACCTGTTTGGATTTTCCTGCTCCCCTCTCCCTGGTTCTGTCCTAACTCCAGCTCCCCAGAACCTGAGTACCAGGTATGAGAACTGGAACAAGCAGTAGATTGCAGCATTGGTGGATGCCACATCACCATCCAGTTTTGGGAAGCTGGTCTGAGCTTTGCATGTTATAAAGAAGCCAAAATCTCCAACAGCAGCTGCAAAGCACGTAACTGCACTTATACCACCCATGCTATACTCTGTGGGTCCTTGGAATAGTATATTAAAGGAGTCCTTTTTGTCTGCCTGCTTTCATTATCTATATTAACATTAAAAGGACATACAGTAACAAAGCCAGCACAAAAGCAAGTCCATGGAAAAGAGTTTTTTCGGGGAAATTATTTTCTCAGCCTTTCCTATCCATCTCTGGACTAAGGAGTTTTCTGTCTTGCTGTTTCCTTTTCAATAGGCAGCTCAGAATCAGCAGGCTACTACAATGAGAGGTAACATGTTGTTCCCTCACTTTCCTGGAAGTTTTAGTGCAGAAGCCTTGATTCAGCAGATAACTTTTCTGGCCATCGGCAAGGAGTTAGAGACCATCATGAAATTTATGGAGCAAGAAAAGCACAGTCTTTAACACACAGACACAAGATGAATAGGAATGAAGTTTGATACTGCTGCTTCCACCCTTCCTGAATAAAAGAATGATACAATTGAAAACACAAGGTTTCCTTTTGCAGGTCAGGATCAGACTTCATTCTCCTTATAGGGACACAGCCCAGCCCTCAGACATGGCTCACACCATCCTGCTAAACTACTCCCATGATCCACCATTTCTCTGCCATGTGCAAGACCCCAGGATCACCACTCCCATGGTGATTACCCCCACATCAACTGCCCCACACAACTTCAAATTCAGCCTCTATTCTCTACCAGGGTCTGATCCAATGTCTCATGGCCCTGCTACATGTGCTCTGTTGCAGCTGCTTATTGCGGCCCTCATGGACTGCCCTTGAGATACCACACTATATCCACAACTACCGCAAACTGCTCCAGGATATCTATTGCACACACTCAAGATGAATGCTCCACAAACCCCATTGCTTTGTCCTGTTTTCCCCAGGATCATATCCAAAAAAGTTAATTAGGTCAAACTTTCACACTTTAGGTCCTCACCTGCTCCCATACCAGGCTCTCTTTCCATCCTCCCTCAGATCCTCAGCAGCACCACAACCACCCCCTATGCTGTTCTGGGATGACTGCTCATCAGAGTGCATATTTTCCACACATCCACCACAGTAAAAAACCTTCACTTCCCCAAAGATCCTGTTTTCCCACTAAGAGGGCTATTTTAGCTTCCACTCCAATAGTTACCTCTACTCCATCTGACATGACCATGCTTATAATATTACTGTAACATATAAATAACATTATTCCAGGTTCCTCATATATGCACACAAACACAGAGGAATTTTCAGTACTAGTCCAGGTCAGAGCCCCCCAATACATGGAGCTAAGCTGCTCATCTCCATACCCTCCACAGAAACTGCACTTTCAAACAAAAGGGAAGCATATTACTGATATCATAATCGCAAATTTCCAAGTGTTGGCACTTGAAACAACCTCCATCTGCTTCATTAAAGGAGAGAGCTGTGGGTCAGGCTGTTTATTAGGTACTAAAATTTAAATTGAAGCAGTTTTTGAAGAGCAAACTCTTCCAATATAGTATAAAAGTGCTTAGATCTCCAAAAATCGCTGCATGGACAGATTTAGAGCCCGTCTTACATTTTGTTTGATTATTTATTTACAACACTGGTCTTTTTAAGACAAGAACGGTTCATCTGGTGCATTAGCCCCACTTGGCTGGGAGAACAGAGACCTTCCTACAAGCACAGCCATCAGTCTCTGAAATGGCAAAGGTCCTCACGTCTCTCCAAAGAAACAGTGTATTAAAATCTATTTTCAAAAGTCACAATTTCATCAATACTTAAGATTTCTTAACAGTTTTCATTGAAAAGCAGCTTTTCCTAGATGCCTGTTATCTGCCTAAACTGTAAATATCTAGACAAAAAATCTCCATGGCAGATCACAGCATCAGGCTGACAGGGGCCAAAAGATGACTACACATGGTTTACTGCTATTTATAAAGCCACTGAATAACTGAAACCAAAGCAGAATGGAAAGAAGCAATGGGCTTGACAGGGTCAGTTTATAAGCCCTTTCTACTTCCATTTATATTTATTTTGGCACTTTTCTCTGTTTACAGAGAAACAGATTGTAGTCTTTATTTTAATGGTTTTTAGGGTTTGTTATTGTTTGTGTTTGTTCTATTTATTTTCCTTTAAAATTAAAGGGTTTTGGTCTGCTTTGTGGAGCTGTTAAAAGGAACATCTCAAAGCCCAGGCAGAATCAGTTTTATAGGAAATTTTCACCCTATCACTGCTTTCTAGCAAGCTGCATCCATTTCATATTCTGGAGTATATAGATACAAAATTTAGTGGCGACTTCCATCAGGGCCATAGAGGTGTCAGATCCCCAAAGCAGCCAAGTCATGAATGTACAGAACAGACTGACACCTCTGGGCTTAGAGAGTGCTATCAGATGCCTCCCAGTGCCATGATATGCAGGGGAACCTCCCTATGCTTCTGGGACCCATATTGTCTCCCCTGGGCTCATGGTTTAATCCAACATGTGGGACAGATCATGCTGCATATCCTAGCACAGCACTGCACCTCTACTGTTTGGCTTTGCTGAAGAAAAAGACTTTAACAGCTAAAGTGCGGTACTCAGCAACTACAGCTATATATGCATCGATTGCAGCTTGGACATGGACATTGCTTCAACTTCTCCATGGTACACCCTGTCTGCAGGAACTGACATGACACATCTGCCTTCACAGCCTGCACAGTGAAAAGAGACACCTGACTTCAGGGTTTAAATGCCTTTAAGGGGAAAATGCTTGAAAGTTAAATATTCATGGCCACAGGTAACGCTTAAGTTCTCATCTGAAGGCTTCTGCTAGCATCAGTTCTCCTTGGAAAAGCTGTCTTCATATTGCTAGAAAATACTCTCAGTCAGGACCCAAAATCTTACAATAAAATAAACTCCTACCTACCTAAATTACTTTCCCATGATTTTATGTGGGTTTGAAGTTACTGTCATTTGTGAAAGGCATGGAAGCTAGCAATAAATCTTCTTTATTTCAAATAAAATGGGAGGTCATTCAGAAATCACAAGTTCAAGCAGTAAAGCTTTATAATACAGCAATACAATACAGCAAGCATCATAAGAATAGACATTATCAAACACTGAAATTACTAAAATCCAGATCCTCAAGGAGTCAATTTCTCCTCAATGTTTTTAAGGTAAATTTTCCATATTATTTTCCATTTTCAGAGACAAACTGAGGCCTAAGATTCCTAAGCATAAAGTACCTGTTTCTCTATTTTTCCTACAATATACCCAATCTTTTTTTTGGTCTTGAATGCTGGAAGTTGTTGTAATATTCTGTGTCTTGTCCATTATTTGTTTTTTTCTTCCAACCTACAGCACAATTTCTCTGTTTCTTGTCAGCCCCTATATTCTCAAGTTTAAGTTCAGGTTTTCTTCCAGAGTGATCTGAAGGTAGGAATTCTGCTTTCAGGCAGCCACATGAAGATTATTCTCACTCTAACACTTTCCTTCTGCCCCAAAGCCCACTTCCAGCTCCATGTGAGGAGTAAAACCCAGAGCGGTAGAAGACCAGAGCTCACCAGACTCCCTTGAAATCCCTATAGGGTAAATTCACTATCTTCTTGAGTTGAGTTCTTTTCCTTCTTTCACCAGCAGAATAAGCATCTGTCTTCACGGAATTTCACCCTAGCTTGAGAGAGACTTCTCAGTGCTGGGGGTCAATCTGGGGTTGTGTTTACCCGAGTCCAGACCTCCAGTGCTTCTGCTTCCAGCTCCTGCCCACAAAAAGCAGCTTCTGCCCAAAAGGGCTTCTTTGGGCATGCTTTGAATAACAGGCAACAAACATGAATATCAGCTCAAGCCTGACCAGTTTTGGCAGCTGACATTAACTTGCAAAGACACCTGCAGAGATGAGGGAATTCAGAGAGGGATATTAGAACCTTTTCAAAGATATTTAATTAGTCTGACAATAGCTTGGTTTTGCAAGGTGTTTCTTTTTACATTGTGCCTGTTAGAAACCCTCAATCATTCGTAGCATTATAATTTATGGTTATAGTTTTGTGTCCTAGTGAATAATTTAAGCAGCATGGGCTATGAAACTTTTATTACTAGGTTAACTCTTCATGTTTTTTCTATGGCAGTTCTTTGAAGCCCAAGCCACTGATGCTATTACTCAACATCTTAGCCAGTATTTTTGATGTTTAAAAATCATTTATTAAATTAAACATTTTTCTTTTCAGAAATCAGTCCTTTTAACTGTTTCCTGTGCAAAGCATGCGTGAAGATATTTATGGACAGGAATTGCACTCCCTGAATCTGCTGATTTTGCTAAGCACCTGCCTTTAGTAAATATGAGCACAGGAAAATTTAGACTGAGCCTCAATTAAAAACTGTTCTAAGGAGTCTATTCAGCCAATGAAATATTTTTTCAAGCCGATGAAGTCAGTGAGGATGCTTAACCCTTTAAGGACTGGACCAAATAAAGCCATAGACCTGGTGTTTGCAAATTTTCATAGCCACTTTAGCAGTATCACTTTCTGCAGTGTTGACGGTCAAAGAAACAAGAGGATTTATATGCTGAAGCATGAGAAAGCATTTAGCTTTCCTGTACTAATGTGTGACTATTTGATATTAACCATTTTCTATAGTACACCATTTACATTGTGTACTAAATACCTAGTAGAGCATGACATGCATGCCAGTACTGAGGCACCTCACACACCTAGGAAAACACTGACAGTTAGTAATTTAAAATTATTCTCTAAACTAAGCATCGTACCAGAAGCTTCCTTTCCTCCATCCCTCTTCAAGTCTAGTTCATTTGTCATTAGAGCTTTAATTGCCTCCTTTCGGTGTCTGATTTCTTTCCCCCCTGTCTTAGGGCCCTATATTGGATTAACCAGAATTTCTGGTGCACGTAATTTCTATGAGATATGTACAGGGCTGAACTGCACCTTCTAAAGAGCAACTGAAATCCATAATCGAAGATCGGATAGCTGTAGGGACTAGAAAACAGGATCATTTCTCCTCTGGAGCAGTAATTTGAGTGTAACCCAGAGAAAGCTGACAGGAAACAAATTATAGGCTGAATCCAGCATTCATGGTGGCTCCACTTGTTTCAGTGGATCTTTGCCAGCTTAGTCTCTCAGTCTGCCTCCCTTGTCTTCAGCAGCGTTACATCATCTAGGGAGCCAAAGCGAGGCAGACACTGACATTTAGCATCCCTCTTTCTTGGAGTGAGTAGGATGCCTGAGGGTGTCCAGTATCTATGCCAGTGCCTTCCTCTGCCAGTGTCAGTCAAGCTAGCACACATCAGGTCATCTGTCACACAGTTTAAGAGCATACACAGGGATATAGTGACCAGAGATCAGCTAGCATTCACTGAAGTTTCAGAGTGCATCTGTGGCTCCATAGAGTTAAGGTTTCCCCTGATGGGAAAAAATTAGTGAGGCACTGGGGATCCCATGTCACTCAATCTGTTATTACAGGATTGAACCTTCCATATGGAATCTATCTGGTCAGAGGCTTCTCAGGCTCAAAATATCCATCCAATGAATCCATCCCTGTAACATTGCTAAGATGTAGGAGATACCTTACCTAGATGAGGATGAGGCATGACTACAACAGTTAGTGATGATTTTTTTCAGCGATGTGACCCACTAGTTCCTGTAGAATGATAAGACGGAAGATCCTATTGGGATTTTATAGTGTTAGGACAAGCAGCCGAGCATGTAAACCAGACATGAGCTTTATTTAAAATACAACAGGAAAAAATATAATCTTTTTTATCATGTTAATCCTTATCCATTTTATATCTTTGCTCAAGGACTGCTTGTAGTATACTGCAAATGAATCCTTCTCTGGGGAAGGGCTGATGAGAACCCACCCTGAGCACACAAAAGACATAAGCTCCTCAAGGGCTCAGACCTGCAGAGGGAAAACAAACTGGACCATGACAGCTGAGGAGCCTGTGTGTATTTTTGGTTTTCACTGAAGTGATACTCGGGGATATAGATTAAGTTCTCTTACTCCTTGTTCCAGATGTCTTGAAGCAGAGATGACAAAGTCTCTTATAAACAGATTGAGAGGTCATTTAATTTCACTACTATTTTATTTAAGTCCCTCTGTGTTCTCCACTGACACATTATTTTGTGTTACCAATTACAATACATTAGGTATACACCGAGTATTAGAGAGCCAACATCTGCTCTTAATTTTTGTGGCAGAAATTTAATAATACCATTGACTTCAGCAGAGGCGCTAATGGTTTATACAAATGAAGACAAGATTTGGCCTTTGCAGTCTAGACCTTGCATTAAGGCATATCTCTTCTCTTCTGAAAAATTAAAGAGTATTAGGATCAATGGAAATGTTGCTAACTCAGTAAAAAGGAATAGCTATTTTTTTCTCCATTTTAAAAGGAATGTTTCTAAGTATAGTTAATCTAAGCATTTTTCTTAGAAGTCAGTCATATTTCTATTATTTGCTAAAAAGATTATTAGATAGATTAATATTTTAAAAAATTCCACTTTTTTCCTCTAAATTTTTACATATTAATGAAGAGGAGGGAGAAGCATAAAGAATGGGAGAGAGCGTATTCACCCAAATGAGAGGAGATGCAGTAGGAGAAAAGAAACATGAGATCTTTAACAACATTGAAGACCCTAAGGCTGACAGACTAGTGTAACCTGCCAGCAAAAAGATGAAGAACTGAAGAAAGAAGAAAGAACACAAAGATCCTGGCTCATGTTGCATGAACTCTCTCTCAAAAGTTCACCTTTCGCCATTCCTCAAAGGTATCACCTTAGCAAGACTCTCGTTCTAATTTAAGCAGTGAAGGTACAAGTGTAGCAACAGGTGGTAAGAGCTTCTGTGCAGCTCTTGTCGACTTGAGACTATCCAGTGAGCCACCGCTAAGGCCTCACCAGCTGCATGTCTGACAGGGCAGGAGGGCACACAGACGGAGGTAAAGGGTAAGTGAGGAATGAATCAGAATTGGCATTTACCTTATTGGCTGATGTACGATGGCTAGACACGTCCCTTAAGAACCTAAAGACCATGGATTTCTGCTATGTTTGCAAACAAAGGCAGGTATTAGCTGGAGAGCTTCAGTACTGGAAGCTGTGAGCACCCAAGAACATTTTTGAGGAATACATTTGGAGGGCTCAATTGCGCTGGGCTGAAATGCTGCTCAGTCAGTCTCTACAGACTCTTGTTCAGTCTTTAAAGAACCTGAGGAACAGAATCTCCAAGTTGAAGTTCAAGTATAAAATAAATTTAGGACAAAAATTAGAGATATTGTCCAACCTATGTGAAAACGGACTGAAGGAAGATGTCAGGTGAAGCCTTTAGTTAGGTATAAATAACATCAACAGTGGGAGGAAGCATGCTAAAGAAATTATGACTTCACAGTGTTCGCTTGAAAGTCACTCTATTATTTTAAATGCTATTCACTGTGTTTTATCCAAGGGGTAAATTTTAGGTGTTTTATCATTCTTCCTCCAATAAACTTGATTGGGAAATATTATTGTCTTGGATTTTAATTACAACTGTGACTTCTGTATGTCCTGAAAACACAGAACTCTTCTCTGTACTCTACAAAGAGATAAAATGAATACAGGGGAAAAAGAAAGTGTAAAAGAGCTTAGCATCTCCTTCCTTTCTATTCAAACCCTGAACAAAATACCATGAAAAATCTTTTCTGACCCAGCAAGAGCTTTGTTTGGTGCAAGCTAGTGAAGAGATTTGAATCACTCCATATTATTTCTGTAACTTATTTTATCTATTTATCTACCTGTCTATCTAAATGCCCCTCATCACCTGAGCACTTAGCATTTGAGAATCTATTCTGAGTCCTTATTGCAGATCAGCAATGACAGAGTTTATCTATAGTAGAGGTTTGTTTACAGGTTACTTATTACCATTGCTGTTTGGTATCTTGTAATGCCCAAAACCAAGGATGATCTGTTATGTTTATTCTAAGTAGGTAAAAAAAAAAAAAAAAAGGTAAATGCAGGGACTGTGGAGACAGATAATTATAGAAAGAGCACCATCTATTGTCAGGTAAAAAAGTATTAATGTTGCTTATAGGCGTAGGATTTCAATGATGTAGAAACAGCCACGGGATTTGGACCTATGCCAGGAGATAAGTGACATGTACTCTGAATGCATTTGGCCCCAAGATCTGGGCGATATGAATGTCTGAGGCATTGAAGTTTACATAGGGTTGGGAGGATATTATGTCAGTTCCCTTATAGAGACCTGCTAGAAGAAGTGGGTCAGTAATGAAAGCTGCGTGATAGCTTGCCGAATGAGGACAGTTGTGATCCCCACTAATACGATATTTGGATGTTACAGGGGGAAAAAAATGAGGCATGAGAAGCCCTGGCTTGCTGCAGGCAGAACTCACCTCAGGGACACAATGCAGCATGGCTCATGCCCAAACACAGTAGCTGCACACCACTTTGCCTGAGGCAGTGGATCCTGCCTCTCCACAGAACTCTGCAGCTTTGGAGCAGCCTTCATCCAAAATGGACAGGGTACTGCCAGGCAGCCAAGCCCAGAGCTAGCTCTGTGTGCCATCCTCTATCAACTGCTGCAAACTCACTCAGCCCTCCTACTCTTCCTTTCTCTCTCAGTAGACACTGATAAAGCACCTGGACTGGTCTGGGGTTTTGCCAGATTTGTATTTGGAGAAGGGAAGGAAATAAATCCTCAGTGGCTATTTGGAAAGACTGTCTTGTTCCAGGCAACACAAGTTGTTATGCCAGGCACTCCATAAATCATTTATTCATCTCTGTGCATTTTCAGTTGACAACTTTATTATTGGTTTAATATCTTAATAAAACTGAAGCACAGTGTCTCTCCAGATCTGCCTGTGTGGCCTCTTCTGCAGTAAACAACAGAAAGGAGAGGAGGTGCCAAAGGAAGCCAATAGGAATGAATGATCATAGAAGCATAGAACCATAAATTGGTTTGAGTTGGAAGGGACCTTAATGATCATCTAATTCCAACACCCCCCGACATGGGCAGGGACACCTCCCACAAGATCAGGCCATCCAAGGCCCCATCCAACCTGGCCTTGAACACTTCCAGGGATGGGGCATCCACCACTTCCCTGGGAAACCTGTGCCAGTGCCTCACCACCCTCATCATGAAGAATTTCCTCGTTATGTTGAGTCTAAATCTTCCCCTCTCCAATTTATAGCCATTCCTCCTAAGCCTATCACTACATCCCTTTATAAAAAGTCCTTTCCCAGCTTTCTTACATGTCCCCTTCAGTACTGGAAGGTCACTAAAAGGTCTCCTCAAAGTCTTTTCTTCTCCAGGCTGAACAATCCCAACTCTCTCAGCCTGTCCTCATGTGGGAGGTGCTCCAGCCCTCTGATCATCTTCGTAGCTCCCCCTCTGTATCCATTCCAAGAGTTCCATGCCCTTCCTACACTGGGAATTCCAGAACTGGACACAATACTCCATGTGGGGTCTCACAAGAGAGGAATAGAGAGGCAGAATCACCTCCCTCGACATGCTGGACACGCTTCTTTTGATGCAGCCCAGGATACAGTTGGCCTGATCTGCAAGTGCACATTGCCGGCTCATTTCACACTTCTCATCAATCAGCTCCCAGCAGTCCTCTGCAGAGTTGCTCTCAATCACACCATCTCATCCCGTATTGAAACAGCAGATTGCCACAACCCAGGTGTAAGACCTTGCACTTGTCCTTGTGGAACCTCTTGAGATTCACACAGGTCCCATTCCCCAACTTATCCAGGTACCTCTGGATGACATCCCATCCTTCCAGTGTGGCAACTGCACCACTCAGTGTGGTGTCATTTGCAAACCTGATCAGGGTGCGCTTATCTCATTGTCTATGTCACTGATGAAGATATGAAACAGCAGTGGTCCCATTATGGACACCTGAGGGACACCACTTGTCACAGATCTCCATCTGGACATCAAGCCATTGATCATTACTCTCAGAATACAACCATCCAACCAACTTCTTATCCAACAAAGAGTCTGTCCATCCAATCTATATCTCTCCAATGACAACATCCTTCCCTTTCCTTCACAAACTTTCCCATGTAACTGATCCTTCCCTTGGGAATTCACACACACAAACACACACACACAAACACACACACAGAGAAGAACATAATGTTGCAAAATCAACAGAAAGAGGTCATCTCATGAACTGTATGCAAGCTAATGACTCAGCTGCTCGATACGTGTAGCTGTGACCGTTGGAAAAGCACTTGTCAATATGCAGGAAATTCAGTGATAGAAGGGCTTAAANAAAAAAAAAAAAAAAGGTAAATGCAGGGACTGTGGAGACAGATAATTATAGAAAGAGCACCATCTATTGTCAGGTAAAAAAGTATTAATGTTGCTTATAGGCGTAGGATTTCAATGATGTAGAAACAGCCACGGGATTTGGACCTATGCCAGGAGATAAGTGACATGTACTCTGAATGCATTTGGCCCCAAGATCTGGGCGATATGAATGTCTGAGGCATTGAAGTTTACATAGGGTTGGGAGGATATTATGTCAGTTCCCTTATAGAGACCTGCTAGAAGAAGTGGGTCAGTAATGAAAGCTGCGTGATAGCTTGCCGAATGAGGACAGTTGTGATCCCCACTAATACGATATTTGGATGTTACAGGGGGAAAAAAATGAGGCATGAGAAGCCCTGGCTTGCTGCAGGCAGAACTCACCTCAGGGACACAATGCAGCATGGCTCATGCCCAAACACAGTAGCTGCACACCACTTTGCCTGAGGCAGTGGATCCTGCCTCTCCACAGAACTCTGCAGCTTTGGAGCAGCCTTCATCCAAAATGGACAGGGTACTGCCAGGCAGCCAAGCCCAGAGCTAGCTCTGTGTGCCATCCTCTATCAACTGCTGCAAACTCACTCAGCCCTCCTACTCTTCCTTTCTCTCTCAGTAGACACTGATAAAGCACCTGGACTGGTCTGGGGTTTTGCCAGATTTGTATTTGGAGAAGGGAAGGAAATAAATCCTCAGTGGCTATTTGGAAAGACTGTCTTGTTCCAGGCAACACAAGTTGTTATGCCAGGCACTCCATAAATCATTTATTCATCTCTGTGCATTTTCAGTTGACAACTTTATTATTGGTTTAATATCTTAATAAAACTGAAGCACAGTGTCTCTCCAGATCTGCCTGTGTGGCCTCTTCTGCAGTAAACAACAGAAAGGAGAGGAGGTGCCAAAGGAAGCCAATAGGAATGAATGATCATAGAAGCATAGAACCATAAATTGGTTTGAGTTGGAAGGGACC
>WAAB01014523.1:8130-44673 GCA_013389865.1 Piaya cayana | reverse complement strand
TCCTGTGCTTTCCCTGCATCTTGGAGGGTCTCCTGCCTGCATTCTGCCTAGGTTCTGAGGGATGGAGCTAGTTTTGAGGGATGGAGCGAGTCTCAAGGATGGAGGGGTTCCCAATTCTTGGTGATGGGACACAATGTGGCACAGTCCCAGGCAGAAAGGGTGGTGGTCCCTGAGATGGGCAGGAAAGGTGGAGAAGTGTGGAGAAATTCTTCTCGTCCAGGAGAAGAAATAACAACCCAAAGACAGAGGCAAATTCTGCTGGAGCAGAGCAATGTCCAGAGCAGACAGCAGCAAGAAACAGAGCAACAGGTTTCAACCAAAGAGACCGTGTTCCCACCAGCAACTGAGCAGACACACAGATCATGTTTGTGCTTCACACTGATCCAGCCAGCCCCTGCTTTCTGCAGAGAAGCACCAGTGATGGATGATAGAAATGGGCGGGTGGAGGAGAAAGACTTCTCGAGAGAAGTGGAGCTGCCAGAACATCGCCAGTGCAGGCTGGAAGGACAAAACTCAAAGAGGTTGAGCCTGAGACCAAGTTCAAACCATCAGCTATCAAAGCGCTGCAGGGTGAGGTGGTGGCAGGACGCACGTCCCTTAATGTGATGATGCTGCCTAGAAA
Source organism: Piaya cayana (assembly GCA_013389865.1). Taxonomy (NCBI): domain Eukaryota; kingdom Metazoa; phylum Chordata; class Aves; order Cuculiformes; family Coccyzidae; genus Piaya; species Piaya cayana. The sequence goes on along the minus strand of WAAB01014523.1, from coordinate 44,051 downwards.
TAACCACAATTGTACTGCTCATGCTGAGAACAACTGAGAGCAAGAGCAGGGCTGAACCACCCCACAGAGGCTGATGGAGGGGGCAGCTCCAGAGCTGGGTTAGGGAGAGAGCCTGGCAGGGGACAACGCAGCCTTTGGGTTGGAAAGTCTGCAGGGTTCATCTTCCTTCCCAGGGCTTCTCTCACCTTCACTGGGAGAAAGGGGACAGCCACAGGGTTTGTGTTCTCCAAAAGACCAGAGAGGACAATGATAGCAAACCCAGCCCAAGCATGTCCAGTTGTGGATGAGGTAGGGTTCTTGGATCAGGCTGGCTCGACTGCTGCTCCTGAAGCTTCAGGAAGGAAACCGAAACCAGAAATGGCAGAGGGAAATTCCCACATGTGTCTGGGATTCTGGCCAGGGACTGTCCGGAGAAGAGACAGCTGAAGCACCAAACCCTCCTGACTTTTCCAGTCTGTCTCCTGCACCCTAGGTCTGGGGCAAACCTCAAACCTTCTGCTCCCCAACTTTTGTACACAAAAACCATCCTCTGAACCCTCGCTGCACACAGTCCTCCACATCAGGGACTGTTCCGGGCTCCTGCAGTTCCTCTACAGCACGAAACTCTGCTTCTCACAAGACTAGCACATAGCAGCTGTGGCAGGGGTTGGGATCCCCTCAGGAGTAGGAGACCCCCAACATCCCATTCCCAGGGTCCTCACCTTCCCACCCACAAGCAGCAACTCCTGTCCATCCACATTGCCACATGATGATCACTCTGCCCCTGTGTTTCACAGCACTGCAGGGAACCCTGCCCCAGTCTCATCTCTGCAGATTTTGTCTCTCCCCAAGGATGGCAAACCCAGACCATAGGGTGCGACAAGACTTCTTGCAAACATAGAACGGTTTGGTTTGGAAGCACCTCAAAGCCCATCCAGTCCCACCCCTGCCATGGGCAGGGACACCTCCCACTGCATCAGGGGCTCCAAGCCCCATCCAACCTGGCCTTGAACCCCTCCAGGGATGGGGCAGCCACCACTGCTCTGGGAAACCTGCGCCAGGGCCTCCCCACCCTCACAGAAAAAAAATTTCTCACTAAGATCTCATCTCAATCTCCCCTCTTGCAGCTAAAAACCATTCCCCTCGTCCTCTCCCTTCCCTCCCTGATCCAGAGCCCCTCCCCAGCTTTCCTGGAGTCCTTTTCAGCACTGGAAGCTGCTCTAAGGTCTCCTCACAGCCTTCTCTTGCTGAGGCTGGACAACCCCAACCATCTCAGCCTGGCGTCATATGCAAGGTTCTCCAGCCCTCAGATTATCTCCATGGCCTCCTCTGGCCTTGGTCCACCAGCTCCATGTCTTCCCTGTGCTGAGGGCTCCAGAACTGGACTCAGGGCTCCAGGTGGGTCTCACTAGAGTGGAGCAGATGGGCAGAATCCCCTCCCTCCCTGCTGGTCCCTCTGCTTTGGGTGCAGCCCAGGACACGGTTGGTTTCTGTGCTGTGAGTTCATGTTGCCGGCTGATGTTGAGATTTTCATCCCACAGTACTCCAAGCCTTTCTCCACAGGGTTGCTCTCAATCCCTTATGCTNAAAAAACAAAGAAAATAAAAAAACAAAAAAAAAAAAAAAAAAAAAAAAAAAAAAAAAAAAAAAAAAAAAAAAAAAATAAGGAAAAAGCTTTTTTTTTTTTTTGCTTTAGGAAACAAAAAGCTCTGGGTGCCCATGCTGTCAGGGACGCTTCTTCTCAGAATGCAGCAGAAGAAAAGTCTGAGCATGACTGCAATGGGCAAGCTGTGCCCAGCACTGTGTTTTTACCCTTTACCCAAGCTGTGCTTTACTACAACGCAGAGAAAACAGGTTTGTTGGTGGCTGTTTTCCCCATTGAAACACAGCCAAATCCTTCTCTTCATGCACTGATGAGAAAGTGAGGAACAATCTCTGTTGGGATGGTCAGAAAGTAAAGCTGGGGTCCCTGCCCCTCTCCAGGCAGCCCTGCTGGGGCTCAGCAAGACCAAGTAAACCTGGGGGCTGGAGGGCAGTGGTGTGATGGTATCTCAGAGGAGCAGATACATGGGAGGAGAGGCACTGTGGGGCTGTTTACATGTTCATATTGGTGCCTGTGGGCTCTGTGCTGGGAAACATCGATGCTTCACTGGCAGAAAAGGCTGGCAGTGGTGGGAATGGGCAGCGGATTCACCCTGCTCCACATCTAATAACACTTAGCATGGGAGTTGATGAGCAGCTTATGTCTCTGGGTACCTGCTACCTTCCAGAGCAGCCCCAGCACCACAGCAGCTCCATGCTCTCTACTTCTTCCCATCCATCCATGAGCTGCTCTCCCTGCTCCCCTCCCAAAGCCTCTGGGCTTTTACCCCTTGCAGCAACCTGTCCTATCACTCCCCTGCACACAGAAGCAACCCCAGGGAGCAGTTTGGAGAGCAGCACGTGGGGCTGGGACCACAAACAAGCACACAGGACGTGCCTTGGGGGGGTGGGGAGCATGTTCATGTATACAGAAGGCCCATATGTGCAAACAAACATGGTCAATTCTGAAGAGGATGTGGAAGAAGGTGGGGGTGGTGAGAGACCGAGGTGTCAGATGTTCATCTGTCTGCAGTATGGAAACTTGATGGGTTTGCCACAAACCATCTCCCACCGTCATAGAACCATAGAACAACCAGGTTGGAAGAGACCCACAGGGTCATCGAGTCCAACTGTTCCTATCAAAGTTTCGTGCCATCTAGAGCGTGCAGAGAGGCGCAGGGTGAGGATCTGCCTTGGCGCTTGTGAACACCAAATAAAAGGGGAAAAACAGACATTTTATCAAAATTCTTTATTTTCTAGAACCATGACTTCACATGTGTAAGCCAGGGCCACTCATCATCCAATGCTGAGACTCAGCCAGACTCCCACAAATGCCGCTCTCCCATAAACAGCATGGTTATCTTCACAGGAACATATTGCCTAGGCCATGTGTTAATATCTTAAATAATTTAAAATAAGATAAGAACAATTGAGGTGCAGCCCATGGGCCTTCCCAAGCCATGGGTGAAGTTGTCAAGGCAGAGAGACGAGGCTGCAGACTGGTCTGTGCAAGCCAAGGCTGAGTAGCATCAGCCCGACACACGGTGCCTCGCAGAGCCCTTCCAGAAGTCCCTTGGTGTTCCCTGCAGATGACGCGAGCTCATGCAGCTCCTGTCATCCCAGGGTCCTGCTCCGTCGCAGGAGCTCAGGATAACACAATTCATGCATGACAGCAGCTACACTTGCCATCTTGCTTCGTTCAGTTCTGCTTCAAGTTTTGCAGGAAACTTTGCACCCAGGTGTCACTGGGGTTGGCACAGACTTGGCGGCCTCTCTTTGTGATGAATCTGTGGGGCAGGAATGAGACACGTTAGACCTCTAATCGAACCTGCATTCCAGGAGATCCTGGACCTCAGCTTTGGGGCATTGCAAGAGGGTCGCCGCTGTGCCTGAATATGATGCTGAAACCAGCAGCCAGCTGTGTTTTCCTTTGCTCCCACTCCTTTTCCCACACAACCTCCTTGACTGCAGCAGGAACATCCCCGGGCATCCCCACAAGAGGATCCCTGGCAGCCCCTGTGCAAGCCCTCCTGCCTTGGGGTTGCCCTCACCCTGCTCTGTTCCTGCAGCCCCTTTGCCCTCAGCCACCCCGCAGGGCTGCTCTCTCCCACACACACCCCACAGCCACTGACCCCGCGCTGTCCCGCCTTCCCTGCCCCCAGGACTCAGTGCTGGCTACTTACACGATGGCTGGCAGGGTGCAACTGGTGCTGGTGCTGTAGTGACGCAGGATGAGCTTCTGTGGGAGCTTGTGGGCCGTGTAAGAGAAACAGCAGATTGGGAGATCAGATCCAACTGGAAGAGGCAAGGAGAGACAATGTGAGCATGTGCTGGGCTGTGCATCGGGAGCAGCCAGTCCATCAGCTGAGGGACCATGCTGGCAGGGAAGGGAGTGAGGATATAGAGACTAATTCAGGTTGAAATGGACATTGGGCATCATCTGGTCCAACACCAGGAACATGCAGACAGGTGCTGGGGGAGATTCCCACTTGGTCATTGCTCAGAGCTTTGCTTCCCAAACTCCCCCAGCCCGAGGGTAGAGACTTAAGTCCCTAAACTATAAGGAATAAGTACTCCAAGCCCAAGATGGATGGATGGATGGATGGATGGATGGATGATTTTCTAATTCTGGGGCTACTACATGCAGCTGATCTCAGTGAAGAGTTCAGAGTGGCACAAGTGCTGAAAAATTCTCAGTTACCAGCCAGGAACACTCAAGAGAGAAATGATAGCAAAGGCTGAGATCTACTCTTCCTTCACAAATGAAAAAGCAGGACTCACCTGGGCCAGCAAAAGTTTGGGAACAAGAGGTTGCAATGAGAAGAAGAGCAAAAACAGCTGCGGAGATCTTCATCTTCCCACTGGGTGAGGACAGTCAGAGAGGAGCAGAGGCTCTGGCAAATGCAGCTTGGACTGAAGGAGCTGGATTCAGCTCCCTTTTAAAAGGGAGTCCTGGAGGCAGCAGGGAGAAGACCCAGTGGAAATTCCAGGATGATGACAGAGGATGACATGAAAGTGAAACAGCTGAAGGGAATTTAAAACAATAAAATAGCAGAAAGAAAGGGATATGGGTCCATCAGGGCCAAGTGTGCTGAGCTCTGACTCATCGCTCATTGTCGACTTCATCAAATCAAAAGGAAATGAAAATATGCCAAGCAGCATAGCTACAAAGAGAACTGTTTGTGGGAGCTGCGGGAGGGATTTTCCCTGTGTGTCTGGATAAGCAAAAGACAAGGAGTTTATCTAAAATTATGCAACTCTGGAAAAAAAACCCCAACGGGCTCCAACACACACTTGTGCCAGGCATCTTTATCAAGGATTGCTGAACCACAGCACGTGGAGCTGAGAGGGGGCTGGACAGCAGGCTCTGTGCTGCATAAAGCACTATCGGTCCCACAGGGCTTGGCTTAGCTCGGATCAGCAAGGAGCTGAGGCTGGAGGCTCCTCTGGATATCGTCCAGTTCAGCCCCTGCTCAAAGCAGGGTCAGACAACTCTGTGGGTCCCACCAGCTCCACGGTGGTGCCCGCAGCACATCCCCCACCAAATGAGTGACCTCCATGGCAATGGTCTATCACTTAACAGGTTTATGGACACTTTTTCTCTTTCTCAAATGATGCTGTTCTCTTCAGTCATTGATTACTTCATAAATCATGGTTCTAAGTTTGAGGAGGTGCCTTATTACAAGGAGATACCTGATGATGTTAGAGGTGCACACATGAAAGGGGTGATGCACACATGAAAGGGGTGATGCACAAGTGGATTGAAAAAGATCTGGAGCTATAAATTCTGCATGGAGATGAAATCCATGCTGTGCTAAACCAACTGATGCACAACAAGTAGAAACACTTCCACATTACCAGGACCATGTCTGGATGGGTTTTGAATATCTCTAGGGATGGAGACTGCACGACCTCTCTGGGCAACCCGTTTCAGTGTTCAGTAATGAAGTTTTAGCTGATGTTTAAATTGAATTTCCCATTGCCTTTTGCACTGTCACTGGCCACCACTGAGAAGAATCCAGCTCCATCCGCTTTGCTCCCCACACACATGTTGATAAGATTTCCCTGAACCACCTCTTTTCCAGTTCCAGCTCCCTCAACCTCTCCTCCTAGGAGAGACACTTGAATCCCTTAATCAACTTCATGGTCCTTCACTGGATTCTCTCCAGTATGCCCGTGTCTGTCTCATACTGGGGAACCCCCAATTGGACCCAGCACTCCAGCAGTGCTCTAACCTCCCTTGACCTGCTGGCAATGCTCCTGCCAATGCAGCCCAGGAGTATGTTGGACTCTTTTGTGGCAAGGGCACAATGCCCATCATGTCTAATTTTGTGCCTACCAGGGTCCTGGGCCCTTTGATGTCAAGCTGCTTTCCAGCTGGTTGGCACCAGCGTGTACCAGTACCCAAGGTTGTTCCTCCCCAAGGGCAGAAATTTGCTCTTCACTTTGTTGAAGTGATAAGACAAGAGGAAATAGCCTCATGTTGCACCAGGGCAGGTTCAGATTAGATATTAGGAAAAAATTCTTCCCTGAAAGGGTTCTCAGGCATTGGCAGAAGCTGCGTGGTGCAGTGGTGGAGTCACCATCCCTGGGGGGGTTTAAAAGATGAGTGGATGAGGTGCTCAGGGACCCGGCTCAGTAGTGGGAGGGTATGGTTGGACTCAATGACCCTAAAGGTCTTTTCCAACCAAATGATTCTATGATTCTATGAACTTCATGAGGGTTTTGTCAGCCCATTTCTCCACCTTGAGGAGGTCCCTCTGGATGGCAGCGAGTGCCCCTGGTGCGTCTGCCACTCCTCCCAGCTTTGTGCCACTGCAGACTTGCTGAGGGTGCACTTTGCCCCATCATCCACGTCACTGAGATATTAAAGAGCACTGGCCCCACTATCAATTCCTCAGGTGCCCGTCTGCCAACTGGTCTCCAGATGGACTTTGTGCCATGGACAACAACTCTCTGAGCCCAGCTCTTCAGCCAGTTCTCAGTCCCTCAGTCCCTCTCATTGCCACTTGTCCAATCCCTGCTTCATCAGTTCACCCATAAGGATGTTACAGGAGCCTTACTAAAGCCAAATCAAACAACATCCACTGTGCTGCCCTCACCCACCAAGCAGCCATCTCCTCACAATCAGCAAACTACTCACAGTCACCACAACAGCCACCAGCCTCCATAAAGCAGTCAAATTGTGGGATCTCACCCTGCTTTGGAGGGTCTTTTCAGGCAGAAGGGGCTTTGCCACCCCCAAACTAAGTCCCCAGAGCAGCCAGGAGTTTGCTGGAAGAGGCCGTTTGCCACACTGGAAATATTTTGCCAGCCTGAACCTCTCCCTTCAAAAGCTTCTTTGAGTTCAAGATGGACATTCTGGCCAAAAAAAATGAGAAACAAGTGGTGGGGAACCTGCCTGGCACTGGAGAGCCTGTCAAGCCATGGCAGGTCCCTGGCACAGAAGAAGTGCCAGCGCAGTGCTGGGGAGGTGTTCCAGCCCTCGAACGGGAGGTTCTCCAGCCTTTGGATCATCTCCATGGCCTCCCACGGACTCACTCTGACAGCTCCATGTCCTTCCTTGCTGAGGACTCCAGAACTGACCACAGGGCCACAAGTGAGGTCTCACGAGGGTCAGTCGGAGGGGCCCTGGGCAGAGGTGCACAGCACAACGAGAAGTGGCTCCAGCTTTTGGCTGAATCGCTGCACAGCAAAACCAAATTATGGCTTTTTACCACAGAAACATATCATGCAGAAACCCACATTGGGAGTTTTCTGTTCCTCTTGGCTTGCAATTTAGATGCTAGTGTGTACACGGGGAAATGACAAGCGCCGGCTGCCAGCACCGCAGTGCCGGGCAAGAAAGGTTGTGGCTGCAAACAGACAACTTTGTGGCTAACACCAGCCAGAGGCAGCTTTGCTCATGGCAACTTCACAGCTTCTGTTCTCCAGCCTTGCTGCTTGCAGGGAGCGAGCCAGAGGGTCACGGTGCAGCACGGAGCACCAGGGGTCATGGGGAGGTGTGATGGGGGTGTGATGTGATCAGCATCAGGAAATTCTGTCCTCCATGCAGAAGCCCTAAGATGGTCAGCGGAAGGCAAGGAGCTGTCATTTACTGCTAATGAGTTTGCCAGAGCTGGAGAAGGAGGGTCTGCAAAGCGCTGCTGCAGCTGCAGGCACTTGGTGTGTCATCGGCATAAACAGATCAGCACTTACAAAACTGCCCTTTGTCAGCTGTGGGGTTGTTTCCCCTGGAGTGCTGAGAAGCCTCCTGGAAGGGGGGCACCTTTCCCTCTCCAGATGCTCCTCTGCGCCGCTGACCCCCTGCCCCAGGATTCCTGCTCTGAGCCACTGGCTGTGATTCCACGGCAAACCTGGCTGTGCGCTCCTGCCAGGCTGCTCCCTCCGATGCCAGCTTCGGTTTCCACTTTTCTCTTTCTGTTTTCACTTCTCTGGTTAATCTCAAAGCGCCCTGCTGTCACAGTGCCAGCAGTTTAAGCAGTTAAATGCTGATCTCTCTCAAGCTTCCTGTATTATTCCTGGAATACAGCAATTTTTTATCAGTGCGGCCCCACTCAAGAGTAGGGCATGCGATTTATTTGGGTGCAGGCAGAATATAAAAAGAAGGCTAGAATTATTCAAAGAGGAAGATTATGGAGAAGGATGTTCTAGCAAGAGCTGAGTCTTCATCCCCTGCAACAGACAGCGGCAAGGATTAGCCCAGAAGCTTTGAGACTCCATCAAGCACCCCAAAATCCTGAGGCGGCTAAAAGCCACAGGTCACAGAGCACACACCCCCAGGGCAGAGGGGTGCAGGTTACTCTGCAGCTCTGCATTCAGTTGTGCAGCCTTCAGCACAGGGAGGACATGGAGCTGTTGGAGCGAGTCCAGAGGAGACCACAGACATGGTCTGAGGGCTGGAGAATGTCCTCTATGAGGACAGGCTGAGAGAGTTAGGGTCATTCAACCTGGAGAAGAGAAGGCTGTGGGGAGCCTCCAGTGCTGAAACGGGCTCCAGGAAAGCTGGGGAGGGGCTCTGGATCAGGGAGGGCAGGGAGAGGATGAGGGGGAACTGTTTTGAGCTGCAAGATGAGATCTTAGGGAGAAATGTTTTCCTGTGAGGGTGGGGAGGCCCTGGCCCAGGTTGCCCAGAGCAGGGGTGGCTGCCCCATCCCTGGAGGGGTTGAAGGCCAGGTTGGATGGGGCTTGGAGCCCCTGATGCAGTGGGAGGTGTCCCTGCCCATGGCAGGGGTGGGACTGGATGGGCTTTGAGGTTCCTTCTGACCCCAAAAGTTCCCATTCTGTGATGGTGATTGCTGTCCCTGGGCCAGCGGGGAAGGCTTCTCTACCTTCCCCTGAGGGTACAGCTCCCCTATGGGGACCACACCATCCCAGCCCCACACTGTACCACCATCATGTGAGCACACAAAGGGATGTCATCCTGGCCCCATCACACCTGCTGGCTGATGGATCCCCTTGCCCATGAGCCCACAAGTGGTGCAATCTCTGGCACAGAATCATGGAATCACCAGGTGGGAAAAGACCCACCGGATCATCAAGTCCAACCATTCCCACCAATCACTAACCCATGTCCCTCAGCACCTCGTCACCCTGTCCCTTAAACCCCTCCAGGGAAGGTGACTCATCCCCCTCCCTGGGCAGCCTCTGACAGTGCCCAAGGACCCTTTCTGTGAATTTTTTTTTCCTAATGGGGGGTGTTTGGCTGTGGAGATGCCTGGGACAGAATTGCAGTGCCCTGGAGGTCACAGCCTCACCCCTCTGCCCTGATGAAGCCCAGCCCCACCAAGTCCCTCTCGCACCTCTCTGCTTGGTTCCAGGGATGCTGGTGGCCACATGGGGAGGCTACGGGGCTGTGGCATTGCCAGCCAGCACTGCTGGAACTTCAAGCCCTCCCCAGGGATGTGGGTACCAGGCAGAGCCCGTGCTGGCCAGGGAAGCTGGACAATGACCCTTTTGAAGGGCATGAGCCCATCTGGGGTGGCAAAAGGCTCAGCATCATGGGGAGTGGGATGAGACCTGTACTTCAGAAGACACTGCAAAGTGCCCTGACCTACAAACAGTCCCGACGCGTGGGAAGTGGTTTGCACCTTGCCGTGAGCCCAAAATAAATCATGAGGTTTGTAGATATCCGAGCTCTGCTGCTGGTCTCCATGCATGACCACTGCAGCTAGAGAGCTCACACCTCGCTGTGGAGTTTCCTACCCTATGTCTGTGCTTGGGGAGGGACCGACAGCAGGCATGTCCCTGCCACACACTGCAAGGAGAGGGATCAGGCTGGCGCTGGTGGACACAGGGTAATCAGGAGGTCCAGTGGCCATAAGTTAGGAAAGTGTCAACTCTTGTCTCGGACCCATCCCTGCACAGAGGAGGGTCATGACACAAGTCCTGTGAGGAACAGCTGAGGCACCTGGGGCTGTTCAGTCTGGAAAAGCGAAGGCTGAGGGGAGACCTCATCATTCTCTGCAGCTCTAAGAAAGGAGGCTGTAGTGAGGTGGGTTCTGGGCTCTTCTCCCAAGGAACAAGGGATGGGACAAGAGGAAAAGGCCACAAGTTGTTCTAGGGGAGGTTTAGCTTGGATATTAGGAAACATTCCTGTACTGACAGAGTAGTGAAGCCCTGGCAGAGGCTGCCCAGGGCAGTGGTGGAGTCTCCATCCCTGGTGGGATTCAAAAACCCTGCGGCCGTGGTTCTTGGGGACATGGTTTAGCAGGCATGATGCAATTGGTCTGACGGTTGGACTGGATGAGCTGAGAGGGTTTTTCTGACCTTAATGATTCCATGATTCTCTGATACATAGACAACCTCAAAGCCCCCATGGGGAGCAACCGGCCACCCTACACTCTGTGGGACACTTGCAGCCAGGCCACTCAAATCTTGTGGAGAGCAGGGGTCCAGGAGCTCTTGCGAAAATGAAAACAGTTTTGTGGCTTCCTTCTTTTACTTTTTGCTCGATTATGATGAGCACACAAGTCCCAGTGAGTTAATTTATAAACTAGTTCTGGTTTTCATCCTAGCAGAGATCTGAATTTTCAGCCTGCTCTTCCTGCACTTCCTGGAGGTCACACCAACAATCTGAAGGAGGTGGGCTGTCCACTAGGGCAGAGCAGGAAGCCCCAGTAGAGATTCTTCATGTGGTCCTCCCAGACATTTACAGGGATTGAGGGATGCTGATGGGAACCAGCAGTTGGGGCAAGCCGGGAGCTCAGACCTACAGCCTCTTCCCTAAGGTGTAAATTGCTAAAACTTCAGTTTTCCCTGTTCTTTCATTTCTTTTCATGCCCAGGATGGACAGGGATGTGGAGCAATGAGGCTTTTTTCTTTGACTTTAAATTCATACATCCTTGGAATCACATAGTGGTTGGGGGAGGAAGGGATGTTAAACCCATCCAGTGCCACCACTGCCATGGGCAGGGACACCTCCCACTGCATCAGGGGCTCCAAGCCCCATCCAACCTGGCCTTGAACCCCTCCAGGGATGGGGCAGCCACCACTGCTCTGGGCAACCTGGGCCAGGGCCTCCCCACCCTCACAGCAAAACATTTCTTCCTCAGATCCCCTCTCAATCTGCCCTCTTGCAGCTCAAAACCATTCTCCTCATCCTCTCCCTGCCCTCCCTGATCCAGAGCCGCTCCCCAGCTTTCCTGGAGCCCCTTTCAGCTCTGGAAGCTGTTCTAAGGTCTCCCCACAGTCTTCTCCAGGCTGAACAACCCCAACTCTCTCAGCCTGGCCTCATACAGGAGGTTCTTCAGCCCTTGGATCATCTCCATGGCCTCCTCTGGACTCACTCCACTAGATCCATGCCCTTTGCTTTGAAACACTGTGGTGTTCTCTGTGGTTTGCTTTGTTTCAAAAGAAAGGACAGGAAAAATGTGAGGCATCAACCATTCGAAAGTTACAGCATTCCTAGGGAATTTTTCCCAGCAAATTCCCCTGCTGGAGGAAGATTAAACCCTCAATGATATCCATTATTTTTCATCAGCTACAAACACCTCCCTGGCGTGATTCAATTTTGTGGAAGCACGAAGGGGTCTCTTGTGCAACGTGGCTGGTGACCGCTCCTGCTGCCTGGACGGGGTGGCTCTGCTTTCCTCTTCATCCAGTGTGGTGGAGCCAGATGTTTCCTAGTCACTCCCACACAAACAGGTTCCCATTGAAGACAATTCCAGCACATGATGTCATCTCCAGATCACCAACATTTCTCTAGAATGGGGAGGGTAATCTTCTGGGCACTCATGGGAAGTCGCAAGTTCCTTACTGTGAACAGAGCGGGATGGAGATCCTGCAGGTAGAAGTGGATCCTTCCCAGCAGTGGTTTCAGAACCCAGGACATTTAGATGAGATCTTAGGAAGAAATGTTTTGCTGGTAGGGAGTGGAACTAGATGGGCTTTGAGGTCCCTTCCCACCCAAACCACTTTATGATTCTACAATCAGCAGAGAGAGGCACAGATTCATCCATCCATTCAGATCCCACTCCATCAGGTTACCCATCCCCAGATATCCTGAGATGCTGAGGAGAGATCCTGCCCCTGCAGGCAGAGCGTCCAGCCAGGCAGGAGGTGGGAACTCAGTGTTCAGTCAGATGCCAGCTGGACCAGGAATCAGCTCTGAGTTAGCGTCTGCTTTCTTGGCTCTTCTAGTTGCTCAGGGAATAGAAGTTGGGGATATACGTAAGAGCGTAGTTGGCTTCTGAGCTGTTCCCTCTGATCATACTTCAAGCATTCATGGACCATGTCGTGACATCTGCCACCTACAGCCAGCTGGTCATGTCCTGCTCCCAGGGCACGTGGGGTGGGTGGGGGAAATACTATTTATGGCTCAGAAATGGTCAGAGAAAAAGCAAGTTTCATTAAAACAGAAGGATTTTTAGGAAATCTGCATTGACTATTGGAATGCTTTCAATGAGATATTTTTCCACATCAAGCAGCTGAAAAACCCCCGAGTCTTTATACCTTTGTCAGCAAGCAGATACCAAATTATTTTGGACCTCTTCTTAATGACTCAAAAGCATTTTCTCGGTTTAGCTGAGTCACTTTAGATCAGTTCATCCTAAATACCATATGATACCAGGACTGGTTTGGGCTGAAACTTTTCTGCTGCTGAAAGCCAAAAATAACACCAAAGTCAGAGTGTTTGCTTTCCAGAGCTCCACGTTTTCCCTAGAAATCTGACAAAAGCCCCTTCTCTGCCAGCTCTTCGCAGGCTGGATAGAGGTGGGAGGCTGTAGTCATATCAGTGATGCTTGGAAAGGTTGTGACATGCTCCTAAAAAATGCTTCCTCACTTGCTCCCCCTCCCAGTCGTGATGAAATGAGAAAGTAATTTCTCCTAGCTCTTCCCCCTTCCAGAAAGAGGGGAAGCTGCGTGTCTTCATTGAATCATAGAATCATAGAATCATAGAATCGTTAGGGGTTGGAAGAGATCTTAAGGATCATCTAGCTCCAACCCCCCTGCCATGGGCAAGGACACATCCCATTAGATGAGGCTGCTCAACATTCCATCCAACGTTGCCTTGAATCCTAACCCTTCATCTGAGCCTGGAGGTGCTCTAAGATGGAGAGATGGCTGTGAAAGAGTAGGTCAGAGCACCTCAGGGGGAATTAGGTTCCTCACATAGCACAACCCTGGTGTGAGGTGGAACTCTCCCACCAAGGCTCCAGCTGGTTTCAGTATCCATGCCCCGGGCTGTTGTCTACCCTTGCCCCCACCATCAGTGCTTGGAGCCAGCAGGACAGGCTGGTCATCTGGCTGATGTTGCACTCATTTACATTGAGGGGTAGGATAGAGGTCTGCTGCAAACCCCTAAAAAATCCCAGGAGAAAGTGCTAAGTAAAGCAAATACCCAAAATAAATGTGGAGATGACAGAAATAGGGAAATTCTTGGTCTTGAAAGGGAAGTCTTGACAAAAAATGGTGAAGCTGGATGATGTAAGTTGCTATTTACAGTAGGGTTGGATGTTGAGGAATTAGAACTAGCTCAGAAAAGGAATCATAGAGTCATGGAAGGGTTTGGGTCATAAAGGATGTCAAAGCCGATCCAGTTACATCCCCTGCTGTGGGCAGGGACACCTCCCACTGGATCAGGGGCTCCAAGCCCCATCCAACCTGGCCTTGAACCTCTCCAGGGATGGGGCAGCCACCACTGCTCTGGGCAACCTGGGCCAGTGAATCATTTCTCCCTAAGATCTCATCTCAATCTCCCTTCTGGCAGCTCAAAACCATTTCCCTTGTCCTATCCCTGCACTCCCTGATCAAGAGCCCCTCCCCAGCTTTCCTTGAGCCCCTTTCAGTCCTGGAAGGACACGTGCAGAGTCCCCTCAGACTCTCTGAAGCCTGTAGAGCATGCGTAGCCCACTGGTGATGGCTCCCGTCTCCTGCTCCTGGGGCAGCACAGGCTGTGCAGGTGTGAGAGGGACCGAGCCCATAGCAGAGGAGATCTCAGCCCCTCTGTCCCCATTCAGCCTCATCTCATCCATGCTCTTCGGCCAAACTGCACAGCTCTTGGAAGGATGCAATTTTACCTCCAAGCTGCTTGGGCCACTTGGGTAATAGCGGTCTGTTGACAAATGCAGGAACCTCCACAGAGGAACTTCTTTCTGAGGGACATGCATGAAAGAAACAGAAATAGCAATGGTGATTGTTTCATATCCTGTGTCTCTGGAGATGCTCTGAATTGAGTGCAGAGCTTCTCCCTTCCGGGGTTGGGGTTGCTGCTCTGTTCCACCACGAGACTGTTCCACAAGCAGCCTCCCCTCTGGGGGAAATTCCACCATGCCTACGCAAGCCGCTGCACAGACCTCCTCTCCCCATAAATTGAGGACTCGATGGACGTCTCAGCACCAGACAGAAAAGAGGCTTTCAAGCTCCACTTGCCTGCTCCAGCTTCAGCTTCAGCCGTCACATCTCTGCTGACATGAAGGTCTTTGTGGCTGCCCTCATTGTTCTCGTTGCCGCCTTCTGCTACCAGACCTCTGCCGCTCCACGTAAGTCTGGGTTCTTCCCCTTCTCTCTAAGTGGGGACAGGAGAGATGTGGCTGTGGGGACAGGTCTTTTCTGCCAGCCCTTCCACCCCTGGGTCGGACCATCCTCAGGGAGGTGCTCCAGGGCCAGCGGGGCTCTCCTGCCATGGGAAATGCAGCACTCAAAGCATGGCGAGAGCTGTGTCACTACCAGCCCAGGGTGAACCCAAACAGAACCAAAGAAAGAAGGAAGAAGTCTTTTCCTTTTCTATTCCACCTCCATGTCCTCATCACTCCCCAGACCTGGGGTCTCCTGGCTCCCCATCCCGGCTCCCCATCCCGTGCCACTGCTAATGACTGTCTTTCCCTTCACAGTTGGCTCCGACCCACCAACCTCCTGCTGCTTCACCTACACTGCCCGGCAGCTGCCCCGCAGCTTCGTGGTGGAGTATTATGAGACCAACAGCCAGTGCTCCCAGCCGGCCGTCGTGTAAGTGCTCTTCTCCAGGGCAGTGTGGGCTCTGCCTTTGTGGGGAGAGAGGGAAAGGCCCCTTTCCCAAAGACAGCCTCCATGGAGCCTGAAGACAGGGAATAGGGGACAGAAGGTGCAAGTGATGCTCTGTGGGCTCAGCGTGCAGGGGGCTGGCACCGGTCCTGCTCCATCCACATAGAATCATAGAATAGTTTGGATTGGAAGGGACCATGAAGATCATCTGGTCCAACCCCACTGCAGAGAGTAGGGACATCTTCAAGTAGATCGTATTGCTCAGAGGCCCATCCAACCTGACCTTGAATGTTTCATGGTGTTTCATGAGCGTTCACCTGATGATCATGATGTGCTGCCTGCCCAAATCCTGCTGAGCTTTGGGAGAGCTGGGGCAGGGTGCCCTTCCCTGCGATGCTCTCCCACCTCTCTCCCACCACTCCCTCCACCTGGATGCAGGGGATGAGAGGGACAGGATGGCAAGAGGTGTAAGGTGATGCTCCATGGGCACAGCACACAGGGCGCTCACCCCAGTTCTGCTCCATCCACATGATGAGCATGATGTGCCACATGCCCAAATCCTGCAGATCCTCTGGAGAGGTTGGGGCTGGGTTCCTGGCTGGGTTCCTTCACTCTCATCAAGATCTCTCCTTTCTGCACCCCACAGGTTTGTCACGAGGAGGGGCCGCGAAGTCTGCGCCAACCCCGAGCAGGACTGGGTCCAGCAGTACGTGAGTGAGCTGGAACTGAACTGAGCTCCCGGGACAGACCCTGCTGCCAGCGCTGGCTCCATCAGGAATGCCTCAATGCCATTTCAAACTAATTATTCCAAACTAATCTGAATTTAGTGTTTTTACCTATTTAATTTTTGTATAGGAGAGGGATCATGTGCAATAACTCCACTCTAGACAAATAAGGATATTATTTAATAGACATATTTTTTTTAAATGAAGACTTATGCTCAGGTTCTATTTGCTGTACTTAATTATAATTTTTTACATCATATTTAATTCAAAATTTGAAAAATAAATATTTTTGTAAGAACTTTCTGTCTTTGCCTCTATTTGCGATGACAAAAGCTGAAATCACACTAGTGGTAAAGTGCTCTTTATTCTCTTTTCTGTGTCGTTAAATCCCCCACAAGTTTTCCCTCTCCGAACATGTTGCTTTGCACCTTGAGAGAGAAAAAACATGAAGGAGGAGGCGTGAGAAGGGCTGAGGTTACATTCAGATAGTTTGACTCACTCTTTTTACGAGGTATTTAATCACCACCTCTGATGACTTCTGGCAGCTGATTAAATTCCATCACTGGCCCCATTCAAGTCAATTAAAATGTTACCTGTAGGGGCTGGAATTTCACGTGGTGGTTGTTTCAGGGGGTGCCTTCTGCAAGCTGGAGCTAAAATGGATCAGCTGTTCCCAAGCTGAGGATAGAAAAAATATGTTTCACTGCAAGATTGTCAGAACTATTTCATCAAACTCTCCTTCAGCTTCAGGACCATGAGGCTTGGCAGATGTGACCTGATGGGAAAAGATGCTTTTCCTTCTGCCCATCTCTGGAGATGCAGGGTCCAGGGATGCAGTGTCCAGGGATCTACCCACCTTGCAGCTCGAAACCATTCCCCCTCTTCCCATCCCTGCCCTCTCTGATCCAGAGCCCCTCCCCAGCTTTCGTGAAGCCCCTTTCAGCTCTGGAAGCTGCTCTAAGGTCTCCCCACAGCCTTCTCATGCCCAGGCTGACTAACCCCAACTCTCCCAGCCTCTCTCTATCTCCCAGGGGAGGTGTCTGGGGGAGGAAGGAGAGTGTCAGTTGTATCAGGAGACTCATTGCTTGAGGAACTGCAGCCCCCAGCTCCTTCATTCCTGAGGCAGCGTGCACTCCATCAGTCATCCTGCCCCAGCGCTGACTGCACCCAGTCTAAAACAGCATCTGAAGAGGAGGGGGGTGAATGGGAGGGCAGTGCCAGGGAACAGGATCAGACTCTTCACCGAGGAGCTGCCTGGAGGGATCCCATGACTCATGGTTCGGGTGGGTATCACCATGAGTGTGGCTGTGCCTTGGTGACAAGGAGCTGCTCCTGCATGCGAGGGCCTGGCTTGGGTCACAGCGTGGAGTCCCAACGCACTGCACACCCCAGCACCAGCGTCAGGAACAGGGGTCATCGCTGCCACTCTGGAGGTGAGGACACCTTGGCTGCTGGGCACCAGCCAGCCTGACTGCCAGAGTCCAGTAGCTTCACCGTGAGGGCTGAGATCGGTGCAAAGTAGGGTGCTCCGTCCTTCCCTCACTTCAGGGAAGAGCAGGAAGAGGGGACAAGAATCAAAAAATCACAGAACAGTTTGAGATGGAAGGGACCTCATAGCCCATCCAGTCCCAATCTCTTGCCATGGGCAGGGACACCTCCCACCGGATTAGGTTGCTCATAGCCCCATCCAACCTGGTCTTCAACCCCTCCAGGGATGGGGCAGCCACCACTGCTCTGGGCAACCTGGGCCAGGGCCTCCCCACCCTCACAGCAAAACATTTCTGCCTAAGATCTCATCTCAATCTCCCCTCTTGCAACTCAAAACCATTCCTTTTCATCCTGCACTCCCTGATCAAGAGCTTGATGGTGAATGGAGGAGACCTGCAGTGGGGTCATCCCCAAACAGCTTGAACTTCTCCAGTCCCTCATAGGTACAAGCCCCATCTTCCTATGGCGCTGGAAGAAGTTTCACAACACTGGTGTTCCTTGTTGAAGGACACAGAGTGCAGAGTCACTCGGGGAGCACCATCCCACCCCCACACCGTTTGAGCTTGTCACAAACAACCCCATGAGCCAACGTCCTTAACAACCCGGGTCACATTCAAGCCACCCACGGCTGACACCCACCCTGGGTACCTCAGCTCACTCCTCACCACTATTCTGGGAGTCCTGAATTGCTCATGTCTTTCTTGATATTACACCCACCTACGCGTGACAGCTCAGAGGAGCCCTCAAAGTGCTTGTGAAGAACACGGCGCACTCGTTACTCCACACCCACAGGCACAGAGGTGTGAATGAAGCCTGCACGAGCAAGGCAAAGGCTTCCAGCAAGCTGCTGTGTACCTCCAAGGCCCTCAAGAAGTCGTGCGTGCATGGAGAAAGCATCCTTGGGGATCTTCAGAACCACCACATTTTGCAAAGGAGGAGGAGTGCAGGAAGGTGGCCTGGGGTAGGGACAGGCAGGCAGGGGCTGCAGAACCCATGTTGCCATTAGCTCAAATCTGCGCCCACAGCAGGAGGTAGAACTGCCATAAGGGCTGATGCAGATGTTTGAGGCTGATCTTGCTGCTAGAGCTTAGTGGTGCAAGAAAAGCCTCAGATCAGAGGATCCCAGGATGTGCCCATGCTTATGTGTGGGTTTCAGGAGCCGATCACGATGCTCATCCCTTCCAGCAGGTTGAGGAAGGCAATTCTTCCCTCTACTCTGCTCTCCTGAGATCTCACCTGGAGCCCTGTGTCCAGTTCTGGAGTCCTCAGCACAGGGAGGACATGGAGCTGTTGGAGCGAGTCCAGAGGAGGCCATGGAGATGATCCGAGGGCTGGAGAACCTCCTGTACAAGGCCAGGCTGAGAGAGTTGGGATTGTTCAGCCTGGAGAAGAGAAGGCTGTGGGGAGACCTTAGAGCAGCTTCCAGTGCTGAAAGGGGCTTCAGGAAAGCTGGGGAGGGTCTCTGGATCAGGGAGGGAGAGGACGAGGGGAAATGGCTTTAAATTGGAAGGGGGAAGATTTAGATTGGACATGAGGAAGAAACAATTCACAGTGAGTGTGAGGAGGCCCTGGCCCAGGTTGCCCAGAGCAGTGGTGGCTGCCCCATCCCTGGAGGGGTTCAAGGCCAGGTTGGATGGGGCTTGGAGCCCCTGATCCAGTGGGAGGTGTCCCTGCCCACAGTTGGGTGTTGGAACTGGATGGTTTTGAGTTCCCTTTCCAACCCGAACCATTCCATGATTCTAAGATGGGTTTGCAGGCTCCATACAAAAGCAACGTTTTCTGAAAGCAGCAACAATCCCAGACTTCCAGGGCTGAGGAAGACACAGAAAGATTACGTTAGAGATGGTGCCTGGCTACCAATTTCCCCTACTGACCAGCAGAAGGCAGAAGTGGCAATAAGGACCCAAAAACATTCTGCTCAGTTCTTAGAAAGACACAGACCACTACTCACATCCCCCTAAGATGACAAAGCTTTTTCCGCAGATCTAAAAGAGAAAGATGCTCATAGTTTTTGAGAAAACACATTTCTAAAATTGCAGGTCAAGAATTTTTGTTGTAGTGAATCTTAACAGGAAGCTCAGTCAGCGTCTGTGGGTGACCACACTGTCTCTGGAGTTAGTGCCTAGAATTGTGACATTAATGTACTGACTGCTCAGAAAAACAGCTCTCTGATCACCGTGCCCCAGCCCGTCTGTCAGACATGGCATCCTGAGGGATCGCTGCCTTCAGTAAAACCACACACCTTGAGCAGATCAGCCCTGGGATCCACCACAGTACACGAGTGCCTCAAGCCAAAATGGCAAGATACTGGTATATACAGATGCTAGAATCACAGAATGGTTTGGGTCAGCAGGGACCTCAAAGCTAGTTCCACTCCCTGCTGTGGGCAAGGACACCTCCCTCTGGATCAGGCTCTCCAAGCCCTATTGAACCCAACCTTCAACACCTCCAGGGATGGGGCAGACACCACTTCTCCTGGGCTACAGCAGAGGGACAGAATCCCCTCCCTCCCTGCTGGTCCCTCTGCTCTGGACGCAGCCCAGGACACAGTTGGTTTCTGGGTTGGGAGCTCCCGTTGTTGGCTCATGTTGAGCTTCTCCTTCCCCAGCATTCCAAGTCCTTCTCCTCAGGGCTGCTCCAAATCCATTCTCTGCCCAGCCCATATTTGTGTGCAGGACAGCTCTGACGCAGCTGCAGGACCCTACGCGTGGCCTGGTTGAACTCCATGAGGTTTGCACACGTGCCCATCTTCCCTCAGCACATGGAAATCAAATGGAAATGGTGTGACTGTGATTGACCTGGCACAAATGTCAGTCCTTTGGGTAATAAAGAACCTGATGATGCCATTTGAGGGTCACCATCTTCTTGGAGCTGGGGAGCAGGGAAGACCTTCCTGCTCAGATCAGACCATACTGTGCTGTGCAGACATCCCTCAAAATCAGGGCAAGTGCTCCGAGCAGAATCAAAGAATCATTGAATCACTAAGGTTGGAAATGACCTCTAAACTCATCCAGTCCAACTGTCAGACCAACCCCACCATGCCTGCAAATCCGTGTCCTGAAGTGCCACAGACCCCTCTAGGGATGGAGACACCACCACTGCCCTGGGCAGCCTCTGCCAAGGCTTCTCCACTCTGTCAGTGAAGAAATTTCCCCTGATATCCACTCTAAAACTCTCTGGTGCAACTTGAGGCCATTCCCTCTTGTCACTTGTTACACAGGAGAAGAGACCTGGTCCTTGCTGGACAGGATCTGTGTGGAGGTCAGAGCCAGAAAATAACTGCATTTCCACCAAGGACAGGAGCAAGCTCCACTTGTTGCGACTTGAACAAGCAACCTGCTTGCCAATAGCTGTAGGAACAGCTTTAACTTTAACTCAGCAGGGACTCTAAAAGCTGGGTCCCAGTACTCGCAGCTTTCCTTTAGCTGCCTGTTCCAACTGGGCATCTCGGGGCAGGTGGTATCTGCCCCAAACATTTCCTTAGTAGCAGGTGATGCAAAGAGACCACCAGCTGGAAAACTTTACAGAATCTTTAGCGTTATCTCATGCCTTCAACCTTTGCTCTCCTTCTGGGGAAAGGCAGATTCATGGTTTCTAGGAATGCTTTGGATGCTGCATTGGGGTGAGTTCACATCCTTTCTTCTCGTTCATTTCTTCTGACTCTGCAATATCTCTGAACTGTTGCACTTCCTCCTGTCTCGTCTGTAAGCACACTTTGTCCCGCCAGTGCCATGGCATGAGCCACTTCTCTGTCACCCTGCCATGGTCAGATTGTTCTGGCTGCTTCCTGGGCACGTTCCATCCCACCAGCTTTTCCCACCCCTGTGACATTCAGTGTGGTCTTTCCCCAGCTGGCACCCTGCTCAACGGGTTTCCCTGGCTGCCCTCACCTCTCCTCCACCACCACAACCACCTCTGCTGTCAGCCCTCAGTCAAGATCTCGATGTCCATGTCCTTTCTCATCTTCTCAGGCTCCATAAAATCCCTCTGCAAGATCTCCGTGCAGGTCGATGAGCTGCAGGGCCATTACCAAGACCTGTTTCCCTTCTTCCTGGAACATGGCTAAGCAGGGCTAGTGATTCACTAGCTGGTCTTTTCTCTCTGCTGTGCAGCCTCCAAAAGGAAGAGGCTGCAGCTGACGGGAGCAGGTGGGACTCCCCAAAACACAACCAAACTCAGCTGAGAGGAACTGTTCTCTCAGGTCCAGCATCATTTCTCAGCAGGAGACTCCCAAAGCACCACTCAGAACATCTCTAGAGGAATCGTGCTGAGCATTTCAGAGTGTGCTTTATCAAATCTCATTTTATTTTAATTGAATTGGTCTTTAATTAAGCAACTTCATTATTTTTGTCCAAGGGCAAGCTCTGCAGCCTCTCCAGCTGGCGGTCCATGGCAGCTGGCATCATCTCCACCCCATCTGTCCCCTCCTGCCTCCTGGCCCTGCAGACCCCAGGCACTTTGGTTTAGGTGACTGAGACTGGCTGATGTCACAGATGGGCTTAAGGACCTGAGAACTTTTCCTCCAGCAACACGGTGGCAGACTGCTTGATTCATATAGGCTGGAGGAGAAGTAATGTCCCAGGGCACGGAGAGGGCAAAGCTGACCTTTGAAGACATCAGCAGAGGCTGGGTTATTTTTCTTTCCCCAGGTTTTCCAGCCCATCCTGGTGTGTGCACCGCACGGCTTCCCATGCTTGAAGATTTCCTACCCACAAGGCTTGGGAGGAGAGGCGGAGGGGCTGGACCTAACAGCCTGGAGGTGATCTGCCTGCCAGGGGCCACGAGCAGCCCAGGAGCCAGCAGGCAGCGCAGCACCCACATGCACACAGATGTCCCCTTGCCCGCACCCCAGATCCCAGCACCATGAGGATGCAGTGTGGCCAACGGCACAGCAGCTGCCACTATCACATCCCTGCCTCTCAGGTGCCCAGCTTGCTGACATGTCCCACTAATGCCACAGTAGCATCTCCTGAGGACTCTCTGAGACAGAGAGGAACAGGTCGTCTCTGCCCTCTGAGATGGCTTTGAGCGCCCTGATCCAGTGGGGGGTGTCCCTGCCCATGGCAGGGGGCTGGAACTGGATGGGCTTTAAGGACCCTTCAACCCAAACCATTCCATGATTCTATGATTCTATGAGACATTGTGGATTACATGGGGCTAATAAGCAAGGATGGATGCACCACAAAACCACACTGCCAACCACACAAGGCTCCCCCAAATCTACCCTTTATTGCTTTGTTCCAGTACAATCCACACCAATCGGCACCACACAGCAGGCTGGGTGTGAACCCTTCTCCCATGAGATGAACAGCAGGGCAGCAGCAGGCAGCAGGCTCCCCTGTCCCCACTGGCACCACAGGGGGTGGTGGCACATCCCCACCATGAAGCATCCTTCTCTGCACGGGGGAGGCACACAGTGGGTGTCACACTTGCCAGGTCACCTCCAGCAGCCAGTAGCAGGTAGGGAACCAGCCACGATGCTCACCAAGGCAGAGGTCTGGGGTGCTGGGTGACAACAAGCTGACCATGAGCCAGCAGCGCCCGGGCAGCCAAGAGGGAAACCATGTCCTGGGTGCATCCAGCACGGCATCGCCAGCCGGGCCAGGGAGGGGATTGTCCCGCTATGGGGCAGCCCCACCTTGAGCTCTGGGGGCAGTTCTAGGGGATACAGGATAAAAAGGATCTAAAGCTGTTGGAGAGCGTCCAGAGGAGGGCACGGAGCTGGGGAAGGGTTTGAAGGGAAGAGTGTGAGGAGAGGCTGAAGTAACTTCAGAGGGCGGTGGAGCCCTGGAACAGCTCCCAGGGCAGCAGTCACGGCACTAAGGCTGACAATATCCCAGAAACGTTTGGCCAAGGCCCTGAGCCCCACGGTGTGAATGTTGGGGTGTCCTGTGCAGGGACAGGAGCTGGACTTGATGATCCTTGTGGATCCCTTCCAACTCTGGACATTCTGTGATTCCGATTCCCCCATGCTGCCCCACTCATACGAGGAGCCAGCCAAGGTCCCAGGTCTCTTCCAACTGGTGAGAAGCCAGGACAGCTGCTGTCACAGGATGATGCACCCAGTCCCTTGCGTGTCCCTGACCCAGGAGATCACCAAGGGCTCTGCATTTCTGCCCCCTAAAAAGGCACCCAGGAAGAATAGAGGACGCAGATTCCCAAAAAACTTGTCAGTGAAGGTGTAAATATGAGAGCGGTCGGTCACGTTGTAAAAGGAGATTTCTCCCGCCTCATAGTCCAGGAAGATCCCGATGCGCCGGGGCCTCACACTTAGGGTCAGAGGGGAGACAGGTGAGGTGAGGGCCTCGTAGTTGCCCCCATTTTGCAGCCGCAGCACCCAGTAGCCGTTGTTTGGGGAGAAGAAGACGTTGCCTTTCCGGCTGGCAGACTCCCGGCACAGCCCCAAGCCCCACTCGGGTTTGTCTCCCACTTGCACCTCCCAGTAGCAGCGTCCCGAGAAGAAGACCTGGCTCCCCAGCACTGCTGGGGCCGTGCCAAACCTCTTGGGGTTTTCAAAGAGGGACAGGAGCAGCTTCTTGCTCCCGCGCCGCACGCTTTTGCGATCCTCAGACAGGGAGAGCTCAGGGTGCGCTGTGTCAGGGTCCAGAGTCACATCCACTGGAGGGAGAGAAGGGTGGAAGGACACATGGGGTGTCAGGGTTCTGCAGACTGAGACACGAGCAGGTGCCTGTGACCTGGATGCTGGTTTCCTCCCTCCCACATCGTGCTGGCGGTTTTGCCAAGCTCCCAGCACTGCCCGACCACGAGGAAGTGCAACACAGAGAATCACACTAACCATAAACCACATCAAAACATTCGGCACCTGGCGGCAGAGCAGGAACCGAATAAGGGCAGCTCCACCGCCCCGGCACAACTCAAGCTGACAATGAGCCAAAGAGTTCACAGGCAACACAGAGCCTGAAACTCCAGAAAAACGCCTTCAGGGTCACTTCACAACCCATCCAAGGCCAGAACAAGGAAGGTCTCTCCACCACAAAACCAGCCTGAACTCAACAATACACACACTGAGAGCAGTTGGACGAAGCTTGGTTAAAAAAACCTCACCTGGGGCACAAAAGCAGATCCCTCACCTTTGAACTTCTTCAGCATGTCCCTCAGGCCCAGGCAGCGCTCGGGGATGCTGTAGTTTTCCTTCAAGGTCACAGACACAACCCTGGGGCACTGGAACTTGACTCCCTCACACCTGGAAGGAGAGTAATATCCATGGGCTGCATCAGAGCCCCCAGCACAGCTGGTCTCCTGCTGGGGCTGCAGTTTAATACATTCCTGTTGGCTGCACAGATGTGTCTTCTCCCTCGAGGTCTTCAGCTGTGAAGGGCTCTAGGGGTAACTGCTTATCAACAAGCTCAATGGTACCAGAGCTAAACAATGTGAGCAGGAGCAATGCCAGTCCCTGGGATGAAGGCGAAAGCCCATCCAGGGTGCATGGCCCTTAGTAGGGAGCACAGCCCACAGGACAGACCAGGCAAGACCTTGGCTCTGGGGGCCTGGAAGAAGAGGACAGAGTCTCTTCTCCAGCCCCTGCTGGTCTCAGTCCCAAGGAGGACCAAACCAGATGCTGGGCAAGGAGGAGATGGGGTAGAGGGCATGGAGCAGACATGAACATCTCACAGAGTCTGGAGGCAGCCAGGACGGTGGGAGGAACGAGCACGGGTACCTACCTGCTCAGGATGCTTTTCATGTCCTAGAAGAAGAGAAAAACCATTCTGAGTGCAGGGCTCCAGAGCCTTGTGCCCAGCAGCCATCCTGTCCTGGCCACCCATCTTGATGGCAAAGGCACTAGGGATGAGTTAGTGGGGCTGGTGGCAGAGCCTGACCTTGAGCTGCCCATCATCTGCTTGCTGGGTCTTCTCCTCTATCTCCAGGATGAGCTCTTCCAGCAAGGATTTCTGCTCCACCAGCCTGGCCAGATTTTCATTGATCAGCAGCAGAATCCGCTTCTCCTCCTCCTCCAGCTTCTGGAGCAGCAGCTTCTCCTCATCTGCCAGCAGCCGATGCAGCTTCCCAAACTCACTCACAATCCTCTCCCGTTTTTTCTTCACTGTCTCCTTGTGATAAGAAAACACACGTTAGCCCGACTGCCAAGACAGAGCTGGACTCTCCAGTGTCCGTGCCTGGCACCGGGCCCTGGGAAACCACGGCATTTTTTGAGAAGTACATTTATTTCCAAAAACAGCCCAAGGCTGCTGACCAGGCTACCACCTCGCCTGAGTTCCCACTTGGCATCCTCTGGTTACCAGCAGCGGGATGCTGCCCGGGGCATTTTTGCCCAGCTGGACCTCAGATGTCTGGTGATGCCCGAGTGCAACACGGGGCGACTCTAGCGTAAGGAGGTGCCACCAGGTGCTGGGGTAGGTTTTAAGTGAATCATAGAATCACAGAATGCCCTGAGTTGGAAGGGATCCACGAGGATCATCGAGTCCAGCCCCTGTCCCTGCAGAGGACACCCCAACATTCACACCGTGGGGCTCAGGGCCTTGGCCAAACTCTTCTGCAATATTGTCAGCCTTGGTGCCGTGACTGCTGCCCTGGGAGCTGTTCCAGGGCTCCACCACCCTCTGGGGGAAGAACCTTCTCCTCATGTCCAACCCAACCCTCCCCTGGCACAGCTCCCTGCCATTCCCTCGGCTCCTCTCCTTGGTGCCCAGAGAGAAGAGCTCAGCGCCTGCTCCTCCTCCTCCCTGTGTGAGGAACCTGCAGAGCACGTGAGGTCTCCCCTCAGTCTCCTCCAGGCTGAACAGACCCAGGGACTTCAGCTGCTCCTCACACTCTTCCTTGCAAACCTTCCCCAGCTTCATGCCCTCCTCTGGACGCTCTCCAGCAGCTTTAGATCCTTTTTATCCTGTGTGACCCAGAACTGCCCCCAGAGCTCAAGGTGGGGCTGCCCCATAGCGGGACAATCCCCTCCCTGGCCCGGCTGGCGATGCCGTGCTGGATGCACCCAGGACACACTGTACATGTGGTCCAACTCGTACCCTGGCTGGGTTCAGGTTGACCCACAGATCAGGTGGCCTGGAGGAAATGCTCTTTGCCTGGAAAATACCCACAGCAACAGGAAAGAGGTGGAAGAAACCCCAGGGCTGGGGAGGGGTGGGATGGGGGAGCCAAGATGACTCCCTGCGTTTCTGAGAGCTCTCCCTACAGCCAGGGTCTCTGAGTTGTTTTATACTTTTTCACCTGAGCCCTAAAAATCAACACTTGGCTGGAAACCTAAAGCCCCAGGTAAACACACTGTGGTCAGCTAAGACCATGAAACCTCAAAATGCCAAAGGTAAACAAAAGGAAAGTGAACTGCATTTATTTTTCCACCCAATCACATGATTTCTCGGTCCTAAGTGAAGAACGCTGGATGAGCCAGGACGCTCACAGCCACTTCCCCACCACCGCACGCAAGGGACATTTGTTCCTGTTTAATAAAATGCACAACCAGCTGGGAAGGAAGCCAGGGGCATCTGAGCCACGGCCCGAGAGGTCTGACTTGGGTGGGAAGAGTGACATGGGGCTTTCACTGCCCCAAACCACAAGGGGGACAGCAGGCACAGAGGGGCACCCCAAAACCCAGCCACCCACGTGGTCAGGCTGCAGTGGGCAGGGGACTCGACCAAATAACAGAGGGAATGCACAGACACCTTCTTTCCCTTGCAAAGGTGATTAATCAACTCCAGATCTGGGAGGGACGACTTGGTTCAGTAGTTTCGTTTCTTTTGCTGCAGTGACTTTTCCTTTCCAGATTCCACCCCAGAGGGGAGTGAAATGCACTCATCAGCTTTTCTTTTTCCTAATGAAAACACTTCTCATTCCCATTGCTGCAAAGCAGAGTTCACAGTATGCCTCATGACAGGTTTGTAACTCAAGAACAGGTTGTAAACCAAAAGGCAATTAAAAAATAGCCAGTGTCTATTTGTTTCACCAGCAGTGAGTCCCCATGGTTTCGTGGAAGCTGGTGCACAGCTCTTTGCAAAGCATTTCTTTGCAAACCTGTTAAATTTTCTGCACAGCTGCACAGGGTTACTGAGCCTGGGATCCAGCTCTGGTCCTGCACGATAGCAGGACATGGGGATGGGTCCCGTTCAAAAATCATGCCAAGTTCATCACCCTAGATGGGGAAACCTTAGAGCAACTTCCAGNACTGGATGGGCTTTGAGGTCCCTGCCCACCCAAACCATTCCATGACTCTATGATTCAGGGTTGGGTTTGGTTTTTTTTTTTTAACTGCTGATATCTCTTAAGCTCAATCACTAAGAACTAAGCCAGGAACCTGCCTTGCACTCCTGGGTTTTCAACCTTTCCGCTGATTCACACTTCTTCACATCCTCCACTTCCTTCAAAAGATTCTCTAGGGATCTGTGGAGTTTGACCTGAAAAGAGAAGAAAGGGGCTCAGCGCTCCGTTGTTTGGCTCCAGGACCCTCAGTGCCAGCTGGAGTGGTGACCCGGCACCAGGCACTGCCAGCCCTGGCACCCAACCCAGCAGCTGTGCCCTTTGCTCTGCTCGCAGCGTTAACCCTCTCTGCATTCCTCAGCTTTTCGCCATATTTTTCTCACTATAGAGGTTTTTGGAGAGCAAAGCAACAGCTGCCCATGACTCTGGGACACAAGACTGCTGCTGGCACACTGCTATGGACATGGGCTTTGGGTGTCAGCAGCTCTACACCGCTCCACCAAGATGAGAGATCCCCAGGGCAGCACCCACCACCCCAAGTTCTCCAGGGGTGTCCAGGCTGCCTCCCTGGACCTGAACAGGCAGGGGTAAACCTGGGCACCTCCACAATTTGCGAATCAGCAGGTTCAGCGGCAACAAAAGTGGCTGGGTGTGTGCCACTGCCTCTGCCACCCCCTCCTCTGATTCCCTGGCAGAGCCACCAGGGATATTGGGAGAGGGGCAGTGGGGTCCTGGCAGGTCCCAGGGGGCATCATGCAGGATGGAGACCCCCAGCCTCCCCTACCTTATACACCTGCACGGCCTCCTCGATGGGGTAGACGGTGTGCGGGCGGTGGTGCAGGGACTCCCGGCACACCACGCAGATGGGCTCCTCATCCTCCTCGCAGAAGAGCTTGAGGCGCTCCTCGTGCTGGGCACAGAGCGGGGTGTCCGGCCCCAGCTCCATCCCCGGGCTGCCCCTCAGCCCCAGCTGGCGGATGCTCTCCACGATGCTGGCCAGCTGCCGGTTGGGTCGGAAGCCGCTGCGGTGGCACGAGGCCCGGCACTGCGGGCAGGAGAAGGGACCATCGGCACGGACACCCTTCTCCTGGCAGTGCTTGGCGATGCAGCCCCGGCAGAAGTTGTGCCCGCAGTCGATGCTGACCGGCTCGCTCATGTACTCCAGGCAGATGGGGCAGACGGCCTCCTCCTGCAGCCGCTCCAGGGCACCTGCCAGAGCCATGGTGGCCACCGCTGCCTGGTGGCCTCGCCACAAGCTGCCTTACCCCAGGTCAACCAGCCAAGGCAGGCAGGTGGCTGCGGTAGCACCACGAGAGCCCAGAGGAGATGGTGGCCTCTCCACCGTCCGGCACCGGCCACGGGATCCTCTGGCTGGGGGAGGAGCGTGGCACCCGCCAGGCCAGCTGCAGCCAGCATGAAGGGCTGGGGCTCCTTCCACACCCGGCAGCTTGAAGAGAAAGAAAAACCTTGGCTGGAGAGCAGGACAAATAAGGAAGTGCCAGAAATAATCAATCCTCTAGATGACGCCGTATGCGGAGCGGCTGGAATCACTTGATCTGCTCCACCTGGAGAAGAGGAGACTGAGGGGAGACCTCATCACGCTCTGTGTTTTCCTCGAAGGTGGAAGACGAGGAGCAGGTGCTGAGCTTTTCTCTCTGGATCCAAGGGAATGGCAGGAAGATGTGCCAGAGCACATTTAGGTTGGATGTTATTTGACAGCTCCTTCAGCCCCACGGCGTGATTGTTGGGATTGTCCTGTGCAGGGACGGGAGCTGGACTTGAAAAGCCTCGTGGGTCCCTTCCAGCTAAGGACATTCCATGGTTCTAAAGCAGAAGAGGCAAGATGGTCTCAGTGTTCGCTGAGCCGAGCAGCCCCCGGTTGCAGCAGGAGCCCCAGCATTGCCCACCCTGCTCACAGGCTGCCTGAAGGCACCAGCCAAGCTAGGTGACCCCCACACCCACCACTCCACCCGCTCATGCTGAAACCTCCCCTGCAATGTCCGCCTGCTGCACAGAGTCTCAAACCTGGGTCTCAGCCATAACAGGGCACAGGGTAGGAGGCACAGGAGGCTGCCCAGAGCCCTGCCAGGAGCCCTGCCAGGAGCGCACAGGATGCTCCACAGTGCTGGAGGCTGCACAGCACCCAGGGGCTGGAGGACGGCCAGGAGCCACCCTACCATCCCACAGACCCACCCAGGGGCTGGAGGACAGCCAGGAGCCACCCTACCATCCCATAGACCCACCCAGGGTCAGCCCGGACCCCCTCCCAGCTCCTGCTGCCCACTACTGCCTCCATGTAGCATCCCAAGAACCAGCAGGAGAAGCTGCAGGTTTTACTCCTTTTTATTATACAAAAATAAATTCAACATGACCAGTATAAATTAGAATGAAAAGTTGCATGGAAAATGCCAAATACATTTAAAATGCCTTCGGATAAATTTAAATAAAAGAGCTCAACGCTATTAAATAATCTGCCAAGTTCACAGGCAGTAGGGAAACAGGGATGTGTCTTGAAGGTGCCCATGAGAGATCCTTGCAGAGATGATTCTTGGAGGGAACATGGTGTTGCTTATCCTCTGCTTGGCTTGACATCTGGGTTCTTCAGAATTTCCTTCACCCACTTGTCCTCAGGTTTACCACAAACCATCTTGTCTGTGATGGTTCTGAATCTGGAAAAGAAATCCAGTTAGAGGGACCTCACCACAAGTGAACTCCACCAAACCAGATGCTTCCATATGTGCCAAATAGTCCCAGGGAAATATGGAGTGGAAGCTTGGCTTGATGTCATTATAGGCATCCTGCTATGTCCTGCCTGGGTCCTGCTCCCTGGGGATGAGGGAATAACAAGCAGAAGCTCTTTTGGTTCAAGTCTAATTGGGATGACCAGTAACTGGCTGTTTGGGATGTAGGATTGGCCTCTGAAGTGTTTCCAGGCTGTTCTCCTAATACGGGAGAGCCCAGCCTGGCATTTTCACCTGCCAGGATGGGGTGAGATGTGGGGGTTCCTGGTACTGCCTCCCTTCAGTGGAGCAGGATCCCCCAGGATTTGGGCAGGAGATCTACTCACATGACAGCTGGCTGGGAGCAGTGGCTGCCCGAATACTCATACATCAACACACGGTCCCGGGGCAATGGTCCGGGGTAGTATTGGACGCAGCAGGGACCAGAAAAGTTCACAGACCCTGGAAAAAAAGTTAAGTTTTCTGATTAAACCAGACCAGGAAAAGTGCCAGTGGGGAGAAGCATGGTTAGAGGACCAGAAGATGCCCATTAAAATAGCTGCTGCTTGCACTGTGGGCTCCCCTCCGTCCCGCCCTCAGCATTCCAAAACGTCGCAGCAAGACGTGATTCTTCCTTCTCACAGCAAATGTTCAGGAGAGTTGTCACACATTACTACAGAACAAAGAAAGAGGAGAGAGACCCTCAGAAAAGAGAGATGGGACTCACTTGGAGAAGACGAGACCTGGTAGCAGAGGACAGCCACAAAAAGGATGGCAAGGGCAGCTGTGGAGGTCTTCATGGTCCTGCTGGGTGGAGATAAATGGCAGGAGAGAGGCTGGGCGGCTGCAGAGTGGCTCACACCTTGCTGCGCTTGACACAAGATGCTGGGGTTCAGCCTGATTTATAGAGACAGTGAGTGAGGATGGAAACGCACCGGAAACATTGCCACACAGCGCAACACTACGAAAAAAAGTGCAGTGCCAGGGGTGCCGTGCAGTTCCGTGGAGAGTAGTGCCCTGACGTGACATATTATATAATTATATAATGGTATAGTAGGAAATGACAGAGAACAGGATATGACTTCTTCTTCCTTTCCCCTGAACAAAGGATTCTGCAGAAAACCTAGAAGTAACAATTCAGATGATTACTAAAAGGAACTCTTGCCTAGGATCACATAGAATCATAGAATCATAGAATGGTTTGGGTAGGAAGGGATGTCAAAGCCCATCCAGTCCCACCACTGCCATGGGCAGGGACACCTCCCACTGGATTAAATTGCTCATAGCCCCATCCAACCTGGTCTTGAACCCCTTCAGGGACGGGGCAGCCACCCCTGCTCTGGGCAACCTGGGCCAGGGCCTCCCCACCCTCACAGAAAAATATTTCTTCCTAAAAGCTCATCTAAATGTCATGAGCACCAAAACTGTCTCTGGGATCCATCCAACTGCCTCTTCCTTCCATTCAGCCCATTCTCTTCAACAACCTCTATCAGCTTTCCCACTGGGCAGGTGCATCATGTGCCTGAGGGCATTGGCCAAATATTTCTTGAATAATGACTCACTGCAAGCAATGATCAAGAACAGAAAAGGACCCAGATGTGGTGTGGCAACACATCCTACCCTCTGGTCTCCATGCTTACCCACTGATGGCCTGCTGGGTGCCATGGAGAAAGCTGTGTCTCCTTGGGCCAATGCTGTGAGCACGGCAGGGCACAACTCCCACAGACCTCACCAACCCGTTGGGCACAAAGCTGCGAGAGCTGCCCAAATCATGGACTCTCCTCACTCCAGTCACTGTGAGAGAAGTGAAGTGTCCCCAGTTTGTCTGTGATGCAGATGTTCTAGGAAACACAAGTATGTGGGAGTCATGGTCGTCCTCCATCCATTGCCTACAGGTATTAAGCTGCAAGAGGGGAGATTGAGGTGAGATCTTAGGCAGAAATGTTTTGCTGGCCCTTGGCCCAAGTTGCCCAGAGCAGTGGTGGCTGCCCCATCCCTGGAGGGGTTCAAGGCCAGGTTGGATGGGGCTTGGAGCCCCTGATGCAGTGGGAGGTGTCCCTACCCACGGCAGGAATGGGACTGGAGGAGCTTTGAGGTCCCTTCCACCCCAAACCATTCTGTGGTTCTATGGTTCCTCATTCTGACCGATGTTAACATTCCTATTACACATCACTCAGGGACTAGAATAAAACTGAGAGGAGGAAAACAGGCTGGGGAATGAGCTGGAGCCGTGCTCGCTGATGCAGTTCACACCAACACAGTGCAGCTTGGAGCTGCTTTTGAGCTGAATGTTCTGGATGTTCTTGCAATATTCAAATATGGCTTCGAGGGAAATGTCAAGCCTCATTCTGAAAAATCAATGTTTTCTATCAGGAATATAAGCACGTCTAGACATTTTCAGTGAATTCTCCCTCCCTTCAGACACGCCAGGCTGTGTTTCCTGCTTCCATTCATTGCAAAAGGAATTCTTGGACGTTTTGACACCTCTGTTGCTCCCCCTGTTCACTGTTTTTCTCAATTCTGTTCCTTCCTTGAACAAAGATTTTGTATTTCAGTCTTGGCTGCTTTTTCCTGCCAAGACAAATAATGTAAATCTCTAAATATTTTGATTTCTAAAGCCTCCTCCATATCATCCATCCTAAACAGAAGCTATTTATGGCATCTGTAAAGCCTCTGCCTTATGGTGCATTTCAGCTTTCGATAAAAACCACACATGGTGTCTTTGGATTCACCACCAGAACAGATTTGGGATGCAGGAGGAAGTCTTTTCTTAGCCCAAAGGCAGCCTGCTCCACCACACACACCCTTAGGTTGGAATCACATCTAGGGGACTGCATTCTCACAGTGTCCCTGGGAGCTGCCATATCGCTAATGTGGGAAACTCTCGTTTTGACTGCGAGAAAACAAGCTGGAAGAAAAGAATGGCTGGGAGAGTGACTGGGTTCAACAAGAGACGGCAATGTGAACTCACAGTCCAGAAACCAGCCATGTCCTGGGCTGCATACAGAGCAGAGGGACCAGCAGGGAGGGAGGGGATTCTGCCCCTCTGCTCCACTCTCTGAGACCCACCTGGAGCCCTGAGTCCAGTTCTGGAGTCCTCAGCACAGAGAGGACATGGAGCTGTTGGAGTGAGTCCAGAGGAGACCACAGGCATGATCTGAGGGCTGGAGAATGTCCTCTATGAGGACAGGCTGAGAGAGGTGGGGTTGTTGAGCCTGGAGAAGAGAAGGCTGGAAGGAGATCTTAGAGCAGCTTCCAGTGCTGAAAGGGGCTCCAGGAAAGCTGGGGAGGGGCTCTGGATCAGGGAGGGCAGGGAGAGGACAAGAGGAACAGTTTTGAGCTGCAAGAGGGGAGATTGAGGTGAGATCTTAGGCAGAAATGTTTTGCTGTGAGGGTGGGGAGGCCCTGGCCCAGGTTGCCCAGAGCAGTGGTGGCTGCCCCATCCCTGGAGGGGTTCAAGGCCATGAGGTCAGTGATCACAGGGTACTGCAGCTGCAAGACAAACAAGCAAGTTCTCAGATGTGAAGAGTTGTTTTCCAGAGGGATGGAGATTTTCCAGCATGGGAATTGAAGTCTACAAAATTATGAGTGGCCGACAAAGAGGGTCAAATTGTTATTATTTAATGTCTCTCACAGAGCAAGAAGCACGGACCATCAAATGCAAAGCTGCCAAGGGCCAGGTTCAAAATGAACAGAAGATGGGAACTTTTCATGTGATAGAATAGGTTGGGTTCGAAAGGATCTCAAAGCCCATCCAGTCCCACCCCTGCCATGGGCAGGGACACCTCCCACTGCATCAGGGGCTCCAAGCCCCATCCAACCTGGCCTTGAACCCCTGCAGGGGTGGGGCAGCCACTGACTCTCATAAAATAAGTTCAAGGAGATTTGTAGACTGGGAATGGTTGGAGGCTGCGAGTGCACTCGAGGCAGGCACCACAAATAGTTGCCTTTCTCTTCAAGGGATTTGTTGAGACCACATCTGGAGACTTGATCATTGAGCGAGCTGGACCCTTAGTCTACATCGTCTGAGACTGCTCATATTTGTTTCCCCAGAAAAGCTGGTCCTAGAGGACTGCAAGATCTATACTGTGGCTTGTTAAACTGCATTGAAATCCCTGGACTGACATTCATATCCTAAGATGTGCCTCCACAAAAATATTATTGGTAAATGTCAGCAGGAAGACACCAGCCGTTTCTAGGCATGGCGAGGCAGAAGGACATTTCTGCAGCTGGTGCAATATTCCCAGACAAATCTGGGACCCCTAGACAAGCCCCAATTTTAGACCAAGAGCCCAAGGAGAGGGAGGTGGCCAGGTGTCATGTCAGGATGGACTTCCCAGAAATTAGGTGCTCCTTCCAAGGACAGGCACCGGCTGCCTTTGCCATATTGCAGCCACGCACACTCTTGTTTCCCTGAAAATGCCCTCAGCACTCAGCACCACCCTGCCTGGAGCTCGGCGTGACTGCTTCAGCTACAGTCATGAAGGTTCAGAGAAACTAAGAGCATTTGCGTGCCAGATTTGAGACATCACGGATGTGGCATTTCCCAGCACTTGCACAACTTTCTACTTGCAAAGTCTGCCTCCTGTTGTCTTTAGCTGGAGGTACCTCTGACATCTGTGAGTCATAGAACTACAGAATGGTTTGGGTCAGAAAGGACCTTAAAGATCATCCAGTCCCACCCCTGTCATGAGCAGGGACACCTCCCACTGGATCAGGGGCTCCAAGACCCATCCAACCTGGCCTTCAACCCCTCCAGGGATGGGGCAGCCACCACTGCTCTGGGCAGCCTGGGCCAGTGCCTCCCCACCCTTAGAGCAAAACATTTCTCGCTAAGATCTCATCTCAATCTCCCCTCTTGCATCTTTCCACACAGGCAGGTGCAGCTTAGTCTTCTACTACAGTTCCTGCCTGTGATCCTACATTAGGATAATTTGAGCCATTACCTTCCATACCTTTTGTCCAAGAAAACACTAGCCTGCCTTAAGCCATTTTGTCTTTAGCGTTGGTTCCCCTGAGATCGCACAATGCAGATCCCCAAGTTTATTAGAAGTTTTGCTCTTGAAATACCTTGAGTTTCTGTTCTTCCTCCTTCTCCTCTAAAGAACCATGAGCTCTTCCACTCTCTGCTCATAGAAGTTGCCTTCTGCTCTCCCACTGAAATGAGGCAAAAAGTTTCCTCTTAAGTTGCTCATATGTCTCAAAAACTTGCTGAAGAACCCATACTCATCACCCTGCCCATGAACCACTGAACAGGTAAATCCTTTATTACCGTCAAGTAAGAGAGAGAATCTTACCAGCTCCCAACAAAAAACCCTAGTCCAAATCTTCTTGAGAGGGTGTAACTGGCAAATTATTTCTTCCCCCTGCGGACCTCCAAGCACTGCTGGCAGGGCAGCCAGCTGGTCAGCCCAGGGTTGCATGCTGGACTCCAGCTGGACCTGCAACCCATGTAGTGGGGAAGCTCTCCAGCAGGTGGCAAACACTTCCCAACTCCAGGGAAAGAGAATCATAGAACAACCAGGTTGGAAGAGACCCACTGGATCAAGTCCAACCATTCCTATCAAACACTAACCCATGTCCCTAAGCACCTCATCCACCTGTCCCTTAAACCCCTCCAGGGAAGGTGAATCAACCCCCTCCCTGGGCAGCCTCTGCCAGTGCCCAATAATCCTTTCTGTGAAATATTTTTTCATGTCCAGCCCAAATCTCCCCTGGTGGAGCTTGAGGCCATTCCCTCTCGTCCTGTCCCCTGTCACCTGGGAGAAGAGCCCAGCT
The DNA here is from genome assembly GCA_013389865.1 of Piaya cayana. Classification (NCBI taxonomy): domain Eukaryota; kingdom Metazoa; phylum Chordata; class Aves; order Cuculiformes; family Coccyzidae; genus Piaya; species Piaya cayana. Next base: position 8,134 of record WAAB01014523.1, on the reverse strand, counting down.
CCCT
>WAAB01014514.1:0-7500 GCA_013389865.1 Piaya cayana | reverse complement strand
ACAATAATTACCCGTTTAGAAGTTTTTTCTTTTACTTTTGACATACAGTCAATATACTTATGCCAGTTATTAAATACATTATTTTATGCCAACTCTTTAATGTATTGCAGCTTCTATAGTAAATACAGACCGATGATAAGGGATGTTGAGGAAGCATGTTACATGAGCTGCTTCTTAGGTTAAATCACTATAGTGTCTGTACATAGGTTAAAAAAAATCCACTATACTTGATAAGGGAAATTTATATTATTTATATGGAACAGAACATGCCAATTTACAAGAAAGGCACTTAACTGAGAAGCTTATTTATTAATGAGTGTAGTACACAAGCTAATGGGGTTGTAATGCAGATGCACCTAACACTCAGAGGACAGCAGTCTCCAGGCACTGCTCACCACTTCAAAAGAGAGAGGAGAGAAAGCATACTTGAAAAATATTTCTGCACAACTCAAAACAGTCAGCAAAGTAGCTTTGTCTGTCTCATCTCAGACAGAAGCATGGTCTGTGAGCATCTCCATCTCTCCTGTCACAGGACTTTCAGAGTAGGAATGCGCCAGTGCCAGGGCAGCAATGCGCAGGTTTCACTAGATGCCACTTTGTGGTGGGATTTTGGATGTGATTGTAAGGTCATAGCAGGTCTGCATCCCAAGGAAGCACCTCTACATGGAGAAGTCCCAAAGCTCCTGAATCCCAGCAGCAAGGCTCCCTGGCATTTCCAGGAGGGTGGGAGAAGCAAGGGCCATGCTGACACCAAGGTGGTCCATGAAGGGGAGAGTTTGTTTAAATTACAGTTCCTATATTCAGTCTTTAACAAGCGTCTTTTGAGGTAGCAGTTTATAGACTCTTATTTCAGTTAATTATAACAGCAGTTTTTTAAAACAGTATTTTTATTGGTTTTATTGATATGCCCTACTGTTTTTCCAATCCCATGATTGGGTTCTGGCTGGTCAGCTGGGAGAAGAAAAGCTTTCCTCCCCTATTGGGAAGATGCAAGGAGGTTCTGCAGCAGAGGTGGGTGATGGGCTACTTGAGAGGTGCTCCCAGGTAGGAGGCTGTCAGCCAAAGGAAGCCCCATGCCACCCCAAAAGCGTCCCACTGCCTTCAGAGGGCTTCCTATGGTGCACCTGCAGAGCCATTTCAGGTACAGCTTCGTTTCTGTCTTCTACATACGTGGACGTGCAAAAGTGAACATCTCACGTGTGCAATGGTGTGCAATTACATAAAACCTCCAAAGAGGTGATCCGTGGCACTCTTCTGCAAACAGTAAACAAGAAGTGCTGACGGATGCTGATTAAAATGAAGGAAAATGCCTGTATTTGTTGTTGTAGGGTTGTAGTTTTAGTTTTGAGGCCAAACTGAAGCCAATTCTTAATTGAGTAATATCTGCCAGTGTGTGGAAGACCATCTCACAGCCCTGTAGAAAACCCTTAGAGAGAGTATATTTTTTAACTGTGCTTTTTTAATTGGCGTATCTTAGCAGTTTTTTCTGAACAACCTGTTCTCAGCCTCTGTTGACACAAAAATTTGGATGATGAATGCCTGATAGGAACCCAGATGTTGACACATTTCGTGGTTTCATCTGCTGCCAGTATTTGTTTCTGTGATTTCTAAGGGTTCATACCTGGTTTAAAAAAAAAAAAAGAAAAGAAAAATTAGTGCCATTTCTTTACAGTGATGTTAGAAGCCTCAGAGTAACATGGAGGGGGCCAAAAGTGGCCTCAAGGGCTTTGTCTGGTGCCTTTCCTGCCATCCTGTCTCTCATACAGCTGCTTCACTGCTCTGTGCATCAGAAGGGCCTCATTCACAGGAGTAAAAATAATTTTTGGGTTTTTTTCAAGCAGCAGATGGGCAGCACATCTCCAGTTGTGGCAGGAATATGTACATCAGGTCATATGGCAATCTCTGTCGTGACTGGGAGATCCTGCATGTCAGGCATCAGATGAGCCTACGGTTGGTCCTACAGGAAATGCTCAGAGGACACAGACCACATTATACCCAAAGTGGGAAGCTGCTTTGAAAAATATCCTGATGAGTTGAATTCTTAAGAGGTTCCTGATTTATCTTCATCTTAATTCATTTTAATAGGCTGGAGTATCTGCAGGTGCTTTTGATTATAATTCTTGGTGCTCACTTTCATTTGGAATTCATGGACTAACGCATGTCAAGGTGGACATCCAAAGTCAGAGCCCGGTTCCAATAATTCAGCCTTAAGTTTTCTTCCTTCAATTTCCCCATGCACCAGTGGAGATCAGAGACCCGCGTCTTGCAGTATAAGGGTTGTAATGTGTTTTAACTGCCTTAGGTTTGGGTTGGTTTTTTTTTTTTCAAATCCATGCATAATTTGGATTATATCTATCTTAGATATGTAGGAAAAATGTAAATTTTACTTCAGATACCAGTTAGCAACTAGGTTATTAGTATGAGGCAAGATTCCGAATAGAGGTTTGTGTATAAGGTGATGCTACATGGCAGTTACACTGACATGGAAAAGAGTGGGGAGAGATGTGGTGAATACCCTAAAACAGAGGAGCTAAGTGGAGAAGCACAGGGAGTCTGGTGTGTGGTTTAAGGGTCCCTTGCAACCAGCCCTAACACAGTTAATTGCCTGTGATAAAACCGACCTCAGAAGTCTGATGGGAGAATTCTTTTATATAAGAAAAAAATGTTTTGTAACAATTTCTTGTAAGTGCTAAAATTAACTGACTTTCTTTTAACCTAATTATAGATAGAACTGATGATATCACCTATGCTTAATGTTGCCTAACATCTTGGGTGAGAGTGTACTGCTGCTTATAACTTGGCTGAATTTTTGCTTTGAAATATTTAATGTGAAGCATTTGCTTAATTGTTGCTGGTTGAGGGTCTTTTGGGCATGTTCTCGATTTCCCCCATTCTCAGTCTCAAACAGGGTGGTCCTTTCCAATGAGAAGGTACATATAAATTGGGGTGTTTTTTTCTTTTTTAGACAGTTTTTCCGGGTATTCTGCTGGAGACAAAGAGAATTATTCTGGAAAATATGTGGCTGGGATGGCAACAAAGCAGCACAGAGGTGGACCAGGAAATCTTCACTGTAGAGCAGTAAGGGCAGACAATGAGTGGTACTGAGATGATCCAAACAAGGTGATTTAAGGAGGATGGGCAAGGGGATGGATGATGGCAGAGGAAGGAAAGGTGCAGAATGCTGAAACTGGGCAGTGTAAGGAGAAGAAAAGGGGTTGGCATAGCGTGGATAATGATACAGGGCTTGGGCAATTGGGATGCACAGCAGAAGACTGAGGTGGATGAAGAACCGTAACTTCTTGGTGGTTACCCTCCTTACCATGGTTTGAACAGAAATCCTTGTCCATAATGAGACACGTTTCTCTGAGAACACAGTAAATATGTTGAGGAAAAGTAAACCAAGATCACATACACATAGCGTTGTTAACTTGAACGTGTTTCTTGTGTTCCTGGGGAAGTCCACTGCTTGCTGATTGCTGTGTTTCCTCCATGGTCTCACAGTACTGCATCCCAGGGCAAGATCTTGTTTGAAATCTGTGTCTCTCTCTATAGGATTCCAATCAAAACTTTAATGGTACAGGGCAGTGAGTAGCATTTAATGACCTTCAGTACTATCACTTGAGTCTTTTGGGCATTGACATTGATTTTCCTTATCTTGGCATGTGAAGACAGGAGTCTCTCTCCCTTCTTTAAAGTGTTTGCTGGTGTGCACTAGTAACACAGAATACGCAGGCAGTGTCTTTCCAGACATCACAGCTGGCAGAAGCAATGGGCTGTGTATAGTGCTCTCATAGCTAGCCTCCGTTTTATACCTGAACTTAACATCTTTAATTGCAAGAGCCAAAAAAGAGACTAGGCTATTTGGATACCTTTGTGTTTCACTCAAGGGTTGCATCTATTTATTTGGAATCTGTATTTGATATCCAAATTTTTGTGCAGAGGCTTCTTTTTCAGGGTGAAAGAGAGGTACCTGTATACTGCAAAATTTCTGGCCTGTCAGATCCATACAAATTTAAATCTTCAATAACAGATAAAAGCATAATGGAGAAAATATTGCAAAGATTATATGACAAGGAATAAGTCTTACTCAGTTCTGAGTTCTCGTACTCTTCTGTGGATGCATTGATTTTGTCTTAATAGGTCTTAAAAAGAACTGTGGTTGGGATATTCAACAAGAATTGGGTATTATTTCTGTTTATTGCAGCACTCATCCTTTTTTTAATCCCTTACCGCTATCTTACAGACACTTCATTTATAAGAAGCTAAATTAAACTACGTAAGGAAGTGCTTCTCCATGAATTTTAAACCTAAAAAGCTGCTTTGTTCATTGATTCAGTTGTAGGGAAAAATGCAACACAAACATACGGCTATTTGAACTCTTTATTTGCCACATTTACAATATTAATAACACTGTTTCTAGAAGTTGTCACATCAAGTACAAGATCTTCATTCCAGACTGTCTTTTGGGGCCAAATTGAGACTGGATGCATGCATTTAATAAATTGTAGTCTCAAGTAGTCATTTTTGTAAATAATTAGCTTTGGTGAAAGAATAAGTTAGCATATTGTATGCATCTAATGTTGCAAATGTACATACAGCAAACTTTCCTATTAATCAACAGTCAAGCACTGTAAGTTGGGTCTCATACATAATGAATTGTTCTTAAACCTCATGGGTTTCATTGATAGAAAAATAAGAGAAAACACAAGTGTAGTAAGCTTTTGAATAAAATTTAACGAGATTGCTCTGCATCCTGTAATCGTTTTGGAATCATTAGAGACCAGATAATTCATCTGCAGTTTTGGGGTGGCTTTAGCCTTCATCTATCAAAGAAAGCCTATTTAAATGACATTTAGGTGTTGATAAAATACATTTTTATTTAATTTCACAACGAAAGCTTCAGTAAAAATGCCAGCTAACTTTATGTATAATATGTAAAGAATAATGCTGCATGACTGAGTCTCATTTTAATGTTAATTTTTGTGTTCTAATCATTACTGACTCTTCCACCTGACAAATAAAACACCAGCTATTTCCTCTAAGAAAAAAATATTAGGTAAGGCAAGCACAGATGTATATAGATATAAGAAAAAGACAATCAGCCTTTGCTTTTCAGGCAGGGCAGGTTTTTTTACAGGCCTGATCTGGTGACTTCACATGCATGAGTGTTGTATGGAGAGCTGTCTTCAATCATTTGCTGATAAAATAAGAAAATGCCATTTAAAAACCAAAACAGTACTTAACCTTCTAAATTATATTTGCTCCTCATACCTATTTCATGGGAAGAGTTACCGTTTATATGCTAGAGAATCAGCAGTGAATTCTCATGCAAATATAAAAATTTACTCTGACTCAGGAGCTATAGACAATTCACTATACCAATGACCCTAAACCATGGAGATGCTTGATCCACCTGATGTGCCCCAGCTGACCAGTGCCTAGGGAAAATGATTTAATCATGGATGCTCTCTGCCAGGAGACATCTCAAATTGATGGTTGCTTTGGTCAGTGCAGGACCTTGTCTGAGAGGCAGTATCCTGAGTAGCAGGCATCAGGAGGAAGGACACGTACCTATGTGTTTGTCCAGTCCTTGGGCTGTGGCATGGCATCTTGTGAGGACCCTTTCTTCTCAATGCTCCCTGTCTGATGCTCTAAGGGCTATTTTGTTCCTCAGGTCACTTACAGAAGAATTATGGCTACATCCTAAACTCTCCCCAAAGATGATGACAGAATTCTCCTGTAAGTGGGTAATACTCCCAAAAATGCTTTCCTCTCCACTCATGGGCTGATTCCCTCTGGAAGATCCTTATCAATAAGCCTGATGTCAAACTTTTCTGCCCTCCCCCCTTTTTTTTAACCCAAGCATGAGAGTAAGAACAATTCAGGAGTCTACCCACATTCCTCCTCTTGTTTGACATTAAGTAGATCTGCAGTCTCCAAGAGAGACATGTCTAAATTGCTGTCAGATCACATCGTGCGCTCTGGCTGCCAAGAAGGGCTGCTGGGTCATGTCAGAGCCCATTCGTTATAGTTGGAGTCTGCGGCAGCAACAGGCCTCTGGTCTTTCTCCCTTAACAAGAGGATTAGCAGGACAGCCACATGGAGATCTTTACTGACAATCACCAAACACTTGCTTAGGTTGGACTTAAATTACCCGTTCGGATGGCTGCCAAGGTTGAGTTTCCCTGACGTGGTGCAACCTTGGGTCCAGGAGTCCAGGTACTCCCAGTTTGGGGAAAGTTTCTGTAATCTCCCAGCACCACCCCTTCTGTTGTTGTTTTGTATTGGTTTTGGGGAATTTTGAGGCGGGGGGTGGGGGAAGCACCTTTTAATACAAGATATTGCAGAGTGTTTTTCTTGTTGTTATATTTCTGTGCTCTTTCCCTCCATTAGTGCATTCCTATCAGAGCTCTTTTCATCCTTGCTGGACGTAGGGTAATTTTGATAATTTTTGGACCATTTTAAGGCACAGATTTGTAAGTAATTGAATGGCCAAAGTAGCATCAAAATAGAAAACGAGGCAGCTGTCGTCTTCTGACAGCAATCCTTCCTATTTACTCCAGCCTGAATGTACTCTTCAAACTGGAGCCGTTGAGCATCATGCTAACCTGTAAGTGTGCTTGTTGATTTCCAGGGACAAACTGCAATGTTTCACTTACAGATTTAGTTAAAATGTAGTGTCTATGTCTGCCTGGTAGTTTTCTCTTTTTCGTGATTGTAAATCGTGAAGCCATAGGCACTGTGGCGCCTTGGGAAAAGTCAGGACTCCCTTTGGAGACAGGTTGTTGCCTTCTGCTCCTTCTTCCTTGCCTCTGTCTCTGCCTATCAAACCTTATGCAGGCATTGAGTTTGCTGCTTGGTTTTCCTCCTCTGCACTCTTCATCTCTCTCTTTGCCTGTCCACAATAGACACCATGACATGGACAGGTTGGTTTTGATGAAGGCAGGCTAAGAGAAGAGTTTGGTGAGATTTTATGCCCTCTGCATCATGAAGATGCACCTGATGATTGCTTTTTCAGCATCCCGGTCATAACAAGATCCAGAAGCCTCTTAATCAGGATCATTTTATTTATATTTTACAAATTGTTTTTAATGAACAAAAGTGTGTATTGACAGAGTGGAAAAAAAATATATGGATGCCCTTTATAACATAGAATGGGATGTGGTTGAGTGTCCAGATATGTTTGTTTTCTACATGACTGAAGATGGTAGGATGTTGCAAATCCAGTGATCCTCAGTGCTGTGTGTACCATGGTGTCAAAAAGATTTCATCTGCTAGCAATGTGGAAAAAAAAAACCTGACTTCTGTGAGAACAGATTGGGAAGTTGTATGGAAAAACATGCATTCTATATTGGGTTTTCGATTTATATTTTATCTCAGGTCATTGTTCCTATTGTTATCTGAATGGAACTGATGTAGTTATTATGTTGAGGGAGCTAATACTACATTCTCGTAATATATTTACCCTAATGAATATACTAGCCCTCTTTGTAAGGGAGG
>WAAB01014506.1:0-24597 GCA_013389865.1 Piaya cayana | reverse complement strand
ATGATTCTATGATTCTTTCTCATCTGGGATCAAAGGCAGTAATGCTTATTTGCTTCTGAAAAATCTTATTTACAGCAGAGAAATATTCCTGAACCACCACCTGTAACTACAATAATGAGATGAGAGATCTGTATTTCTGTTTTAGTTCTATATAGTTGAGCAAAAAACACAAGGTAACACAACAGAATGGGAAGAGTTCTGGGTTTCGGGACAGCCATCCCCTGCTGTAGAGGGATACGTCACATACCAGGAATAGAATACTATAGCATTCGAAATGATCTGTATTTTGACCTAGTAGCTCTATGCATCCAGTAACTACATGCATCGGTTCTCTTACAGCACAAGAGCACTCATCATTCTCCTCAAAAAGCATTTTCTTCGCTATGACACAACATGAGCTATGTTTTTAATTCTTTTACACCCAAAATCCTAAGTGGAAACCACATATTCTGGTTCCTGACAGAACTCCAGGCCAAAACCCATTAATCCCAGTTAAAGAACTCATCCAAATGAAAAAATCAAATGCAAAGCACTGCAATCCCCCTTTCAGTTGAAGCAACTGAAATATTACCAGCAACTGCATACGTAAGCTGTTTCACTTTGTGCAAGATGTTCCCACTGCCACGCAGCAAACTCCAATTTAGCCAACACAGGAGCTAAGAAAGCCTGCAGCGAAGAGCACCAAACAGCTGCAAATGCATCTTTGGCTTCCAAGCCGCAGTTGTGGCAAGGTTAATTAGATAAAATACCTCTACAGACATACATGTGTGGAGGAATGGTTACATCAGCAAGGCAAGAACAAGATGCCTTGGAAGTATCCTGTGTACAAGGACAGGATGTGAGGCAGGAGATACCGCACCTGCTACTGCCTGAGAAAATCAGCAACTTGGCTACAATTGTAACTGCAAGTAGAAGAACAATGTAATGGGCTATGAAATCATAAGTAGCCAATTAGAAGTCTGATGCTCTGTAGATGCCTTCACTTTGTTAGAAAACTATATAACACTACTATATTTGCTAATAAATTGGAGCTTTTTAACAATCATATTGATTGTGAGAGCTTCCCTCTCGGCGACATTTGGCGCCTGAACAGGGACAAAGGAACAAAGAGATAAAAAGATAATGATGATAGGCGACCAAACCCCAAGTCGAATTTTGACCACAAAACGGAGGGCCCGGAAAAGCACTGAAGATGCAGCGATTCGGAGTGCAAAAAGGCGATTCGACGCTGGCATAAGGAGATCATCTCGTGCCTGGGGCAAAGAAAGTCTGGCCATCCGGGAAGGGCTACTTGGGGTACAAGGGCTGCACTAAAGTGTAAGACTAGTCATGGAACATGAAGTAGCTCTACAATTATTTATTGATTTCTTAAAGAAATGTAAAGCATCAGAGTTAGATCTGAGCAAAGATCCTCCCACATTATATACCTATGGGTGCGAACACAGCTTGTGTCGAGATTCTAGGGACTTGTTTGAGGAACAGAAATGGAGCAGAGATAGTTTTGGAGCACTAAAGGTGCATGNTGCAGACTTTTTTTGAGATTTGTTTGTGAGAGGCTGGAGACTTGAAAACCTGTAGAGAAAGTACTAACTTCTCCACTAGTGCCGCGGCAGGGGATAGCCACTGCGGAGGAGGGGCTGCTCGTCGTCACTTGCCACCGCCGCTGCCGTGAAAAGAAAGCAGTTCCAGCAATAAGAAAGCAGTTTCAGCAATAAGAGATGACTCAATTAAACAACGTTGGTAGCAGTTCAAAAATCAAGACAATTTAAATAATGCAGTTTTAAAACAGATGTGGCTTTTGGTTTTATCAAACACTTATAAAGCTACCGGATTTTGAAAGTCGAAACAAGCTTACCCATATATGGTGTTTATAGATAAATCGAAGAATGTGCTGACCAGCAAGTAGACAACCGAACAGTTAAAGAAACCCTAATTTTGCAATCAGTGACAAAAATCCTAATCAATGAATATATAAAAAAAAAATTAAGCACAGTTTAAAGACTCCTACAACAACAGCTAAGATCATTTACCTATCAATCACAGCTGGTAGCTGCTGCCCTGACTGTAATCTGGAACAGAAATGCACTCTGTTAGAGATGCTGCAAGGAGAGACATTTTAAAAGAGACTGCCACATGCAATGCCAACATATAAGGCCTAAAAGCTGCCCTCGGTGTGGAAAGGGCAAACATTTTACCAGTTGGTTTAGATTCAAAATGGGATAAGAACAAGACAGTATTGTCAGAAAACCAGGAGCAAAGCACAGTTCAGAGGCACATACCAGCTCAGATGACTCCACAGCAAACAACAGCTATTACCTCAGAGCAAGAACCAGAGGCAACACCGAGACAGACATGATCATCACCATTGCAATAATGCTGCAATCGTCCACATTTCACACAATATCATGAAACATAAAAAGACTATTGGGGGCTGATTTTACTGCCTTATAATTAGAATAATTATCAATAATTTGGTTAAAAATCTTTATTTTACCTAGAGTTATTGATGCAGACTTTATTATAGTTATTGAAATTGTTGTTTTGATATTAACACCTCCTGTATTCACATCTACAGGAAGCTGTATTGCTCAATTAGTTCCTTTTAAATCTTGTATGCCAGTGACAGGAACTGATGATCGCAGCGATCAAAGTTTTGGTTCTACCAGACAAGCACAAGTATATCTTAGATAAGATATACATAAGGTAAAGCCAGAATGTCAATTCACAATGGCAACCAAAACTGAAGAAATTAAGAGAACAAAGATGCTTATTCATACCGGTGCTGATGTAAATATTGTTTCAAAACAACAAAATAACATGAATTCCACCTTTTTGCATTAAAGCTACTTCCTTTTCTCTCTTTATACAGGAAGTAATTTAGAGGTTTTGAATTCCCTTAGCATTAATTTTTTATTTAGTGTCACAGCTATGGGCTGGCATCACCTCCAAGTTATTTAAGGACATTGTACTATTTGACACCCTTATGTTTAATCAGAATGATTAGATTAAATAAGGACTTTTCAGGCTGGTATAAACAAAAAATTGAGCAATGTAATTTTGTTATGGAGGAAGCAAGTTCTGAAGGAAATTGCTATATTAACTAACAAAAAATATTCACATTGAGTACTATTTTAATCACTAGAGCAAAGTAATTATGCCAGACTTCTTAAGAACAGCGTTCTTTTAAAGTTGTCTACTTACAGAGTATTCCACCATTTACCACACACAAATTTAGATTTAAAGTTTTTTGGGAAAATTATCCTCTATTCACGAGTATTCCAGTCAGGATTAATCTGAACGTTGCCCTAAGGCAGGCACAACAGAATCCGCTTTGTGGGATTAGTGTCTGTAAACTCAGAAAATCCAGACTCACTTCTCAAGAGAAGCAATGCATCTCTAGGTCCAAACTAAGTTCTCTCAAAACTGCTAGATTATTTATTCCCCAGAGGACACTCATTAGTGTTGCAAAATGGATGTTGTTTACAAAGATACAACTGCATTACTGGTATATTAGATCCCAATTCTCTTGCATAAACATGCTATACAGTTTGCCCATTTCATGTTATACATCCTGTAAAAAGATCTATATATCTAAACTAGTAGGCTTTTCCCCTAATTTCCAATCACTTGAAATGACTTTAAAAGGTTTGTTTGATAAAGATTAAGAAACCCAGCCCTAGTGGAATACTGGCAGTTTCAGACCAGAGCACCCACTAATATATGTGCAGTAAGATCCACCAGGCTTGCATCATTAGACTACTACCTTCAATTATGAATTCAACCACAACTGCCTTGATGGGAGCTATTACTGATGTGTAGTTTTGCCTTTTGAAAGAGGAAAACAGGCGTTATTGTAAGCTGACACACCAGCTAAGAACAGATAGGTAACAGGTCAAAGACACAGCAAAAGCACGGTGGATCCTCGATAAATCTGTTTGCTTCTCAGTCATCCAGAACACTGACTCAAGGTTGCAAAAGTTTCTTCCTTGTGATTTGCTTTTATATACAATCCAACTTGGATTATAAATGATCAAACTAGGTCATTTCTCAAGTTACCAAATTCTATAGAGTTAAGACCCTAATAGAGGTCTGATAATTTGGTCAACAGGGAAGTAAAACCTCCATGAGAGTCTCACATGAGACTGAGAACTGTATCCAATTGGGCATCTCAAAAAAAAAAAAAAAAAATCAATGCAAGAAAGCCTGGTTCCATCTTATCTTTAATATATCTCAAGGAGTACAGCTTTTATACAACTGCTATGTCAAACCCAAAACTACTCGCAGAGATGACCCCAGAAGCACAGATCCCATTCACATTCTGCATTCGGCTTCCATAGAAAATTTATCAGTTACAAGGAATAAAATGGCAGATTTAATCATTTATTTCTTTTGTGACAGGATATTTTTGCATATAAAGCCTTCCAATCTATTTCCGTCTTATATATTGGAAAAGTATTTTTAAAAGGATGAGCTGAACTCTTAAATGTAGCTTAATATTTTGAATGGAAGCAGTATTTTACGCTATTTAGTATGATCTAATGTTTGGCCACTGAGCAGATGTCATCCTATATACTAGAATTCATAAATATCAAAGCTCTCAAAGCTGACTCACAAATTCAATTTTATTAAATACCTTTTAAAAGAATTATGTTATTAATGGCTTAAGACTCATAATAGGCCTATCCTTGCTAAGTACAAAAGGGAAGAATTCAATTCAACTACTGAATATTTCACTATACACAAGTGACTTTCAGTCTGTAGCACCATGAACAGATAGTCAGTGTCACAACATACTATTAAACTGAGTGCTTCAGTATCAAAAGAGGAATGTTCACCTTTTTACTCCCCTTATTTGGCAAGACCAACAGGCAGGAGGGAAAAGGTAAAGCACACATGACTTATGTCAATAGTAATCTATAAAATGGCCTGTCTTCCAATCAGTTGCAGTTATTAGCACATGCACCAGTGTCCAAGCAACTTGCACCACTGCAGCAACAGTGTCAAGCACTGGTGCATCAGAAAATGCTGAACGGAAGGGCGAGGAAGGCAAGGGGTGAGGAAATTCTAAACACCTTGCAAGGTCTGTTGTTTTGTCAGGTTTGTACCTTAGGGGAACAAGGGTGGAAGTCACAATACACTAGTTAATACGACAAAAAAACTAAAGGAGAGAGAGACTGGGAGGGAAAAGAGAATATGACAACATTTATGTGTAGAAACTAGTTCATAGTGTATAAAAAGGTATTAATGTTTAAGTCTACAGAAAGTCAATCAATAAACGGCTGCTGTGTAAAACTGAAAACACAAGTAAGAAACAGCTCACACCACTGTGTTTCCAACTTAAGCACAAATGTTATTTATTTTTCCAGTCTCAAATTGCTGAAAGGACAGCAGGAAGCATTTTGTTTGAATGCAGAAAGGTCAAGCGTAGCAGAACCAAGGAACAGCATAACCACTAAGAAAAAAAATCCCCCAAGTGCTAGCATCCATCCACTCAGTAATTCTGCTTCATTAAGGAACCACAACAGATTTTTATTTTTTTTTTTACCAAAAGAAAAAGTCATTCATTCACAGCTACACAGCAGATGAATTATGCTGAGGAAAGATCCAAGTCTGGCAAAAGCTACAGAGCATAATGCTGTGGGGAGAAAGGGCGGCTGTGTGGAACAATCTGTTATGCCGGTTCCCAAGCAGATGGAGCAGAGCAGCAGCCTTTACATCAAGCATTGTTATATAGAGGAGAAAAAGTCACAAACATTTTAACTGAAGTCATTGCCTGTTGCCTTTTGAGTACATCCAGCTTCCTGAAAGGTTTCTGTGTAGTGCTGCCACAGACCAAATCTTCTCACCCAAAACAATAGTTGGAAACATGCCATTTTTTGTCTGTCCTTGCTACTTAAAGACTAATTTTGAGGTGAGATGGCACAGGGTTGACAGGAGGAAAAAGGAATAGGACACTATTCATAGCCCTTCTCCTCCCTTCATTTTAGATTTCAACTAATAAAGGTTGTCTACACAGTACAATGATAGTAAACAGTGCTAATTCTTCTAGTGCTCTACTCGCTCTCTTCAATTTCCTTCTGCTCTCACCCCATCTGTCCCACCTTCACTGAGACATTCTCTTATTGTATCCACTGCCTTTCACCCCTCTATTCTGCTTCACTAATCTGCTCATTATCAAATGCAAAATACACAGGGGGGAGAAATTATGATCCAACAAATGGCTAAGTAAAAAAAGGACTGAAAATGGAAACTAATTATATAAAAAAAAATGTATAAAGTGGCAAACACTGAGGAATAGTGAGGTTCAGAGATGTGAATATGAAGTCACTCCAGTGATTTAATGGTGTATTTATATTTCACCTCAGCGTTCAGAGCATATACACCACACGTGTTAACTGTGAGGAATAAGAACAGCTCCAGATAAATAATCTGTCCAAGCTCCAGCCTAATAAACTTAAGGCTGATGTACAGAGGCTTGTACAGAAGTGCTCAGAAGAAGACAACAAACTCTTTTCAAACGTACAGGTCCATGCATACCATATCTTGCAGCATGACTGTCTCCATCCTCTTCCCCCATTGAAAAATGAAAGAAGCATATTTAAAACAAAATACGAGAAGAAAAATTTCTAATCACATCTGTCTGTAGCCTAACACTGACGAAAAAGAAAAAAAAACGTTTAGAATCATATTATCTTTCTTTAAATTCTTATTGTGGTCTTAAAACCTTTTTTAGGCTAACTTGTAGCAAAAAAAACAGGTTTATTTTAACACGCAGCTCTCTACAACTGCCTGAAAATGATAAGAGATTGTATCGATGCTGGAGAGCCAAGTCTTTTTGATCTGACTTAATGTGCAGATCGCCACTGCTGACACAAAGCAGACAAAAGAAACATGGCTGGGGAAAACATTGACCTTTAATTTAAATGCACAGAGAATATCTGAAGCACAACTGAAACATGCCATTCACAGACAAATGGCTTATGAGGAGATAGGGAATTTATCACCTTAATTACGCAATAGCAAAAGTATGTCTGTGTGTGTATTCATGAAAAAAAAAGAAAATATGGAATATTAGGCATGTCCTCCTGCACTCAACATCCTTTCTTACACAGCTTTTTTTGTTCCTTGGAGGTAAAAAAGGAAGGCAGAAAGGAAATGACTGAAATCAGTGACAGAAATGTGAAAATGAGTTTCTCCCCTAAATGACAAGAACAACATTTTCATTGAACGGTTATCAGCTCCATTTACCCCAAAGTGCCATACCTGTTGAAGTTAATGTCTGGATAACTAGAATACTCAGACTTCATCTTCGCATTGCGACGTGGAAAAGTACAGAAGAAAGCATTGGCCAGGAAACTGGAAATCTGTTCTTGTGACATTGTGATGGAGTGATTCATCTTTTGTTTCAGCAGAGGTATTGGCTACCAATAAAAGAAGTGAGGGGGAAGGAGGGGCAGGAGAGAAGAGGGGGAATGAGAGAGAAAAATTAGCTTACCAATTTGAAAGAAAAAACAGGAGCACAAAATTACATCTGTTAAATTAGAGCAAGAGTAATTCAGGCCATTGGTGAACCCTTTAATCAGCAGCACCATTAAAGTCAAGAACAGTTTATTCAAGATGATTTGGAAAAAGCTTGCTTGACAAACTGCAGATTTCTAATCAGTAATGAAAAGAAAGACCAAGAAAACACAACTTATCAAACAAAACCACAGGGAAGGAGAGGGGGAAAAAAAATAATAGATTGGATGTTACAAATGCTGTGCAGTCATAAAAACTGAAGTAAATCCCCACTTTCACCAGGTGTTTAGTTAAGAAACTCCTCAGGATTGCTTTCAGCTGCAATAACCATGCTTTGTACCTTACAAAGAAAGGTGAAAGTCATGCTAGCGATCATGCTCTATGACTGCTTTTGAATTTTTTCCACCCTACTTGAAGAAATAACACTGAAATAATTTCACAAAGTGCATTGTTCTTCATTCTTCTAAAATCACAGTGAACAGAAAGCTTGGTGTCCCTTAGGCTTTCAGTTTGGAATTTTATTTGGCTCTAGACAGGCCTTCCTTAATATAAAGAGAAAAGCTGAGGGGACACAAAAAGGACCCCCTGAACTGTTCTATATCTTCCATTTTATCAGGTTTTAGCTTCCCGCTTTGGAATTGTCACCATGGTTGCAGCATCTTTTATTCTCAATTATGAGATAATACAGGAGTCAGGATATCATTCTGACTGCTAAGGAATCCAGCAACAGTTACGATAAACCAACAAGACAGGAGAAAGAAGTTTTCACTTCCACTTCGAATACCATCACAACTAGACTTGCCCCAGGAGAGCCAAGACTATATTTTAATCTTCTGAGCTGGAGTACAGAATTTGGTACTAATTTAGACTGCTAAGTAGACAGTCCTGACTCCACAAAGCAAACATGTTTCCATTCACTCTTACAACTACTCCAGTTACCTTCACTGAATCTCACTGTGTCTTCTATTTAATGAATAAGCTGTATTATGATGGCTGAAGTCACACAGCCAGAAGGGGGAAAAAGCTTCTTGGCTCTCTCTAAAAGCCTATAAAAATAGTATATTGTGGACAGCATGTTGCATTGGAACAAATTTAGCTTTATATCTAACTAAAAAAAAATGAGTCTGACAAAATTCTTCACAATTTAGACTGCCTAACAGTATGACATCTTTATAAAAGGCATTACTACATAAACTTGTAAGTCATCTGCTTGACTTCGTGTTCAGAAACTACACAGCATTCTCAAAACAGTGTTTGAAATCACATATCTGATGCAGGACCACTGCAGCATCACAAGGTCGGGAGAGATTAGGACCACTGCAGCATCACAAGGTCGGGAGAGATTCTCCCTGCTTCCATCCAAGTCAATTCAGAAAATTGTATCAAGGGGCTTACAAATTGTTAGGTGCTACCTTTCATACATCCTGATCACGCTTACCTGATCAGTCCTATCCACTTTTATCAGCTTTATAACCCACAGAACTGACTCTCGCTTACTAGTTAAGGTTTGTACGTGGTCAAGTAATGTGATGTTCTAAGTAGAATAAAATACGTTTCCAAGTAAGTGAAGCCTTTATAAAAATACTACCTTCTAGAATTAAAAAAATTTATAAATAAAAAGTTATATGTTTTAAGGTTATTCAAGTATTTCAGCCTTATAAGTGTGATTTTCAAACCTGAGAAGTTTCATGGTCATTTCATTTAAGAAAAGCAAGAAGCAAGTCCAGCAGACAGCAAAGAAAGTGTTACTGAAGTGTAGGCTCAAAATATTACAGTGAGATACTTTTTTAAAATTCTAATTATATCATTATTGATGTGCATTGTCCTTTCTGCTCACCAGGCCTCAGCTGCATCAAACACAAGAACTACAGTTTTTATAAAGAAAATAACATGACCGTGACATTTTGACCTTAGCCGTTAGCTACAGTTTGCAGAGAAGAGGCCACAGCACGCTCAAGCTGTGTTTGCTTACCTGGGTGCAGATAGTAGGGAGACAGAGAGCCAGCTTGACCATATCAGGAAGAATGGATTGGAACAAATGTTGAGCCTCTGCATCTTCAAGAACCTGTGAGAGAAAAAAAGGGAGAAGTCAAAAAAAAAAAAAAAGGTTGTTACCTTAGAAACAGCAATTGTATGAAAATTTTTTCAAAACTAGCTTCTATTAGCTCTGTGCAAGCCTGCTGTTTTTTTCATCGTTGTCCCTCATTACATTTTAACTTGCATTTTTACCTTACCTTATGTTTAACTTTTGGTTACCTTAAGCTAACTGAAATACAGAAACAACTCTCAAAAGTTGAGAAAACATCACCAAATGCCCTATAGAGAAAGAAACCTTGAATAAGATATTGTTTGACCCTTTTCAAAGCAAGGAACAAAATTCAACCAATAAAAATCACCTCCTAACCACATAAATACTGCAATCATTCACTTCACTTCCATATCCAGAACATCTGTGATGTTCTGTTAAAGACACCTGGAATGTACTGGTGGGTCCAATCAGTGGCCCCCAGCAGCAGCTAAAGGAAACGTTCTGTGAGAGCATGCAAACATGGCCACCGCCTGCTGTCCAACCCCACACTACAAACTCTTGAGAACTACCGCTGTTGGATTACAACACATTAGAGGATATGGCTTGCCTGGTCCCACACACTGAAGTTGCAAACTTTTCAGTCTCTTCTTGTAAGACAGCTGAGCCTACAGCGATTTCAGCTTCCTCCCTCTGCTCTAACTTGCTTCCTGAAAAGGAGAGACCAGCATTGCCAACTCAAAATAACCAGGCACACCTATGTTTCACAAGGCTTCTTGAAGCTTTAGCACATCAAACCCTTTTTGTCCTACTCTAAATTCCCTCTCTGACACTGTCTGGCCTACTGTTGGCAGGTTTGGCTGCCAAAGTGTATCAAGCCAACATAGTTAAGAGTCTAGAATGCCTTTTTTAAGTGGCAACAACCAGTTCCGAGTTCAGCATCATGGGTTTAGATGAACCCACCCCACACACAGTCCATACACCTATTCTGAAAGGTACGTTATGGTGGGCAATACTCTTCTAAGAAAAGCTAGGACAGGCACATGAATGAGAGGCTGTGATAAGAAAAGCAACGTAAAGCAGCGCAGTTGCCATATGCAGAGGGGCATTCACATTCTGCCACACAAACAGCCTGGAGACCATCAAGAGGACAGCACATCCTCCATCTTTCTGTGCAGTGATGCAAACCAGGTTTTAATATAAAGTTACAATTGGAACAAAACTTCAAAAGAACAGCAAGCCTAGGAAACATGGAAGTCATTTGATAGAGGAGGAATCCAAGTAAAATGCAGATCATTACTGAAAGTCAACTTTTTAACAGTAAAGAAATTAACAAGATGCACCTCTATTTACACAGTAGAAGTCAGATATTGAAAATTATGCCCTAACCTTTAACACCATTTACTCTAGCAGGAGAATTTGTTCAATGTTTTAAGTGCCATAAAGTAACGAAATGAGCATTTAAAGGCTGGAATTTCGGATCACAGTACACAAAATGAATATGTGAGCTAAACCAATTCAAAGGATGACATTTAACCTCAAATGTCTACCAAGCTGTCAGATTCTGATATTCTCTCTCCCCTTTGGGTAACACTTCCTCTCTTTTAAAGTTGGCACATAAATAGTGGCTGCTATGCTTTGCTGACTGCCACAGATTATACAGTATCACTTATCTGGTGACACATCATGGCACTGGACTTTGTCACAGCTGTCAAGACTTCAACCTTTTCTTTATGCTCTTTTGAAAAAAATATATAATAATAGTGTGAGACATCTATTCCCAAATCAGGAGCAAAATGCATAACTGCAAAATTCACTTCTTAAACTCCGAAATTCTACTTTGCCTTCCCCTTGCCCGCCTAATGTTGTACCAGAACATGCTCTCCTCACTACAATATTCCTACACATGACTTTTACTAGGCGTCTACTAACAAGCACCTCAAAACCTGGAGGTGTTAATGCCCAGAATTGCTGTCATTGGACTTCAAGCTGATTATTTTTACACATAAATGACACATAAGACAGTTGGGTTTTGTGATGAACTATGGGTGCTGTGAAAACCTTACTACATATTCACAAGCAAAATCACTTAAAAGAACCCCACAACTTTAAACTAATAATTTTTGCAAGTGCTAAAGTTCACAGACCTTACCAAGAAACTCTTAACTCTGTGTCATTCTCTGACCAAGCAGCCCAAGCAACCCTGGTTTGAATATTCCCCTGCTTAGGCAAAGATCTCCTAAATGTTGCACAGAACATATCCATCATTTTTAAGCTCAAACAGTTTGTTTCTTCCACAAAATGACATAACTGCACAAGCCAGCTCTGCTGTTCAACTGCAGGTGCTGGTTTTATTAAGAAAACAACCAAGAAAACAAACAAAACCCTTCTCCCTAAAAACATAAAACCCCAACTCCTTGGGGAACTGCTCAGTCCTGTGCCTCCCATTCATATCTTGAGGCTATAACCCACTATGGAACAGTGGTAGGAAGCCAAAAGTATCTATCCTTCCCTGCTTTGGGTTTCTAAAAGCCCCAAGCAACCCAAGTCACAGCCACATCCATGTAGTCATACTTCCCCTTTCTGCCCATGACTCTTCCTGTACAGGTAAGGTTCCTATGGGGTTTCTATCAAAAGGAACATCTGCAAACCCCTGGTTGCTTAGCCCTCATCCTCTTTTTACTGCTAAACCAGCAAGCTGCCACAGCTACAGCTGCAGCAACCGCTGCCACTACATATTCTCAGCCACGCTCAGTACACTACAGAGCCTGGTTTTCTCTCTGACAGGTTTCCCAGACTTTAAAAGCAGCGGAAAAAAAAGAACAATCCATCATGGAAAGTAAAAGAATTCCAGTATATGGAGTGCTGACATCACAGCTACATATGACAGATCCCATGGTGCAAATGCCAGCCTGGGAGAACCTAGCAACAGCGCAGAGAGTATCTGGTCACAGAACTGAATGAAGATCTATTGAGAAGGAAATGCTTAAGGAAATGCTTCAGGAAACGGTGACTTGTACCCATGTAAATACTTAACAGCCACATTACATATTCTACTTATTTGTTGCTGCTGAAAAGAGGGATGTACTCACCCACAACATTTCACCACTTCCTATGCTCATCTGGTAATTTCCAGAGATCCTTCAGCTTCCCAATGCCACAGGAAAATAACTTAGGGGAGGAGGGGTTTGTCTTTCTCTGCATTAATAGGTCAAACAGCCTACCAGAAAATCACATGTCATTAGATGTTGTTCAGGGTGGGAGGTAGCTGAAACAGAACCAGTCAATGGGCTACCAAGACAGATACCAGTGGCAATTCTTCTCACTGAAAAAGCAGCAATATTCTAGCTCATATGAAGCTGTTAAAACAAGCACCTCACTTTGAAGCAAAACTCCTAGTACAGGAACACCAGTATCAATTCAGAGTTTTAACTCTGTACAGTACAATCTTTTTCAAGGCTACAGCTATGCAAACACAAAGAGAAAGGATTGGGTTGCCATATTTAATAGCATTTCTTTTATAACTTAAAGAATTCTAAAATATTAAATGGTTGTTGACAATTTTTTATAGAGGAAAAATACATCAAGTACCACAGTGATTTTGTTCTTAAACACGATCAGTACCTCCTCTCTCTTTATTATGCATCCATGCCCTTTGCAGCCCCCTTCAGGATTTGAAATAAAACCAAAAATATATTGTTGACTTTATTCATAGCCCTTCAATCATGCAAAAAATTATATAAGGATGAAACAAAAGCAAGGGTTATACCCCAAAGGAAAAGTATATGGAACCAAAGTAGCAAAGCATAACTCGCCTTTCACCAAAGAAACCACTTGGCGATTTCATCAGTATTTGGGCTGGAACGACTGATTAAATGAACACGACTTAGGGTTACAATTTATGAGATGCAAATGGTTCAGCGAGCTGGAGCAGAGGGAAGAACTCCCAGCCAAACCTGCATCACGATTTTGCAAAATGAACTTCAATGCTGCAGCACAGAGGCCTGACTAAACGTGACCATAAGTAATGGCCTCTTGTCACTATAAAACAGTCCTCCAAAAATGTAACGGATGAGTATGCCTGACAGTCCTAATAGGAAAGATCTGAGGTAGCACAGGGTGATACTGATGGCAGAGAGTTTAAATCTAAACCTGACAGCTCATCAAACCGACAAACTGCACATAGAGAACACAAATTTGGACAGCTCTATCTATCACAGAGGGTGGTAGAGCTATCACGCCAATGGGTAACTGGCATGCTAAGACAAGGGTGCCTTAAAGCCTTCAATCTGTTTGGGTTTATTTCCCCATATTAAATTCTGTTGCAGTACAAGGACCAACATACCCACACCTTAGTGATGAAGAGGAAAACCAGAGAGAATGCCTCCTTTGGACTTTGCCTATTTTCTAATGGAATTTGACCTGCTGAATTCTTCCTTCTCAGCTGCCACGATGCCTCAATCACTTTCATAAAATCACTTTGTTTCAGTGTCTAAGTGCTCCATGCCATCAGTTACTGTAATGAACTTTGCCCAAACAGTGTTCTGAATTATTTTAATGCAAGACACCATATGGTCACAGGTGGTAACACCCTCCTAACTGATTAGACAAACTTCTATGTACTCTACTCACAGTGTATTCATTCTCCTAATTCCAGGAATAATTTGTTTTTTTCTTCCTCGCTATCTTCAACTTGCCTCAAATGAAAAAATCTCTCTGTATGTTCTACAGGGCATTGAGGTCTGAAAATCCTGGCCGCAAATAGAGGTGTAGCAAATAAGGGCATCTATAACTCTACTACAGACATCTACTTAGACATAACATCATTACTAAGCCTCCCTCAAGCCCGCAATTCAAAGAATGTAAGATAGATATGTAAACAAAGCAATACTATTCACATTCTCATAATAATGTACTCATTGTCACCCACAAGCAATATGCAGGTAGAACATGCTCCACAAAGCCTAAGACAACTCAGAATGGTCTCCTGAAAAATATTCGATCAACTTTTGTAATTTTGCAATTTTGGTGAGGGTGCCAAAAAAAGTAAAATATATAATTGGGGAACAAGGACAAGAACAACTCGTGTTTGAAGGCTTAAAAAGAAATTATGGCTGTTAACGCTTACGTTCTACCCATAAGCGTTTTAAATGCTAGGATTTTTTATTCAATGCATAGACCACACCTCCTTTCCTCCTATTCCACTGGCAAATGAGATCAGATCAACTCAAAAGAGTTCAGTTGTGCTCTTGCACTATTCTACAAGATATTGGTTCTTGTACACTTTTGGGTAACATTAACAATTTTCATTTCCCACTTTTAAAACTTGATTCCACAGAAGAATCTGCCAGGTATCCTGAAGCATCTTTCTTGCTACTCTGCTCCAGCTAAAACTTCCCTTAGAGATGACACAGAAAAGCTTGAGTGCACTTAAGTAATCACAGTATGTGGCTGATCCTTTACTGCACGGAGCAATGTGGTCTTCATTTTCTCTTCCTTCCAGAGCAGCCTGTACTTATTTACTCATTCTCAAACCACAGGTATTTGTACACTGTTTGTGTAACACTTAAAAACGGTGGAGTGTGCATCCATGACTGGAACTCCTCAGCGCCCACAAAACAACCATGACACTGTCCGTGACATGTAAGTCCTATACCCAAAAGTAAACCAATTTCACACTTGCAGCCTGTACTCCACTAATCCTTATACTAAGTGCTTTTAAACATTACAGAATCCTAAAAGCAGACTTTGTCAATCTGTTGTTTAGAATGGCTGGAAAAAGAAAAAAAAACAAAAAGCCTGAACATGTTCTTACTGGGTGACTTCAAGAACTAATATATTTAAGTTAATACACTCCCAAAAAACAAAGTCATGCTCTAAATATAAATCTCTAAGTCATATTCTACAATCCTTCCCTTCTGGGCAGGGAGGAGATGAGTTCTATTTATACACATTGTGACACAACTGTCCACATACCTGATACGCAGCCAGACACACGACACTGCAGCCCACTGATAGGTACGTGTATGTACTCTTTGTCATTATGTAAAATAATATAAACAGGAATTAAATGCAGAAGCAAAGTAGGGCAGGAGTGGGAGGACTTTGGTTCCCATTTTAATAAGTTAATGAACTTCCAAAATTGCTGGAAAGAATACTCTCGTCTGCCTCCTTTAGCTCCCCTACAACACTGATTCAGTAAGAAACACACTTGGCTGTCAAATCCATCCCATTTCTTGAGCACTCGTCTGATTAGAAACCAAAGAAAGGCCAAAGCAATATTGAGGGAAGAGAAAAAAACCAAACCCTAACACTGGATTATGCAGAGAAGAATCTTATTTGAGAAGAAGAATGCTTCTGACATTTATCAAAACCACAAACTGACATTTCAAAAGGAAAAAAAGACGACAGCTTACAAGGCAGAGGTTAATTCATTTTTGTTTAATTTTTTTTCCCTGTGAAGGCTCATTCACGTCTTCTGCCAATCCAGCCTTGGAATGATGTCTCAGATGTACCATCCCTAACAGCTGTGGCTTTACTCTCAGTTTTTCCACATTCTAAATAAAATCCGAGAGAAATACGTGTATTTGTTTTTTTCCATCTCCTCCTAACCTAACGGTTTTAGAAGCCAGTTGGTATTTCCAAGGCACTTGAAATCCAGTCTCAACAATTTTCATTACCAATAAGTGTAATCTCAGTCTCAATTCTCTGCAGGTCACCAACAGACTCTACCCACATGCCCCAGCAAAGCAGTTCTATCATGAACAGAAGCATCACAACCATTTTCAAAGCTTTTAAAACCAGAACATTTCTATTTACTAGTTTGGTTTCTTTTTCTTTTTTAAGAGGAATGTTCTCAATACAGTGAAAAACTGTGGAAGAGATCCTCAGGATGCATCTTTACATTGGCTCAAAGAATGAAGTATCCATAAACACTTAAGACAATATCATTAAAAGCCCTACGTCTGGAACATGTAGATAGCCCTTCCCTGTTAACTCTTGAGTCAACACTCTGATCCAACAGACATTGCAAGGGTGCTTACAAAACACCACTTAAAAGATAATCAGCTGCTTTGCTGATAAAGTACAGAAAACTAAGGATAAGCCTGTAATTCAGTACTCAACGTGACTCTACAATGCTCAACTAAAATTTTCAATGCAACACAAGATGCATACCCCCCTTATCCCAGAAAAGTTCATGTTTTGTTCAACATGGGGGCAAATTCCTTTCTGCCACTGCGAAAAAAAAAAAAAAACCTTCACTGCATACTCAAAAGGCCTTTTCAGTTCAGACTTGCAAAAGGTAATCTGATGTAACACATATTGTTTGAAAATATCTGGACTAAAATGAAACCCAGCAAGAAGCAACTGATAAGCTATTTTCAGCCTTGAGACATTTTCCTTCTTGCTTAAAAGCCTACACTTGCAGCACTGTCATTTCTGTACAATACTCACTTCTGTTTGTACTGTCCAGACAACTATAAAAGTGATTTATCAAAAACCCAGTCACCGGAACAATTTGGTGCTTTAAAATTCCTTCTCTTCCAGTATCACTGATTACAGCAATTGTATTTTAAGGCAGGTCATTCAAATAACAAAACATACAGGAAAGACAGACATCGTTCATAAGACCACCAAGGGGATAAGAGTGGGGGTAAAGAAAACCTTGTTAGAACATAGGAATCTCCCAAGATATGCAAGTATCAACAGTATCAGCTGCTCTTAAACAGTCTGGTCTTTTTCAAATAAGCGAAAATGCCGAGTTCAACTATAATCCAACCGACCTATACTTCAGTCTTAGCATGTCCAGATGTTGCAATTATAATAATTTCTTTTAGATGAAAAATGGAAATAATTGTAAAAAACAAGAACTATAATTTCCAAATTTGTCCAGGTTTCAAGGCTACAAATTTTAAGGTCATTCAGGTTTAAGTTTACTAAATTAAGGTTACAACAGTTAAGACCAGACACACACACTTAAAAACTGTGTGGTTCTGTTGTTTGAAATTTTAAAATCTGAGTATTTAATTTATGAGACAATTCTTAATTTCCTTCAAATCACTTCAGTGATCTCAAAATGCAATCAATTATTCTTAGTGTAGACATACTGCCCATATTGCATATCTGATTTTTCTGCTCAGTTCTCAAACATTTATCATGCTCTATCTTATCCCTGTACTTTCCAAGAGTACCAAGTTCAGGTCAAACATGCTTCTCTCCTACATAGGAATGCAAATGCAGATAAAAAAAATCATAGTTTGGGAAAAAAGACCCAAACAACACACTAAGCACATTCTGTAGGTACTATCCCAGGTTCTACTAGGTTTACACCACAACTCAGTAATTCAATTAACGTGCATTTGTTCATTTTCTAAGTGAAATTTAACCGTTTTCTTCCATTTATTTTAATTATTCCCAAGTGCAAAGCATTGACTGACAGAAACCAAGGCTCATTGTAACATGCTCCACTGCTCCTCACTTCACAAATCATCTCCTATACCCTGGAATCTCTGCAGAACACAAGTAGTAGGAAAAAAGTGATAGGTTAAGAAGTGTGTGCATATATCCATATGAATATTGCTAGGCCAAGATTTAAATAGTAAGTGTTTGTGCAAATGAAAAAATAATTTCTAGTACAATAATTAACTTGAATTTTTCAAGGAAAGAAAACTAGACTTTTGGAAGAACAAAACATCTCTAATATGTATGTAGAAAACAGAAAATGTTGTATTTAGAATAGAATTTATTTACATATATATCTTGCATCTTAAATATTAATTATGTATTTCTAAATGGCATTTACAGAAAATTTGGAAAAAAGTATTAAGCAAGGTTGCAGAAATTTACAGGTAGATACTTGCATATAAAAGCAGATGGGAATGAATTCTCACATCCTGACTGTTCTGGACTTCTAAAAGAATTTATTATCCAGGCATGCAATTGTCACACACATTGTAATGGTAAGAAGTAGGCAGAAATAAGTCTTCTTTCCCAACTCTGTTACAAAGCTAATTACAGCTGTCATTGTAATGCAAATATTTTTAATATCCCACAGTCTATATTGTGTAATAGTACACTAATGGGTGAAGAAAAATAGCAATATATTCCTTCAGCTTGACTTTATCTTCTTGTAGCTTTTCATCAGATTTTAGGATAAGCTGAGATTTGTGCCATAAAAAACCCTGCTATCAGCCAGTTTTGAGGCTAAAACCAGTAAACTCATGCTTGACTGGAAAAGGATAAAAAGGAACACAGATAAAGTGGTCTGGTACATTCTTCCTTCTCCTTCATGCTGAAGGTTCTTCTCTTCAATTAAGAATAGACAAGAGAAGAGACTCGTCTTTTTGAAGAGCACAATCATGTTTCTTTCAACCTTACAGAAAAATCCAAATATAAGAGCTATATAGCTTCTTTCATAATTTAAAAAAACCCTATTTCTTGAGTGCTGAATTTCTATGGGAATCAACAGCAAATATGCAGATCCTGGTCATTAAATAAATTAGCTTCAAAGAGCTTTCCCAAATGACAAAAAAAGATCAGAAGACATCCATAAACAGACACTGCAGACCCACGCACGCTTTTTCTTACACTAAAAGCCAAATCTAACAGTTGGAAGCTGATTAATTATTACACAGTGGAGAATGAGAGAGTAAAGATACTGAGAGCATATCCCCTTTACATCTTCCTACTTGCATCAAGTAGGCACCAAGGGTTTGAAGTTCTGCACAGAGATCCTAGAAAAACAAGTTCTAAAAGGCATAAATACCTTCAAGTGAGGTTAATTTAAAATGTAGATTACCTTTATCATTTCGTCATCCTAGGAGAGGTTGGTACACAGACCCCCAGGCCTTCCTGCCAGCAACAGCTCATCTTGGAACTAAGTCACAACAGGGCCCACATGACAAGGCCATTTCTGCCTCTCAATCTCAACCCAGCAAAGTCAGAGGAATGTAAAAATAGACAGAAGTTTGTGAAAGCCCATCAACAAAAGACGCCTAGAAAAGGCTAACAGCAAAAAAAGTAATTAGCAACACTTCCTCACAACACGATTTATTCCGAGTAATCTGTGTTGCAGTTAATTCTCACAAATGATAGATAGGACCAAATAACTCAGTTGATACAGCTCTGCTGTACAAGACAAAAACAAATTGTGAGACAGCTCACTGATTGGTTCATCTCAAAACAGCTCAGGTCTTAACGATGGCGGAAGTTCTACACCATGAAGGTTCCTGAAGCTTCACAATACGCATCCTGCTGACTGAAGTTCTTGGGTGCTATGCAACTAAACCAGATTTTAAAAGAAGGATGACTTTTACAGAAACTTATGCACTGCTTGTATGTCATGTCATTTTAAGATTTAAATACTCCCCTGTTCCTTAAAGAACAGAACAGATACAAGCAACAAGAGAAAGAGTTCACGGAACAACACTAACAAGAATTAAGCTTAAACTCTACGAGACTTTAAAGTGACACAACAGAAACAAAGTATGTCCAGAAGAAGCAGGTCCAATCTAAAGCAGCAGGCTGTGTGACTGTCTTAAATTATTAAGTCCTACTTTTCCCTTCAACTAGAGTTCCTGTTGTTACTGATCAATCTAAGACATAAGCCTTGAATGACCTGTTAGACTTTTTATTTCATTCACTTAGGAAAAGGGAAAATAATTTGGTTTTGCCTGGAAGTGGAAGGGCAAATCTACAAGGAAGGTAAATAAAAACTACGAGAGTGCATAGCACTCTTGGTCAAAAGCATGTAATAAATTCCCAACCTATCATCATTCGCGTAAATAAAGCTCATCTACAACACATTGTGGGTCTGGAAACAGCTCTACCCATAGCAGTCTCCTCACATTTCCTTTTCTGCTTGTTGTTTTCTCTTTCCTGTCTGGCTTTCAGGTAAGTTCTGGAAAAACAGATGCAAGGATGACTTCCAAGTGACAAGAACTTTGCAAGTAGGAAGAAAAATGTTAGTGTTAATAATTTTCATCTACTAAGTAATAACTTAAATAAATCCTAGGCCTCTTACCCAATATTAACACACAGATGGCAAAACAAATCAATACAACAGCATGGAAATTATGTACAGGACAACAAAACCATCAGACAACTGACAAATAAGCCACCAGGAGCTTTACACACATTACTGATGGGTGCTATCAACTTTTTGAAAGAAACAAAAAAACTCCAAGCTTCCAAATTTACTTTCCTGTACAAACAGGAATTTTAATTCACACATTTTCTGGCATCCAAAGGAATATTTAAAACAATGCAAGAGCTCCCTCTTCTGACAACACCATGAATGAACGGCAGGACTGGTCAGCCTATGTGATTGTTGCTGTGGTAGTCTGGAAGAAGCCTGGCTCACAGACATACTTATTTCCCATTCATTAAGAAAGCTGAAAGTATTATAATCTTCGAGGAAAATAAACTTAAGACCAAGAAACAGGTAACTATTGTTATTGTAAGAAAATTGCTATGACTCTTTCAAGTAGGATTTAAAAATAACGCCTCTTTTGACTGTGTAACTTGGAAGGAAATGACTAAAATAGGAAACACAAAGCAAGACTGATATGAAAGCATTTAATAGATTAGTAGACAAGGTGAGTCATGACCAGAACCAGAAGATAAAATAACAAATGGCACTTTATGATTTACCAAGCACAGATCTATTAAAGTAACATCGGAATAATCTGGCCTCAAATAACTAAGCTAGACACCATGAAATTTGTAGACTTCCTTCAGAATCAAATCAGACTACAGAATTCTTGGTTAAGAATGCACTGGAAGTCAATAGTGCCCAAGAATCGTTGTTTCAGGATCATCAACACTGTTTAAATCTTTTTTTTCTTAATATATATTTGTGACTTTCTCCCTTTGCTGAGCTGCAGCCCTTCCCTTTGAGCCAAACACTCTAGACAGCTTTCCTTTCACAACCAACCCTCTCAACTTTTGCTCACTCAACGTAACCTGAAACAGTTCCCCTCTTCCCTCTAAGCCATAAGAGAAATGGGAAGGTACACAAGGCACTGGTAAGCCCTTAACCATAAACTCCTGGATACAGTAATTTCAAAAGCCACAATTCCCTACAGCTGGTATCATTAGGTCATTTCCACACAGGATCTCAACTTTTCACTCAACAGCTGCTCACTTAACCAGACTGCAAAGTCTTTGAAAGCAAATGCTTTGGTAATTTACAAAACTTGAAGAGTTTGCACATCCCATAATAATAGAAAATATTTACTCTACAAGATGTATCCCTTCCATATGTCCTGTTCACTGAACTCAATACAATCAATAAAAAAAGCCAGAGTAAGATTTTGCTCCTGTGCTCTACAAGGAGCAGGCTGTGGATGTGGTCTTCCTGGACTTCAGTAAAGCCTTTGACACAGTTTCTCACAGCATTCTGCTACGGAAACTGTCACAACTACCTGAAAGGAGGTTGTAGAGAGGAGCGTGATGACCTCTTCTGCCAAGTGACAGGGGATAGGACAAAAGGGAATGGCCTCAAGCTACACCAGGGGAGATTTAGGCTAGACATTAGGAAAAAAAATTTCACAGAAAGGGTCATTGGGCACTGGAACAGGCTACGCAGGGAGGTGGTTGATCCACCTTCCCTGGAGGTGTTTAAGGCATGGGTAGATGAGGTGCTGAAGGGCATGGTTTAGCATGCAATAGGAACGGTTGGACTCAATGATCCAGGGGGTCTCTTCCAACCTGTTTGTTCTATGACTCTATGAGTCACCATCTTAGAGTGCTTCCCTGCTCCTTATTTAATGCACTGCTGCACACCCTTCACCTTGCTCTAAAATCAATGTTTTGAAACAGTTCTCCTTCCTTCAGCTGGGAACCTCAGACATAAATCAGCATTCTCACTGGACAGAAACTGCCTTTTCACCCCCAGGGAAAGACTGATGTCTGATAGACAGTTTATTTCCCTGTTGTTCCTCTCTTCTCTGGAGGCAGGTGATGTTAATTACTGGCCAAGGATCTCTAATATGAATAGCTTCTCAACACCCAGATGCACAATAGCAACACATCTGTGACAAGATCAGCTGTGTTTGCAGGAATACGATGCTAACCTGGTACATTCCTGAGGCAGATCTTTAAATAAATAGTGTGTGTACTATAATTCCAATAAAGAAAATACATATTATTTAGAGAGGGAGCAGCCAAACAGGCCTGGTTAATTTCTATCACTACAAGAAGCAACAGAACCAAAGAGGCCTCATTTCCACAGCCTCTACCACCCAGCCATGACAGTGTGAGACACCCACCCCACACATGAGAGGGGGAGCACTGAATGGGCAAGACAGGCAAAACCAGTAGCTCTCATGGCTAGCAAATATGATACCACTGATATTGCAATAGGTACCTTCTGTCAGTAATAACAGTACTGTGTTGCATGCAAAACAAAATTAATCCTGTAAAAGAGCAGCCCTGCACACAACGGAAACAAACAATAGGAAGAACAGCTCCTCTGATCACAGGACTTAAGCAGATATTTATTTTAAACATAACAAAATTAACTTAAACTCAAATTTAGCTTCCACTGAACCCTAACACAGCTTAGCAAGTTCCTCACAAGAAAAAAAGTGCACGTTTTAAAAGTACTTCTGAGCTGGTGGAAGACAAATACAGCAACTTCTATTTCAACTCATTTAATCTCCCATATTGCTTTAATTAGCAGTTTCTGATCGTTGATCAGGATGTACATTAATAATAGCCCAATATGCATTTGTCACCTACTATTCATTTTTCTTTTCTATCCAATTGCAGAAAGGCAACGTGAAGTCATAGAAAACAACCTGATCTTTCAAAGACTCTACAGTTAAAATTCATCATCTCAGCATATCACAATGTTGTACTGCTAGATTAGTAAGGCACTGTCTATACAAACACCACTGTAATAAAACATACAAGGCGTTTGAAAAAGGAAAAGAACAGTGTTTAAAACAATAAGCCACTATGATGGATATATAAATACAACTTTAAGAAATCTGGTTTCATAAAATGGACAAAAAGCGTTTCTCACCTAACCTTAACTTCAGTAACCTTAGGTGTTACTGAAGTACCTAAATTACCTGTGTAAGATTTAAAACTAACAATAGTTATCACTTCAGCTGAAATCACCAGCCAAATAATTGTCCATATAGACGACAACTGTAAAACCTTTAGTCTTGGAAAGGGAAATTAAGCCAAAAAACATAGAAAAACAGAGAGGAAGTAGTCACTTATATTTTACTTCTCTTCCTATTTTAAATCAACTTGGTTTACCTTCTCACAGAAGTCCATGAGAGCTGTGAAGTCCCATTTCTTGGAATAAGCAACGTTGTACCTCAGGATAGCCTCCTATGGAAAGTACACAACAAAATAAAGCTTAGAGATACTTATTAAATTAACAGAAGAAAAAGAACTATATGAAATGTCCTTTTTTTAAAAAAAAAAAAAACACAGTACCATCTAGTGGCTAAAACCAGACACAGAGCCCACCAAAATCCTAACACTATTAATACGGCACCACTCCACAGTATCGAATCCTGTATTTCAGCTTTAATCTACAGGATTTTCCTCCTAGCACAACGACAAGACATGCCTGGATCTGCCTACAACATGAACGTGCTCCACTCCATGCTTGCTCTCTTTAAAAATACCAAAAAGTGTGTCCCTCAGCAATACAGCAGAAGTTTCATCAATTTCGGCACTCAGAGAACCAAAAGCACCACAAAATCAAACAGTCCCTTTACAACAACCACCACCTGTTTTAAACACAGGCTGGAGGACACCACCACTGAGATCAGCCCAGTAGAGAAGGACTTGGGAGTGCAGATCAATGAAAAGCTCAATGTGAGCCAGTAACATGCACCCACAGCCCAGAAAGCCAAGCCTATCTTGGGGTGCATCAGAAGTGTGAGCAGCAGGTCGAGGGAGGGGATTCTGACCCTTCTACTCCCTTCTCATGTGATGTCAATCTGTAGCCCTGCGTCCAGTTCTAGAATCCTCAACATAAGAATCATCGAACAAACAGTTTGAAACAGACCCATCAGATCACTGAGTCC
>WAAB01014494.1:1393-25636 GCA_013389865.1 Piaya cayana | reverse complement strand
TTCCTTAAGAGTTTGTACCCCACACAGGATTTCATAGGATTTGGTAGACCTTGACTTTGTTCTAGATTTTTTTTCCTTGTTTTAAAAGAGCTGGGTGAAATCAGACAGGTCGCTTTGAAGCTCCATCACTGACAGGAGTGCTGCAAGTTATTGCTTCCATTGTGCATGAATCTCAGACGTAGTCATGAGGCAGAGATGGAAATTATCCACTCAGCTGGTGCCACCAAGACTGCCTAGCTTCACGGCCTATTGGAAAGGGAGGTTCTCTAGAGGTGTTGGTAGTTCACTCACTGGGACATTAAGGACCAATTTTGAGTTGCCACTCAAAAATCTTGATTTTAAACTTTTGACTGATAGATTTTGTTTTTCACTGAACACTCTAACCAAGAAGTTCCCTGCCATATTTTGTATGGAAAATAATAGCTTAGTGGAGAGAACACATGGCTGGAACCCAAGGCTTCTTCTGTTCCAGCCCTCTTAAAAACTGGGTTTAGGTTAAAACAAAGGTTAAATTTAAAGGAGATTTTTTTGCTTTAGATAAACTGTAGGATTTTTCCTTATCTAACTTACTCTGAAAGACTGGAAGAGTGAAAAAGTTAACCTTTATAATTCAAAGGGTTTTCTCTTTCTTAGTAATCTTTCGCTTAAATATGCAGCTTACCCAAATAACTTTTGAGTTGGTGCTAAGATTTGTTTTTACAATTTTGTTTTACAATAGTGGATTGCTTTGTTAATTTTCACCAGTAGGGAACTTAGTAGAAGGTGAAGTAGAACTTCCTCAGTCTTCCAGTGTCTGATTAACATAGTGTCTGATTCTGCTACAAGTCATGTCTTGCAGTAAAGAACTACACAATGTCAGGAAGGAGGACCCGACGCGGAGTGTGTGTGTAGATGTATATATTTGTATATGTAAGAGGTTTTCTGTCTCCAACAGCAACCAACTTTCTTGATGTTACTGAGGATGCATTTACAATAAAAGACATTTAAAAGGCCCAAGGCATACTCAAGATACTACAGGGATACTAAAAATAAGAGCAAATTTCTCAGTTCTCATACTTTTGCTTAGGCACCAGCCCAAGATGTGCCGAGGTACTGCAGTCTGTTGTGTCCCATTTCTAGCATAGCAGAGAACCCACCTGCACAGCAACATCTACAAAAAGCATGTGATTGGGTATGTAATATTAATGTAACTAGCACAATCTCATGATTATAAAGAGGCTGAAATGATAGCAGGAAAAAGTTAATGGCTTAATTACAAGGTGATAGTAAACACCTGACTTTCACAGTTCAAATGCAGTCCAAGTTTTGCCTGTCTTGAGGGAAGGAGACTTTTCCAGTTGTCAGCATGAGCAGAATAACGATGCATGCTCAGTGTCTTTACCATGCAGAAAAAGCTTAATTGAGTCATCGATAAATTAATCCTTGTTGCCCAATGGAAAATGTCAGGAAGTTATAAAAGTAATTACAGGATATGCACACTGGTCTGCCTTCTGGTTTATGATTGTCTTTTTTTTTTCAAGGCCTTCTTCCCATGCACTGTTTATCTCTGCAAGTAAGGCACTTAATTAGGAAATGCTCTTATTTGTACTCGGTGATGAATGAAGCTAGTTGCTCGAAACAGAAGCCTTGATTGTTTTCTTCATGAAGGTGGGCACTGGCTCTGGGGTTAGGCATACATGGTGAGCTGCAGCCACTGGAAGAAAAGTTACAATTAGAGGATGAAAACAATTGTTGGCATCCTCCAACAAACTGCATTGAGGCACCACTGTCTCTATAGCTGGAAAACAGCTGCTTGATAATACTGAATATGAAGCGTGCTGGCAGTGGGTGACTTTGTCTGAGATTTCTTATTGCTCTTATTCCTCCTTTGCTTACAAAAAGTGATGGGTTATTTGTTGTGGTCTCCCTAGCGGAAGACCTGCTTTTAAGTCCTCTTAAGAATTTTAAAGGGGTTTAACACAGTTCTTTACCTATTATCAATTAACAGCTTTAAGTGAAAGGATGTTTGATGCTTAAATTGCCTCATAAAAACCCCAAAACCCAACAAGTACAAAAGCTTTTTGAAGCACTTTAAAGATGATAGAGTGTCTGCAGCTGTGCCCTTCAGCACCAGCTGGAGTCTTACAGAGCAGCTGTTGCTGGCAGAGCATGGATACAGGTTTTTTTCTGTGTAAAATAGGTAGCAAAATTATTAGGAGATTTTGCAGACTCCTGCCACTCAGATGACAATCTCAAACCAACTCAGCGGCTCCCTTGAGAATGTGTGTGATTAATAATACATATAAAATTTACTAATGTTACTTTGTGTTAAAAATACTCCTAAGAACCAGTTTACCTCTAGTACGTTGAGCTTAATGATGCCATCTCTGTCTTTATCAAAGGCGTGGAATGCCCCTAAATAAAGGAAACAAAAGTATATAGAATAGATCAAATTCTGTTTGTGTAAAGATGATCCTGATAGCAAACCAAATTGTGCTGCATCTGCTGTGCTGTGCAGATTTGTGCAGATACTTACGTGGTTGCAAGTATTTCTGCTATATTTCTCCTTAGCTAATATGAAGAGAAATGCAATGACTTATTTTCTTAGTGTTTGTATGGGATGGCTGCCATATTTTGGATTTTCTAAGCACATGAGTTACTAAAGCTTGTGTGGGCAGTAGTGTCTTGAGTACAACAATGCATTTTGGGGGTGAGGATGGGAGACAGCACAGTAAAACCAGGGCAGCCACTCACTGAACATGGCGTCCAGGCGCACGAAGCAGCAGATGAAGCTGTCAAAATCAATATTCATGTTCTTGTCAGCGTAGCGCATGGTGATGATGTCGTAGAGCTGGTTGTTCAGCCGAAAGCCTGCAAAGGACCAGAAACAGAGCTGCTGGACTGCAGCTGGGGGGAAGCACCAGTGCTTGTGCCCAGGAAAATTTGGCCTTAGGCACTTCCTGGAACCAGCTGAAGTTCAGGCTGGAAGGTACAGGTCCAACTGCTAAATAAAATCACAGAATCACTAGGCTGGAAAAGACCCACTGGAACATTGACTCCAACCATTCCTATCAATCACTAAACCATGCCCCTCAGCACCTTGTCCACCCATCCCTTAAACACCTCCAGGGAAGGTGACTCAATGACCTATCTGGGCAGCCCCTGCCAGTGCCCAATGACTCTTTTTGTGAAATTTTTTTTCCTACTGTTCAGCCTGAACCTCCCCTGGCAGAGCTTGAGGCCACTCCCCCTTGTCCTGTCCCCATCACTTGGGAGAAGAGGCCAGCTCCCTGCTCTCAACAATCTCCTTTCAGGTAGTTGTAGAGAGCAATAAGGTCTCCTCTCAGCCTCCTCTTCTCTAGAGAAAAGTGACAAAGCTGGTGAAGGGGCTGGAGAACAGGCCCTACGAGGAACGGCTGAGAGAGCTGGGGTTGTTTAGCCTGGAGAAGAGGAGGCTGAGAGGAGACCTCATTGCTTTCTATAACTACCTGAGGGGAGGTTGTAGAGAGGAGGGAGCTGGGCTCTTCTCCCAAGTGACAGGGAACAGGACAAGAGGAAATGGCCTCAAGCTCTGCCAGGGGAGATTTAGGCTAGACATTAGGAGGAAGTTTTTCACACAAAGGGTCATTGGGCACTGGAACAGGCTGCCCAGGGAGGTGGTTGATTCACCTTCCCTGGAGGTGTTTAAGGCACAGGTAGACGAGGTGCTGAGAGACATGGTTTAGTGTTTGATAGGAATGGTTGGACTCAATGATCCATTGGGTCTCTTCCAGCCTGGTGATTCTATGATTCTTTGATTCTAGGCTAAACAACCCCAGCTGTCTCAGTCGTTCCTCATAAGGCCTGTTCTCCAGCCTCTTCACCAGCTTTATTGCTCTTCTCTGGACTTGCTCCAGAGCCTCAAGATCCTTCTTGTGGTGAGGGGCCCAGAGCTGAACACAGTATTCCAGGAGTGGTCTCACCAGTGCTGAGTACAGAGGGAGAATAACGTCCCTGGACCTGCTGGTCACACTGTTTCTGATACAAGCCAAGATGCCATCTTGTGAGGGCCAATAGCAGGCGAGTGACCTCATACTGTAAATATGAAGAGTTTGCAGCTTATCTGAGCCTGATAAGAGCAAAGCAACAAAAACTGGGCAGCAGAAACACAGCACAAAGTTACTAGGAAAACATCATTTCACAACAGGAACAAAAGGTCAGTCCTTGTTGTGGTGCTGGCGGCTGCACCCTGTGCCTTTTCTTCATATGAGGTCTGCTGTAGTTTGTGTACTGCCACTTGTTGGCCAAGCGCAAGGTCATGCACAGCCATGTGCTATAAGACGGAAACATTTTTATTGCAAAATGTGTTCTTGGTTTTAAAGTTAGGGCAGGAGGGTTTTTTTTTCTTTTTTTTTTGGTTTTGTTTTCTTTACATTGGCAACTTTCTTGGTGAAAATGGAAACCAGGAAAATAAAAATTACCCATATTTCCACAGCAGCAGGAGTCCAAATCCAGGTGTAGCTTTGTCCTTAGCAAAGGTTTGAATCAGTGATGTTTTGTAAAGTATAAGATAACTATTTTTTTCTGGTCCTTGATGGACTAGTAACTGATGTGCCACACTGCCACTGAAGATAAAGTGTCACTGAAATCTTCACATTTAGGCTCACAGTACTTCTACAGATTTTCTGATTAAAGAAGCCAGTTTGCTGCCTTAGAGAAACAACAGCTGGTAAAGACATTTGCGTGGCAAGGACTGCTGTCCATGGAAAGCAGCACACTGGAGTGCTGGAGACAAGAAGCAAGAAAAGTCTAAAGCCTCTCTTTGCACATAGAATTTCATACAGTGCAACTTTTGCTGAATACTTTCTTCTCACTGCACAGGTAGAAGAGGAGCCTGAGTCTGTAGTGGCTTAGTGCCACTAAGAAACATGAGTAGGACTCAAGAAATGTCCACCCAGTTGTCCTGATGCAAACTTTGGACACTGATCTGCTCTGCTTTGGTTTCAGTGTCTTTACTCTTGGGTTGAAGATTTTCCACTGTTCTTTGTTACTTACACAAACATAGAGAATCTACAGCTTAAGCGAAATAAAATGTCTTCAGGGTTTGCTGGTCTCCTTGAACAGTAGGATCCCAAGTGGGAGATCCTTAAGACAGCAGAGCACCATTCATTAGAAAGTTTAAGGAGCTGAAGGGATCTATTTGGTTGGCAAGATATACAAGGCTTGTCTTTTGCATATTTGAGAAGCTCTGTTGGGGAAAACTAGTATTTTTTTAATTTACATAAGGTCTCTTTTTAAAAGGCTGCACTGTATTCCCAATTTTACTCTGTGATATATCAACCAAAATTAAGTTTCTTTGGCTTTTGGGAATTGAACACTAGAAGATGTACCTGCATCATTGACTGCATTACGCATTTCGTAGCTGTTAATGGTTCCTGAATGATCCGTGTCATAAAGCTTGAAAATTTTCTGGAAAAAAAAAGAAAAAAAAGTGCACACAAATAAAAGCTTATACTTGTGTTGCATGTACCTAATGAGGGGGTATGGGATGTGTGCCTTGGGCACTTGGAAGCTTGGCCGTTTGCCTTATATTGTTGCTTCTAGGGCAGTCTGAGTTGTTAGCACAGAGTTCCTCTCAGTGACAAAATAAAATAATTTAGATCCACACTATGAGAAGCAAAAAGCTCCCCCCTAGGGACTCTCCTTAGTTGAGTTGAGTTTATGCTGTTAATTCTCTCTCTTAATTGTCCTAATTAAGCTGTTTACAAGGCCTGAGTCTAGTTCCCATCACCCTCCTCCTCCAATTTGTATGCCTCTGGTATTTTCATGGGGAAAGTTCTTACATGAGTGTTGGAGCTTCAGAGATTCAGACAATTTGCTTAGGCAGTGAGTAGGATGAGGAGAGCCATTGCTTTTCTTTTTATAAGCAATTTTTTTAAGCTTTTCTTTTTATTGTAGTGTACGTAGAGTTCTGTTTATTCTAACCAAGCTTTGGCACTGCAGAAGCTGTGGGGAACAACACTGTGGAATCCAGTAATACCTGCCAGCTTTTAATCTTGTCCCAGAGATGTCGAAACTCATCGAAGTTTATCTTCCCTGAGCCGTCTGTCTGTGATCCAAGCATTCAGGTAAAAAAAAACCCACAAAATTTTTAAGATAAAACTAAGTCTGCAGCTGCTAGTGAAGGGATGTATGTGAAACTAGAGTTCAGGATCTCCTCAGACCTGGTGGGATGAAGTAGTAAAATATTTGTGACTGTTTGGGTTATTGTGCATAGTATTTTGTTTTTGGCTTGTGAAGTATGAGTTGTACTTTGTGTAGAAGCAAACATCTGGTACAGGACAGAAGCTTGCTCCTGGAGCTGTTATGAAGTACATGAGCAGGATGTTTCCAAATGCCTTCAAATGTGAATCTTATCCAATGTTTTTAAGACAACTGAACTTCATTCTAGAGTGACACTCTTTCTGCCTCGCTTAAAATTAATTGAGAACTAAGCAAAATGTTGACTAAAGGATTTACAAAAAGCTGTTTTGCCTTCAACCTTGTGGCTCTGGGTTGTAGCTACAGTTTTGTTTGGGTTGCATTTGAGTGTGCTTATGTTCTCTTGGAATCATACCTTATATCACATGGGAAAACTGAGTGATATTGTATCAGAGTTAACCCTGTAGGTATCTCATAGTGTGTTTTATTGCTCTGAGACAATTTCTCTATGGGTTGCGTGCTATGCATGCAGTGGAATGTCTAATACATTAAAAACTTAATTAAGTTTGTTTACAAGAACTGTAGTTATGTTGAGTTGGTTTAAAAAGATTAAAAGACTAGTATGTCTAGATTAAAAGATTAGTATGTGAGCTGCCCAGGAAGGGTATCAGATTGACTTATTCTGCAGTTTTCTGCTTCACAGTATTTTAATCTCCCAACCACACTTATGTTGAGATGACTGGAATTAAGAAGTGCTAAGCCAGAAATGCTGTGTTATCTGACTACAAGCTGCACTGTAGTGTTCTGTTTCCCTGGCTTACTGGGTTATGTGTTTGCAGTGGTGGGAAGTACAACCCAAGTGGACTATTGTGGTATCAAGCACTCCTCTTTCACCAGAAAAGGATACATCCATTAAAGCAATCATGCTGCGGCAGGATTCCAGTTCAAATCCTTCTGTCTTTAGGTCCTTATCTGAAATAAATCAACTCGGGTGAAAACAGATCATGCAAATCAGCATGGGTTTCTTCCTCTTAGGTGTAACTCTACTCAAAGTAGAATCTTTTGAGATATCTCTACTGTTCATTTCTTACTGGATGAAGGAAGTAGGTTTGGGTCTAAGTAATGTTATTGCTTGTGTATTAGAAATTACTTTTCTTAACCTGTTCTATACAATAAAAACTTCGGAAAAATTCTGACTTCCAGGTGACTAAGCAAGCCCAGGTTCTGTAGGCTTAAGTTTGCCAGGCAGGGGGGTTTGCCTCTCCATTAGAATTTTTTATTTTTAAAGGTAATTTGCAGACTGCTGGAAATGCTATACTGTCCTAAGTGGTGCTTCCGGTGGATGTTTGCTCATTTTGGTGTTATTGATACTTGTTTACTCATAGAAAGCATCTCTATGAAAAGTTTAGCTCGCTGAAGTCTCAGATGCAAAATCCATGGAAGCATAAGTAGGAAATCTGCGAGTTAGAAACTCAATAATATTTAGAGCGCAGCTCAGAGGTGGAGCGTTATGTTATATTACAGATTTCTGTGTCCAGGGTTACTGAAAACATATTCAAACTCACGTTTTTTTACGACATTATTGAGAACATTCCTGAGTTCTTCAGCATTGATCTCCATGTCCTGGTAAGAAATGTGGTAAGGATATAATTAATTACAACATTCCTTATTAAACAGATGATTTAATGGATGGATATGCTAAAAGTATGAAGCTTTTAGTCACATTTCAGTGTGACTTAGACATGCTTCAAACTACAGAGCATTGGGGCACAACAACCCTATGCAGAGCTACAGACTAGGAGAAGTCTGTCTGGAGAGCTGCCAGGAGGAGAGGGACCTGGGGGTGTTGGTCAACAGCCGACTGAACATGAGCCAGCAGTGTGCCCAGGTGGCCAAGAAGACCAGTGGCATCTTGGCTTGTATCAGAAACGGTGTGACCAGCAGGTCCAGGGAGGTTATTCTCCNAGGAAATGGCCTCAAGCTCTGCCAGGGGAGATTTAGGCTAGAGATTAGGAGGAAGTTTTTTATGGAAAGGGTCATTAGGCATTGGAATAGGCTGCCCAGGGAGGTGGTTGATTCGCCTTCCCTGGAGGTGTTTAAGTCACGAGTAGACGAGGTGCTAAGGGGCATGGTTTAGTGTTTGGTGGGAATGGCTGGACTCAATGATCCGATGGGTCTCTTCCAACCCGGTGATTCTGTGATTCTGTGATTCTAGATCATATAAACATTAGTCTAAATCTTTACTGGGCTGCAGCACAAGGTAGGTCTAAAGTTACCATGTGTTGCTTATTAAACTAGAACTAGAAGAACAATCAGTAATTTCAAGACACTGTGTAAGCAAAAAATCCTTGTAACCCATTCAGTCTCTTGATTTGTAATATTCTTTGATCTATTTTTACTTTTAACTTCTCTCATTAAGCATATACTGCAGGGCATTGTATTTCTAACTTGTTTATATATGCTAGGCAAAACAGCATCTTGTAGCAGTGATAAAAGTGAAAGGCTGAATTTAAATAAGGCTCCCTTTGTACACAATGGGAATAGCCTTGTATGTATGTATGAGAATAGCTGTATGCTTAATTGGATTTTGATTTGATTTTGCTTAGCTTCAGATCTCAAAGGAAATTTGATGGGAGGAATTTTTAAAATTCAGGGGTTTGAATCCTTGAATTGGTTGATTTTGGTGCTATTGTGGCTAGGCTGCTTTGATGACAGAAACAGTAGTCAGTTCCGTACTCACATCCCCTGCAATCTGTCGGAAAATATTCCTGAACTGGTTTTCCTCTTCACTCCTTTCATGAGCTTTTGCTGAAGGGCGCTGAAAAAAGACAAGCAAAGGAGAGAAGTAACGTTACCTGAGAAGGGAAGTGGCCTGGGGGCTCTCTCTCACTCTTGTGCAAAGGAGCCTCTTAATAAATCCGGACCCCTTTGGAGTAATGGGTGGTCCTCCTGTTCCTTTCCCAATTTTTTAATTAAATGTGTTCCTTGGAAAAACTGTAATTTATTCCATCCTATTGCTCTCCTTTCTCTTGGAAGGAGCCTAAATGATTATTTTCACTGGCAGATTTTATCTTCTAATTTTTTGTTTAAAAAAATTGCTACAAGTTTGGAGCAGAAGAGACTTATCTGCTCCATAGCTTCTCTGTAGCCTGTGAATTGATCAGAGGAACTTGGCTTCAGAGCTCTTTGTAGTGTGAAGGGCCTCTTGCTGGAATCAAGTAGCGCAAGAAGCAGAGGAAAAAGATGAAAGTGAAGTTTTCTCAGACACACACAAAGAGCAAGCCTGAACTGAGGCTGAATGTGAAAAAGCAAACTATTTTTTTCCATCTGCTTCATCCTCCCCCCAATATTAAATTACCAGAATTATTTGTAACGGAGTAAATTTAATTTCTTGGCTTAGTTCTTATTTTTGTTTGTCTAAATACAGAGAAAAGTTAAGATTAGTCCCCAGTTTGCCACCTGTGTGCCCTGGAAGTCGTGCAGCAGAACATCATGCTCCCTCTAAGCCGACGCTTAACCTGTGCCTCTAAATGCCATGAGGCTGAGTGCAGAATCTGGCTGTTGCATCTCATGTCCCTCACCCACCTGCAGGCAGAAACTCCAAATTTGCCACCTTGTTTTCCTCTCTCCAGTAATGAGATAAAAAAGGAGGGGAGCAGGAGCTCCTAGGGTTATTCGGGTGTATTTTAATCTTGCCAGTAGGGACTGAAAAAGGGCTGTGTAATTTGTAGTAAGAAGAGGCTGTGATCGTTGCCAGGAGCTCCTGAAGCCCCTCAGGTGCAATTTGCACGTGTGCCCTATGTGAAGTGGGTACTGCTTGAAGAGGCTCAGCAAGAATGAGTTGAACTGCAGAGAGTCTTCTTGTATGAGAAAGAAGCCAGGAGGTGTTTTCAAGCAGCTACATCCTCCAGCAGAGGTGTTAAATAACTGAAAGGGCAGATTGTTCACTAGTGCTCATTAGATCCATGTAAACCAGACAGAAGTTATGCTAAGATTTGACAAAAAACTGCTAGGTGTCTACAGATTTTGCCCCATTCCTGTGCTCTCCTCAGCCACTCTTTCATGCTAGCCAGTCCAAGCCATATTTTCCACCCTGCCATTGCTATAGAAACCTTTTTCTCATCTACATGTTTTTTTTCACCATCTTTGCCAGTGTCTTCATCTGTTGTCAGCTCCTTATTACTGTTTGCTCTGTCAGAAACAAAGATGATAGGCTAGAAGAAGGAAGAGAACAAAAGAGAAGTAGAAATTACACAAAGAAAATAGTATAAAGGATAGTATTTGGGGACACCCATTCAGTAGAAAAGCACATGCAGAAGCAGCTCCTGCCCTGAAAGGGTGCCTGGAGGAACCAGAGCTGGGAAGGAAGTTAAAAAAAGGTAGGAATTTCTGAAGTTGCTGCTCTCCTCGTGCTAAAAAAAAAAAAAACAAGCTGCAAAATTTGTTTTGTCAAATAGCGTAATTTCTAGCTTCTGTCTTTCCTTTCAGAAATTAAGTTTTGGAGGACTTAGCTGTAAGCAACTGCATGCAAGTGTTTTGGTTTAGCACATTTAAAACAAGGAATGCCACTACAACATGCAAATATGTTACCCTAAAGTATTAATTGCAATCAGCTCTGTTGTGAGATTGAAAAGCCTGGTTGCATTTTCATGGTCCTAACTGTATTGTGTATAATCAAAAGGAGAATTGTGGGCTCCGGGGAGCAGAAAGTTTGGGAAAGAGGAGTTGCTGCATTGGTCAATGGAAAGCAAATGTGAGGGCACGTGTCTGGAGAAGGGGTGATTTGCACTAGAAAGGGGTGTTGGGATGCCCAACGAGGGACAGGCAGGAAAGGCAGTTGAGCAACCCAGAGGATCAGCTTGTGAAGCTTTAAAGTTTGTTGCCCTTTTGTCCCTACTTGAGTGAGAGAGGTGTGTGATTCTATAGCTATTTCATTATTTTAACGTAAGAAGACAAAATCTTTGCTGCCTGCAAATGGCCTCTTATCCAGTGTCCTTCTTTAATTAGACCAATTTCCAGGTGCAGAGAAACTGCTAATGAAACCAAGGAACTTAGCTCCTGTTGCATGCACTGCACATGCCTTTCATCTTGCTGTAACTTGGTACAATGCACAGATACCCACCTTGCCCTTTTTCTTCTTCTGTATTAAAAGATACAGTTTAAAAAAAAAAGTATTTTAGAATAGAATTATAGATTTTACGCAGAGCTGATGCTAAAATTTCTTTTTTTTTCTTTCTTACATTTATTTTTCCCATTCTTATATTCATACAGTTTTCAAATCTCAAAAAGTGAGGGGAAAATGCACCAAGATACTGCATAGTGAAGGACAGAAATTCCTGAAACCATAGCAGAAGTGTCTCATCTCATTCAGAGCTTTGTCTGTTTGAATAATATCTCTCTTGTACCCTTTGCTTAGACCATGCCTTTTCTTTTTCCCAGCCCAACAGTGCAGATGCAGATTGGACTTCTGTGCTCACAGATTGATGTTACCTGAAGTGGCAATTAAATGCCACCAGATCTGGATGGCCATTTTTTTAATCATGACAGCAGAGAAAAGCGTAACATCCCTGAACAAAGTTTGATAATGCTCTGTTCTGTGTAAGAGCAGTTCCTCTGATTTTTTTTCAAGACTAATTGTATTGTTAGCTCCAGTACATTCTCATAAAGATGTAAAAAACCTATGCTGAAGCACTGGAGCTTGTCCTGGATGCTAGTTTGAATCAGTATATCAGTAGGACCCCTTTTCAGAAAGCATGTACTTCAAAATAAGGTACCTATTTTCTTTATTAGATGAGATATCAATTTTACAGACAAATAAATGCCTACATGTAAGGGCTGAGGTGTAGGCATCCCCAGTAAATGAATACTCTTAACTGATGGGGGCAAAGCCAGTGCTTAGCATCCAGCTTCTTTATACCAGGAAAATGTCTTCAAATCTGTCGAAAGATTTTGGTCTGATTGAGATAGAAAGTGTATTAAAGCAAGTGTTAATAAAAGTACCTTGATAAGAAAATGTGGGAATTTATGCTAAAGGAGCTGTTGTGTGGCCACAAACTGTTGTGATGTTCCTCCCCTCCCTACTTCTATTTACATAAAACAGAGGCGCAGGTCAGTGCTTACCAATGGATGC
Source organism: Piaya cayana (assembly GCA_013389865.1). Classification (NCBI taxonomy): domain Eukaryota; kingdom Metazoa; phylum Chordata; class Aves; order Cuculiformes; family Coccyzidae; genus Piaya; species Piaya cayana. The sequence continues at coordinate 13,347 of WAAB01014494.1, read as the reverse complement.
TCTGCCTCAATCATGTTTTCAACCTCCCTAAAAGAAAGCAGAAAGCAAATAAATCAGGGAAGTGGCTATTCCCAACGTTGCATTTTTTCTATAGCTAGTTTGTGAGCAGCCACTTGAACTTTCCAAACAGGCAGTGGTGTGAACCGTCTTCCAAGTGCTACAGCCGCAGGCTCTAGATGTAGCTTCTCCCTGTTTTGCACCCCAAATACGCCCTCCAGGAGCATTGCTGCCTGGTTTGCTCCCCTGAAGAGCCTTGATAACTCTGAACTTTGACACCTGGGAGTAAACCAGAAGCTGTTTGGCCTAAGCAAAGTGATACTGGCTGCAGTTTGCTGAGCTCAAGGAAACTAGTTGAAGACCATGATGGAAATAATAACTGCCTACTTCTGTGTTTCATAAAGAGCTGAAATTGGATCTATCTGAGTATTATATATCTGGCCAAAATTGCAACTAGTAGCATTTAGCAATAAACCACAAAGATATTCTTTTTCATAATTAAAAATGGCTAATGGTATGTTTAGAAAGGATTTTCTGCAAGTAGCAAGCTTCTCCAAAGACAATTCAAAGTAGGGTTTTGTTAGACTATGGGAGAAGCTTGGGAAAATGAGTTTGCAGCTTTGAGTTTGCAAAGAGGTTAAGACAATTAAAAGCTGGGTGTAGCAAACTGGGAACATGACTATAAATGAGTAACAAAAAACCCTCCACCTTAATGGCCAGTAAATGGATTTTCAACTCACTCTGAAAGACTTCTTTTCTCTGAAAAGACCCTCAGGATGAATTCTCCTTCCTGGTGAGGTTCGTATGTCGATGGGATGATGACATACTCACTGGGAGGTAGCCGGAAACGCTCTGAGATTTCTCGCATGTTAATATAGGTCTTGCTTCTAGCTTTGGAGGCATTGTAGAGGAAAAAATCCTTTTGCAAGTGGTGCTTAGTACCATGCATCTGCAGCAAAAAAAAGTCATATTGTCTTCAAGGAAGAAAATGGTCATTCAGGCAGTACGTGATTGGGACAGAAAACACGAATAAAGCAGCAGCTTAGCAAGCAGGGAGCTGACAAGGGATGCTAGCTGGGAACAGATACAGAGTGTGTGTGACCTTGAAGTTGGTACTGGCTGGGTCTAATTGCCTTCTGAGAGCCACTCCAGGACCCACCAGCAGAGCATTGACTGACTTCTGTTGTGTAGGCATTTGTATCTGACTGTTTTGTTGGATGGTAAATTGCATGTAACCGAAGTTCAGCTACTTTCTTTGGAAGATGGCACAACAAGGAATGGTATATATGAACTCCTACATGCTGTGTGGTAAGGTAAAGGTGCTTTCAGTGGAAAAGTGTTCTTGCCTGGACAAAACACGAGTTCTGTATCTGCTAAAGAAACATAACAATCAAAAATTGCACTAGTCCAAATATGAAAATTAAGTCAAGAATTGTGGGCTAGGAACAGTCTTATGTTGTTTACTGCAGAAATAATCACCTGTAAAATAGTCAGCAAAGAAGGTTCAGATTGTCATCTTCATGTTTTTCAGATAACAGCTTTTGTCAAGCTTGCTTACAAAATTTGTGATGCCAAAAATTGAGCTACTGTCAGCCTCAGTAAAACTTTATCTATGTACTTTTAATATGTTTTATTCAATAGCCGAAAATAACATTTGTTTTCCAGACAAATTCTGACACTATTAGAGAAAACTCACTGGCTGCAGGATACAGGCTGTTGGCATTCACAGGAGGAAATGAAAGTGGTTTAGGGTGCTTCCACATGGGGTGGAATGGAAGAATGCACACTGATCCCTCTTCCTGTGGCCCAGGCTTGCTGACCAGCTGTGCAAACCATGGCCTGGTCTCACACAGAAGAGAAAAAAGAACAGAGGAGAAGGTGCAAATGAAAACAGACTACAAGTAGGAAGGAATTAAGAATTGATTGCAAAATGGTACCAATAAACATGCAAAGCAGAAAGGTTAGCAGTTTCACTCTTTTTACATCCCTGAAAACAAATTTGACTGAATACTTCCCTGCTGACTTACATACAGGTGCAACAGTAACACTAGCTTTGAGCATACACCAAGATGTCTATCTGCCTCTGCTCTGTTCATACCTCTTCAGGCACCTTGGGGAGAAACAAAGAAAAAAAACCAGTCAGAGCTGCTAGGCAAGTCTACCTGTTTATACATCATGCAGAAGGGAGTTCACATGGGTTTCTGGGGAGGCAGGCAGTAAATAAAATGCCCTGAGTTATGTAATTATTCCAAGCAATTTCTATCTTCCTTTCCAGAGTTCTTGGGATTTTGAGGTTCACTAATATCTGAACTAAACATGGTAGTGCAAGGGACTGAGGAAATTGAATTCTTCATGGGGTTGGTAGCAAGGGCAGAGATCAGTCATTAATGAAAGGTTTACTTTCAGCAAAGATGAAAGGGAAATTGACAAATACATGGAAAGAATTAACATCTGGCATGAAGTCACCAGAAAAACCTAAACATTGTGTTACTTAGAGATGGGGCAAGCCCTGAGGTTACTATGGGTTTAATTGTTATGAAGCCTTGAATTTCCTCCCTCTCTTCCAGGTTTCCCCCTAGTTCCTTGCAAAGTGAAAATTGTAATTCATGTCTACAGGCTGAATTCAGTGACTCTCTTGATAAACGCATGCTGTCAGAGTTTGCTACCGCTGTGCAAGTGAAGTCTAGACCTGCTACCTCATAGATGGCAAAGCCAATGGTGTACAGGTTGGCTCCCAGCTTGCGTTCTTTCCTCCTATTTTTCTGCATCAGTGCAACGAGGAAGCTGCAGATAACCTCTTCATCCTCAGGATCATCATCTTCCTCCAAGAGCTTCAAGCGATACTGGGGATTGGTCCAAAAGGTATCTGTGAAATCCCACCAACAATCCAAAGCAAATATATAAAGCTTCAGTTTTCTAAGAATGCTCATGATCAAAGAGAACTTTTAGGTTCCCTGCCTATGGCTCCTGAGGGAAAGGTTAAAATTGGGCTAATAGATGTCTATTTTTTTTTAATGTGTTATGGGTTTTGGATAGTTCTAACACAATCGCACCGCAAAGGAGGATATAAAATGAAGAATTCACATCTGACAAACTTCAAGACAACCTAAAGCTCTCAGAAAGTGGATTTCCCAGCTGAAATTTACCTATTGGAAGTGAAACTGACCTGTCTTACCTTCCTTGGGGCAATGTGAAGTATTCCAACAATGATTTATCCTTGCCAAGCCTGCCTTTTGGCCTCATGATATGCCATCACAAACTTAGTGACAGATATCCAGCTACAAAATTGCGTGCCTCATCCACTGAGGAAGCAAGTATTTTCCTACGGGCAAGCACTGACAAGGCTGGGGTACGACAGCCTGTGGGATCTAATGCAGTTGCCATCAAAGAGGTCTTATTTCTCTTAAAAACCATTGCTCACCTGGATAATTGCGACAACCTCCAGCTGAGCAGCCTCTCACCCAGCGCCCTTCATTGACTGATACTGTCCAGGTCTGGAGTTTATCAGCTTCCAGAGTATCAGGTGTGAGGTTACAGATCTCAAGTTTTGTGAAGTGCCTCATGAAATCTTCAAATGATATCCTGAAGGAATTGAGGGAAATCTGAGCTCAAATGGATTTACACAGTGGGCAGTTGTCTGAAATGCTAGTGAGGTAGAGATAGTTGATTCCTATTGCTGCAACTGGTAGGGCAAGTTTGCAGTGGGAGTGCCATGATTTCATAATGCATTTGGTCTGCTGGTTGATCTGTTAACATGGGTACAGCTCCAGACTGGGGGATACTGGGCTGAGAGTGCTTAGGAAAGGTGATGGAGGGTTTCTGGAAATGTGACATAATTAGGAGAGCTGTGTTGGTGGCACTCTATAAACCCTGGTGGGGATAATGAGAGGATTGCAGAACAGGGCTTATGGGGAATGTGAAGGGGAAAACGATTACTGCAATGGTTTTCACATTTAGGTAGTGCAATATGATTAATTTATTTTTTAATTGCATATCTCCTAGAGAAACACAGGTTTTCACCCGATATTCTCACCAGAACTCTCCATCCTCCACGATCTTGTGCTGCAGGCGTATTTTCTCTTCTTCATTAATGAAGTTCCACTCTTCTGACCTCCAAAGCAGCAAATAAGTTGGATTACAATTTGCAATACAGTTTTCATTAAAATTTTAGCTCTTTACTGTAAGGCTCCTAGAGTGGAAAGTTAACTTGTTACAATATAAATTTATAAAATATAATTTTATAAATATAATAAAATATAATAAATATAAATCTATAAAAATATAAATTTTCATTTATGATCCTTGCAACCATCTGTTCTTAATGCTACCCTCCCCTCCACATGTCCAAATTAAAAGGCATTTGTGCTACTCCTCTCTGCCTTCCCTTGAGACTTCCTCTTAGGAGGTCTCAAAAATCTGCTGAATTGTGGTGATTTTATTTCACTTAAAGGTAAAAGTGTTTGCAGACTCTGAATGCTGGAGTAACTATTGAAATTCGTTTTAGTAAAACCCAATGAGAAGCTTTATCCAAACTCACTTGTGTACTGACATCTTTCTTCATCCAGTTCTTCCATAACTTAAAAGATTTTTCTACTGTCCCATCTTGCTTTAAAAATGAGTATTGCTGCATTTGCGAGGCAGTAAAATCTGATTGACTGTGCCATTGTGCTGGTCTCTCTCTTTATTTCCTTTGATTAAAGCCTCTCAGCATCCTTTCTAGGAACTCTCCTTTTTACAGCTTCAGTCAAGCACTCAACTTAAAAATGAATGCGTCAAAATAACAGCAAAGATTATTCAGATACCTCATCATTAAATGTTAGGGTCATGCACAAGCTGCATAAGGGCAAATAAAGCTGCAATATTTTTTCAGATCACATGAGGTTCCCTTTTACTCACTTGTCACTCCAAGGTCCGTTCCATTCCACCTGCCCCCAGGGGTTTCTCAGCCTTACCAGACGTATTTTTTGCCCTTTAAAAGTCGTCTGATTGAAAAAGAAGGTAACAGAAATAGACTTGAGAGTAGGTTCAAAAGGAAATATTCTGCCCTGTGGATCACTAATACCAGATTCTCCAGTAATGCTGCTTTTCTGGACCATCACCCAGCCTAACCTGCTTGGGAGTGAGTGCAGGAGGGCTGTAGGACCAGGAGGTGGCCTGCTCTGGTCTGCTCTGGCCACCTTTGTATTCTAAAGTGGTGATTCTAAATGAATTTGTGGAAGACCACAACTAAATGCCTGCTTTCCCTAGAAAGCCAAAACTTGGACAGGCTTTATTTTCCCCCAAGGCCTTCATTTATTTAAATGTAAATTTTGTTTCCTTAGCTCATAATTTATTTTTCTTTCTCACTCCACCCTAAGCTTTGCTGACTGGTTCTAGGCCAATGGAGTCTACAGCTCCAAAAAGATGGAGGAGAGGGGCTGTACATACCTCTTCTACAGCTGTGACAGAGTAAGCATGACCTTTGACAAGCCCGCAGGACATCCGGGTTTCATACTGCATTGGCACTATGGTCTGTTAGATATAAGATAAAAACTTGTAAGAGTTATGAAGAGCTCAGGAGGTATTGCCACCCAGGGCATTTGGAGGGAGGATGACACCATTCAGGTGACAGGGGTTTTTTTGTTCTCCTTTTTGCTTTTGCCAAAGTGGCCAAGCTTAGTGCCCACAGAATTCATGCTGTTGGTTAGAAAGTGGTGAAGTGTGAAATAAAAAAACAAAGAAAGTTAATAATCAGAAAAAGTTAGTATCAGTAAGATAGGAGATTTTGTGATCTACTTTTCCCCTGTGTATGTTACTGCTTTCTTGCACTTTAAGCATGCTATATACTAGCACGTTCCATCAAAATGATTAGGTTTTCTGTTAATAGGACTATTTAGCCCTTTCTGGGATAATACGTTCTTACATGGCTGAGTAAGGTTATTACAAATTAACTGGAAACACCAGAGCACATCAACATCTAGAAGAATACTTTCATCTTTACACATAGCTGCAATCTTATCACAATAATATTAAAACACCCTATTTAATACTGTTGTTACTAACTTAGAGTATTATTTTTTAAAAAATTAATTTCCTGTGGAGATGTAAATTTTTTTTCATAATCAGTAAAATCCTCGTGATTGAAATTTATTCTAACTGACAGTCAGGAAGCCTTGTTTAGCAAGGTGTTGCTCAGGTGTAAATACATTTGCTGCCTGGGTATTTGATTAGTGTGCCTGGTAGAATGCTGTTTATTTGGAAGATAAAGGATGGAGAGGGAGACTGCAGGTGCACACAGTCCGTTGTGGTTGTATGAGAAATCATCGAGAACAGGGGGAAGGGAAGGCTCCACTATGCATGCATGGACCATGTGAAAAAGCTGCAAGGCCCTGCCAATAATTCTGCCACTCCTTCTTGTCAAATCTGAGGACATGAGAAAGGCAGGGTTGGAAACAGAGAATTAGTAACATCACACAGATACATTCTCAGCTTGCACAGGGAAGACCTTATCCAAATATTCCCTGGCTGACATGAATATTTTCCATTATTTCCATTCTGCTCCTATTTTCATACTTTTAATGCCTATAACCTCAAATGTATTTCCTTTTTTTTAAATTAATTTCTACTCATGTTGTTGCCATCATTACTCATCAGAATGCCTTTCTCTCTTCTCTGTTTAAGAATATTAACTTCTGCAGGTGCCCAGGGCTGCTGCTTTAAAGTACTTCTGAAGTCTGCACTACCTGCCTCTTTCCATCAAGAGCCATGAATTTTTTTTTCCCCAGTCGTATCTCAAGAGTGTGTAACAACTAGCAGTAAATTGGCTGACAGGGTAGTAGCTATAGAGTTTTCCAGCCTTATATGAGTAGACAGGAAATGCCTCCCCATACAAGGATGACTTAGACAGCTCTGGTTGCAAAACAAGATGGTTATACTGGGCTTTCTTGAAGAATTACATCATTTCAGTTTTTTAGGAAGACTAAATATGGGTAACAAAAGAGGAAAAATCAGCTGCAAATTTCTGCTGCAAATGCAGAAGACAGTTTGTGCAATCAAATGTTTTAGATGATGTAATTGGGGTGGGTGTTAGTATTTTTTTTCTCCCTGTAAAGTGAGAGATGTAGTTTTATTGTAGTGGAAATGCAATTCTCTAAAGGGCAAGGTGTCAAGGACTGTTGGAAATAAAACAAAGTATAGTAGCTGCCTGACAGCGAGAAAGAAAAAGCAACACGCCCCGCTATAAATTTGGAAGCTTTTAATTTTCCCAGTATGGAAAGTTTGAATGTCCTTCTCTCTGTTTTGATAGATGCTTATGTATGCTGGAGTCACTTTGTATTTTACCACATATGAAACTCAACATGTTTTTTCATTTTCCTTGTTACACATTTCAAATGAGGAAGTTAAAGGCAGTAATCTAAAAGGAGCTTCCTGAGAGCAGTCTCCCCTCCACTGGAGGGCAGAGCTCTGTCTTAAAATGATTTTGCCAAGAACTTTTGTGCGTGGAGTGAGAGCTGTGCAGAACTCTCCTTTCCCTTCCCTTCCCTTCCCTTCCCTTCCTTCCCTTCCTTCCTTTCTCTCTCTCTCTCTCTCTCACCACCTCCACAATCAAGGATCTTGTTCTGTTACAGTATTTTCATTTTCTTGCTCCTTTGAACCTTTGCAGGTGAGGGACTTTATAAATTCATGCCCAGATCCCAAATGCAGCAACAAATGTGCCACCTTGACATATTTGATGCGATTTCGCTCTCCATTTCTACTAAACAGGTAAGGCCTGGAAACTATAAGCCTTTGTCACAAGTCAACAGCCCTTTGCCTCAGTATCAGCAAAGCACTGTAGTATCAGTCACTGTCTTTGAAAGGACTGAAATCCTTTAATAGATATGCCAAATAGCACCTATAAGAACAGTTCTATAAGTGTTGGGATAACTCAATGAAGTAAAAAAGGGATTTAAAAGCACAGATACATTTCTCTACTGTTCAGCCTCTAAATAAAAGCAAGGTGAAGTCAACCGCTTCTGGAAACATACACACCCAGGCTGGCCTTTCATCTGTCCCCAGGTAGTCTACAGTGGAGTGAGTCATCTGTGAGTTTTCTAGATTCTTCACCATTCGAGCAATCAGTTCCCCAATGTCACTCCAAGGACCTGATCCATAGGAAAAGCCTAGGTTATCCTAGTACAGAGAATGGGAGAAAAGTATCACGCAGAAGGATTAAGCAGGGAAAGAGAAATTACATAAGAAAGAAGTGTGTGTAAGGTAGTCTAGATAACTCCTCTCTCATCATATGCTTGATGGTCCATACATATCTACATTGGTTGATAGCACTGGTTGTTCTTTTGCCCTCACTGCAACTTCGTACTCCATGGTGGTTATTTAAGCTAGTGTTTTTACTTTCACTTTTAAAGTAACCACAGTAAATGAAGACAATTTAAGACTCTGCTGGCAATTGAAAGGTTGTTTTCCCAATCATTTGCACTCTTGGCATCTTTGACAGGAAGATTTGTGTCTTAATAGCAGTTCAGCAACACCCTGACTAACCTTGTTTGATTGGGTAGGACACTGAGGGTGGGGGTGTGCTTTTGTTTATCACACTCCTCCTCACCTCTTTGTTCAGCTTCTGTTCATTTCCTTTTTGTACTTGCTATTTGCTAATGGATGGTGTCTAGCAGAGATTACTTCATCTCCTAGAAATGGATATTGCTATGTGGACTGAAAAACAAAACAGTTCTAAAAAGTGCCATGTGTTTAATTACAGATGAAGAAGTCCCTCTCCTCTGCCATTTATTATAGCTCATCTGCCAAGTTCATGTGGACTTACATCAATGGAGCTGGCCATGAGGGATCCTCTGTCAATGGCATGTTTCATGATTTTATAGATATCTTTAGGAGCATCCTTTATCTCATAGAACTCCGTGACACCTCCCGTGAAGTCTTCCATGGCTTCGGTGGTGTTGCCTCCTTTCAGAGCTTCATATGATCCATGGAGTCTTGGAAACAGAAAAGTAAAAGTGTTTACACTGATAAAGACACCAACCTGTATGGGGTTTTTTTATACTTAATATACATGTATCTTGTTGGTGTGCGTGTATAAGTAAAGATACGTAAACACATGTACTAAAAAAAGCCATCAAACCGTGTGTTTGGTAACCTCCAAGTTAAAAGTTTTAAAACATGCCACTCGTGAAAGAGATGTTGAGAATCAAACGTAAACTTATGAACTAGTAACAAAATCCCCTAGAAAATATTTTACCCCACCCCCAAATCTGAGGCACAAGAGTCTATGAGAAAAAACACTGGTACGTTCAGTTTCTCTGCATGCTCATTATGGATCCTGTATGCAGTGGGTTTTTCCCCCGTCCCCAGCCAAAGCTTTGGTGGGGAACCCAGCACAGTCCACTGGGCCATTTTACTTGGCATAGGCCTTTTCCAGGAGGGCGCTCCAGAACTCATTGCGTTGTGAGGACTTGGTAAAGACCAGCTGGTTGTTGTATGTAGGTAAGCAATCATCAATGATGACATCCACCCAGTCTCCATAGCGCCAGAACTGAATAAAGGCAAGCAGAAAGAAATGTGGGTTGACTTGACTTGGGGCTGGGGCAGGGAGCCTAGCTGAAAAGACAGACTGAGAGAAATGGGGAAATGAACTGCTTTGTAGTGTGGCACAAAGCAATGGCAGGGAGGCAGCTGGACTGAATTCCCCTAGGGAACACGTGTGGGACAGTGAGAGGTCCCTTAGGAGACCCAAGGAAAATACGGAAAGCAGTCAATATTTTCAGAATAAGTGGTTCTACAATAACGTGGTTTTTCAGACCAACTGCTTGTGGGCCTAAAAATAGACGCTGCTGGCAGCAAGCAGCATGTCTGTTCTGGCTGTAGCACTGCATTTGGGCAGCGAGGAAGGACTGGGCACCTGTCGCTCTCCCATACATGCAGGATCCAGCAATCTGCAAATGCTTCCTGAACAGGTTAATGTTCCTGAATTGCCAGCATGGGCTGACCCCTCTGTGACTGCCCCACTGGAAGAGTTTAGGGTGAGGCAATTAAATCCCTCTTCTCTCCCTGCTGTTACTCATTCTTTCCGAGGGTGTAGAAGTGAGAGGGATGAGTGCACCCAACAGCTGAGCACTCTCTTGGATACAGTTACATCTGCTTCCTGATAGATGAAGGAACTCACCTGGAAGTGAAAGATGCCAGCATAGTTTTGTATAAAGGACTGATCATGAGGTATGACTCTACAGAGTAGTTTTTTATTCAGCGTCAGGCAAGCAATGGCAGCCAGGAACCAGCAGTCACCTGTAAACGGGCAGAAACAGCAGACAATGAAGAGACAGAGCAATTAGAATCAGAGGGGAAATCTGAGGTACTGCAAAGTTACACATTTACTCTCATTAGAGCGTGCCACTGCCTTTCAGGGGAGGGCCCTTCTCTGTGTGTTCTGCAATACATTTGCACTTCATTTATTCATACTCTGGAAATGCTCATTGACATATTTCATGGCTAGGTACATATCTGCTAAATACATGTTGTTCCTTGTAATTTAGAAAAAGCCTAAAATCTAATAAGCACTGTTACTTGTGTTAAGGTTTCTCTGTGTCAAGTGAATCCTTTTCTGACTTGCAATGTTAGTTCTCCTTCTGAGCTTAGGAGAGAGACCAGCTGACAGATAACTCTCTCCCAGGTGCTCTTCTGTACAGCTGAAGTTCAGTCTCTCCTTTTTATTTTCTGCTCTCAATATAACCCACTGTCCCTGCCATCATTCTGGCAGGGTCCCTTTCCTGCTGCATTACTCTGACATGTTTTCCTCTCTTTGAACTGTTTCTGCACTGTTGTAAAAACTGCCTCTTTTAGCACTTTTCAGTTCCTCCTTCAGACTCTTGTGAAAGTTTGCTGCCTCTGTTAAAGCTCTGGGAAAGTGACTTCCTCTCATAGTACTTCTGTGTTCAGTAAAGATGCCTCAACTCTTAAGATCTCCTAGCTGCTACCATAGGAGAGGTTATGCAATAAGCTTGCCTGAACAATGGGAATTAGTGGGGTGAGAAAATTATATGAGGTAGTGAAAGCTCAACCTAATTGCATGAATTTGTTAAATATAGTGGAGTGATAAAACACAGAGAAATACGTATATGTATATATTTTGGAAAGCCAATTTAATTCATATAGTAGTACATTCTAAGTTACCCATTTCCCCTTATGAAGCATATGGGGTCCACTGTGTGCAGTTTTCTAAACTATGCAGTGTTCAGCAGAAGTAAAAAAGATAAACAATTCTATATGTGGTAGGAATGGAAGGCAAAAGACAGAACATATTTATGCATGTAAATTCATTTGCATCCACACCTTGACAACTGTGAAGTTTTAGTCACCTCAAAAAGAAAGGCAGTTTTAAAGAAAACTTAAAAAGACAAAGTACTGGGAAGGTGATGAGGACAGTCACAAGCAGAGAACCCCACTTAAACAAACAATTAACATATTATCTTAGGAAAAACATCACAGGAGATGTTATAAAACCATGAAAAACATGGGAGAGCTGAGTGGGGAGTGACTCTACAAAGCAGTGTAGGCAAATGCTATGTGGATGGCTGTTGCAGAGGCATCACTTGTACCTAAGTTGTGGCTATACATCAAAGTATATTTGAATATCAGAGTTTAAGGTCTTCAATACAGAGCTTGTCCTTGAGTACAAGACTGTCATAGTTTGATTTTGGCCACTTCAGAATAGCCAGATTGTGGCTGAAAAAAACCTACAATTCCCAGGTATCCCACACAACTTCCTCTACGTAACTAAAAGGGCATTGTGGGGGTGGTGACTCTCCTCCTTTTCCGGGGACCGAGGGAGCCATCTTCCCCTGCTCTTTCTGTCCAGACCAGAGCGGCATATTCTGCTATCTGAGGAGCGTAATAATTTGTTTTCTCTTGTTAGCTTAAAATAATCTGTCTTCTGGATTGTTAATTTTCTCTGTGATAGGGGGAGGGATTTT
>WAAB01014486.1:0-26874 GCA_013389865.1 Piaya cayana | reverse complement strand
TACAACAGCTTCCAGCTCTCCTTATTTCCCGTGCTGCATGCATTGGTGTAAATGCACTTCAGCTGAGCTGCTGAGCCTTCAGCCCTCTTAGAGGGATCAGTGTTCATTCCCAATTGCCTGTTAACTGTAGCACCTTGTACTAGCTAATAGTAGCACAGAGTGCCTGTATCTCCCTTACCACCCCTAGGTGTGTTCTCCCCCACTTTCTGTGTGGTGATGTACTGGTGGTCCTCACCAGCACACCCTCTCTGAATCACTACTGCTCCACATCCAGGCTCGCTCCTGTCTAGCGTGGTCTCAATCCACCCCCCCTTCACATCTAGTTTAAAGCTCGATTTATGAGCTTAGCTGGGTTTTTAGCAAGGGCTTTAGTCCTCCTAGGAGACCCACGTGTCACATCCTTAGCAACAAAGTCTGGGGGTGCATGACCCTCCCCATGATCAAAGAAGCCGAATCCCCTTTCCACACAACAGACTTGGAGCCAGGCATTAATCGAGTTCTTCTTCCTGACTTCCATGTCCTCTCTATTTAACCTTGGTATGGAACAGAATACTATTTGAGCCCCAGAGCCCTCCATCATTTTCCCAATGACCCTGAAGTCTTTCTTGATGGCTTTGGTCTTTCTGCTTACTAGATCATCATTACCAGTTAGTACTACTATCAGAGGATAGTAATCTGTCTTGTGAACCAGGGAAGGAAGCTTTCTAGCTACCTCCTTCACTGATGGCCCGGTAAGCAGCAGACCTCTCTGTGGAGTGGGTCCAGTCTGCAAATGTGTCCCTCCGTTCCTGTTAGGAGGGAGTCCCCTACAACAGTCACCCTCCTCTGCTTCTTAATGGAGGATGTTTTTATCTTTTTCTGAGGGTGGTGTGGCCTATGGAAAGATTCTAGGCTGTGGGAACCATCATCCTCAGGATTGGATTCCACCTGCAGCACCTGCAACTTGTTCACCAGGGGGATCTTGGGTTTTGCTGTCTGGTTGAGGGGAGCAGGTTTCCTTCATCTGACAGGAACTTGCTGCCATTCCCCATCTCCTGTAACCTCAACCTTGCAGTTTGCAGGTGGATGGTGTTTGGACATACCAGCTCCAGCAGGCTGCTGAGTGAGTGATAGGGCACTACTCCACTGGTCAATCTCCCTCTCACACTCCCTGATGGTCCTCAGCCTCTTTACCACCTCCCTTAACTCCTCCACCATACGATGGAGTTCCTGCACTCAAGTGCAGCTTTCACAAGTGGAGCCAGTTACAGAGGCACGATCTGATGTGGGAGGAGGACACTGCCGGCAGCTCAGGGTCTGGGTAGCTGCATGCACCCACTGTGGCTCCATCTGGGTGGTAGAATCCACCCTGCCTGCTGCAGCACACGGAGCAGCTTTAATCTTCTGCCTGGTGGCCACCATGGTCTTTGCTGTCTTCTGCCTAGTCTCTGGGTCCTCTCTGCACCCTGCCTTCTTGAACTGCTGCTCGAACTGCTGCTCAAACTGCCCCACTCCTCTTCGCCATGCTCCAGGTTGCGGTGCTCCCAGGGGACCGTTTAAATCTCCCGTGGTAGCTGCCGGGACCACTGGAAGGTTTTAGAAGGTTTCAGAACTTCTGATGAAGGTTTCAGAAAACTTCTTCTTTAATATAGAAGACTACTAGATGCTTCAGATATCCAAATAATATATTTTTTCTAGGAAATATGTGAGGAGATAATTATTTTAAACTGGTTTTTTTTTGCATTACCACAACAGTCCCAAAATCACTTCTACTCATGCCTCTGTACTTATAAATCAGGCTAATTCAGCTAACTCAATGCTATGAAAAAAACTTGCTTGAGTGTTATTCTGTGAGAGTACAGTAAATTTTTTACTATGTGGTAGTTCTGTGGTAATTCAGTATCACCACATCTCACTCAGCATAGTTTGTCAGTGGATGATTACAGAACACTCAGAGAGAGAAGGAAGATGTAGATTTTGAAACCCTCAGGCCGAGAAAGACATTAGTCCTCCATATCCAATGCCCTAAATAATGTCACTAGCAGTTATCACAAACATAACAGACAGTGAGTTAACTTATGTTTTCTGTGTGAGAATAAATATAGTCTCATCTCTTTTAGAGGAGACTCATGCTTCTAGTCTATTAATGGACAGAGACTGAATTTTAACAGTCTTACTGCAAATCCTACAGATGGACAAGGTTTCTGAAAGTTCCAGTAGAACTAGAGCCAATATAATGGGAAAACACTGAGAATGCCACAGTCTGAGCAGAGATTTGTCATTCATTGTAACTGTTCTGCACACGGCAAGAAATAAAACTTATATAAATATTCTCAAATCTCTGCATAGCAAAACCACTAAGTCTCACTTGGCGTAAATCTCTTTAAGGAATTTAAGAGACCCAGAGATCATTAGCCAGTTGAATCTAATTCCATAGCTAACGTTTGCTGCTGTATTTAGTTTTAATAAGGCACAAACAAGAAGAATACTTTCCTCCTCTTCCCCCCTTTTTTGATTAATCAGAAGAAAAAGCATTCCCTGTGTAGTTTTAACTTTCACAGATGCCACACTCTTGTCAACATATTGCATTGTTTTAAGTTACCTAACAGCTGTTTTTGCTGTTCCTCCAATCACTTAACATCTCAAAGTTATACTCCTTTTAGTAGGTTGTCCTGCATGATTGATTCCTCTAGATTTTCATTTACTTTTTTAGGTATCTTTTAAAACTGCTCCTAGTAGAATGTGGGGAAAATATTGTAAGCATTATTTCCTTGATTAGATCATTAGACTCTACAAAGTAAACTGTCCTTTATGAAATCCAGCAAAAGGTAGGCAGAAAACTAAATTGGTTTCTGACCCCCCCTTAGGTAAATGTTTTTCCCCTTTTTTGCTGTCTTACCACAGGGCACATGATTACAGTTATTTTAAAGTCAACCTTTCATTTAGGTAAGTAATCAGCTCAATGGAGTCAGCTAAATCTAGCCACATGTGAGCTTTATGAAGTGAAATAGCATCTGCTATCTCATGGTAATGGTAAACTGTTAACAGTATAAATACACAGCCACCTAAAGCAACAAGTGAAATGCATAAAGGCTTTAATTCCGCTTTCACACTCTAAATGGATCTGCACACTGTAGACAAACACTAAGTTAAAGGAAACGCTGATCTGATATTTTCATTGTAATGAATAAATATAGATACTTGCGCTGGACAAGTGCAGCTCTTGTTGTTATCAAAATGAATGCCAATTATATTCTTGAGTAAGTACAGTGCCTGTAATAACACTGGAGTCTGTCCCCTCAGTAATGTTGCTTTAATTGGCTTTCAGATGCTCCTGTAGTTCATCCTGTACAATCTAGTAACTGCCAACAACAAAGAACAGAAGACAAATCAAGTGGCATAGCAAATTCACAGCTAAGGGACAACAATGTGTAGAGGTAACAACCATAGAATTATAGAATCACCAAGTTGGAAAAGATCCACCAGATCATCAAGTCATAGAAACATAGAATAACCAGGTTGGAAGAAACCCACCGGATCATCAAGTCNGTTTCCTCTCAGCCTCCTCTTCTCCAGGCTAAACAACCCCAGCTCTCTCAGCCATTCCTTATAACGCCTGTTCTCCAGCCCTCTCACCAGTTTCATCACTCAATGCAGCACTGAAAACCAGGTCTCCAGCTCTTATTGTTTTCTGCTAATTTTTATGCCTCCCTGCTTGCCATGCAGGCTTCCATGCTGCAGTCTGACAGAAGTCTTCTCAGCCAAGGTCTCCATCAGCACATATTGATTGAGTACCACTTGATGGACAAATCATGGAAGGCATTCTCCTGTCACTGCTGAGGAGGCAAGGTAACTGCTGTAAGTCTTCTCTAAGCCAACTTTATCACTAGATGAGTGTAAATGCGTTCTGTGTTTTGTCAGCTGGGGACAAGAATTGAGATTGTCCTCTGACATACCTTTTCTTTTGTGACCTCAAGTTTCATTTTAGTGGTGCACGGACTAGCTTTTCCTGGAAGCAATTGCAGTTTCTATGGGAATGACTGATGACAACAAGCTGAGTGGTGCAGTTGACACTCCAGAAGGAAGGGACGTCATCCAGAGGGACTGGGACAAGCTGGAGATGTGGGACTGTGTGAGTGTCATGAGGTTCTACCAGGCCAAGTGCAAGGTCCTACACCTGGATTGGGGCAATCTGCAGTTTTAATACAGGATGGGGGATATATGATTGAGAGCAGCACTGTGGAGAAAGACTTGGGGGTGCTAGTTGATGAGAAGCTTGACATGAACTGGCAGTGTGTGCTCACAGCCCAGAAGGCCAGCTGTATCTTGGGCTGCATCAAAAGAAGCGTGGCCGGCAGGTCGAGGGAAGCAATTCTGCCTCTCTATTCCTCTCTTGTGAGACCTCATCTGGATTTTTGTGTTCAGTTCTGGAATCCCCAACATAAGAAGGGTGTGAGTTGTTGGAATTGGTCCAGAGGAGGGCTACGAAGATGCTCAGAGGAATGGAGCACCTATTGTACAAGGACAGTCTGAGAGACTTGGGGTTGTTCAGCCTGGAGAAGAGAAGGCTCTGGAGAGACCTTATTGCAACCTTCCAGTACCTGAAGTGGGGGTACAAGAAAGCTGGGAGAGACTGTTTACAAAGGCTTGTAGTGATAGGACTAGGGGGAATGTCTATAAACCAGAGAGGGGCAGATTTAGACTAGGTAGAAGGAAGAATTTCTTCACAATAAGGGTTGTGAGGCACTGGAACAGGTTGCCCAGGGAAGTTGTGGCTGCCCCATCCCTGGAAGTGTTCAGGGCCAAGTTGGATTGAGTCTCTGGCAGCCTGATCTAGTGGGAGGTGTTTAAATTAGCGGGTTTAAATTAGATGATCTTTAATATCCCTTCCTACCCAAACAATTCTCTGATTCTCTGATTTAGCCTGCAAACTATAGAACCATGGTTTCTGAAACTAGGGGCTCAGCAGGCTCATGGAATATGTAACTTTGAAATCAAGAAAAATAATAACTCCCATCATTACAAATACTCATATAAATACATATGGAAGAAGATGATGACTCTAAAAAATGTACAAAATAGATGTCTTAAGAGCTTTGGAATTATCTTATTCATTGTTTGGGTTATTTTTTTCTTACAGGAGTCAGAAAACAGGTATGAAGAGAAAATCATTGGTAACAATATTATCCATGTTTCATTTGACACTATAAGGTAATGAAGTCAGACAGTACAATGTAGTTAGTCAAAAAAGCCAGAGTAGAATAGAAAACAAAGGTGGTGTATAATGGATTGTAAAATAGCTCCATTAGCCAAAACCTGATAAATAGCTTCTTTTTACCAATTATCCAAATTCCATACTGGATGCTCAGTGTAGCACAGTGTAGCTGAAGCTAATCTGGAGTCAAAGATTTTAGTATCTTTCTCCTTGGAAGGGAAAATTCAAAGGATTTTTTGTGTATACATTTTTATGTGTGCATGGCATTAAGATGATGTAACGGTTTGGGTGCGACCCTCCCCCAAACCTCACAGTGTGCAGCCCCTTTCCTTCTCCTCCCACCCCCTGTATGAACCCAAAGGAAAGTGAGAAGGGAAAAGAACTGAAATGCTGAAATGAGCAGACCAAAGCTGTGCTAAAATATACACATATATTTACACTTATATGCAACTAGAATACCATGTACACAGGATAAGAGACCCTGAAAACCTCCCCCTACCCCGAAGAGAAAATGGAGAGAGAAAATAAAAAAATCCAAACCAGATATACACAATAGAAACCCAGGAGTAAGCAATAAAAACTAACAAGAGAAAATCTTACTACTCTCCTTTAGATAGCAGGACTACATTAAGCAACCCCCAGCACTCTGTGCTCCTCAAAGTCCACAAGGCCTCACTG
The DNA here is from genome assembly GCA_013389865.1 of Piaya cayana. NCBI lineage: Eukaryota > Metazoa > Chordata > Aves > Cuculiformes > Coccyzidae > Piaya > Piaya cayana. The sequence continues at coordinate 21,002 of WAAB01014486.1, read as the reverse complement.
GGCCTCACTCCTCCACACGAGCAGAGTTGATAGCAGAGAGAACCTGCTCCCAGAGCCACAGGAAGAGAAGAAAGAGAAAGGCATGTCTCTCCCTTCTTATTTATACCCTAGTTTACGTAGAAAATCGCATGGAATACTGGGAGATTGAGTTCTTCCTCAGTTACAACCTGGCTATCAAGGACAGTCTAAAAATCAAAACCATTGCAGATGACTTCGGTAAGAGATGTTTTGATCTGACAATTACAGAAATATGATATAAAAACTGAATATAATACATTATTGCATTGATCCTATTTTTAGCGTGGGTGGATATGCTCCTTTTATATGGTTATTGCCTTGTGTTTTTCTATTATTTCTTCCAAGGTTCCACAGAGAAAAGAGCAGTGTCTCTTCTAAGTCATGTAGACTACTCAAAAGCATCCTGCCAAATGCAAAAAAAATTAAGACTGCTGTTCTTCGTGTTATTTGTCAGTAACAATATTAGTCTTGGGAATTCAGCTTGTCAGAAATCCAGTTCTTTGGTGCTACAAAAAAATGAAAAGATGACATTTTGCTGCTGTGGAATGGTAATAATGATATGCACAATGAAATTTCAAGTTCAGTTCTTGGATAAGTTTTGCCTCAGGAGAACTTGAAAATTACTTGACAGGAACAAATAATGGTAAACATGAAGTGCTTTTTAGTAAAGCTGGCAATGCTTTGAATTTTATCTTTCTTGATACACGAAAGAAGGGGAATGTGAAAGAACTTCAATCCAATACTAAGAAGTTCACTGAAAGCAGTTGTCAATACTAGTACCAATTGCTCAGACAATCTTCATTAAGTGCATGACAGTTACCTTTTTTCTGGGAATGACTCTAGATTTCTGAAAAAAAAAAAAAAGGAGGGAAGGGAAGGGAAGCCAAGGCAAGGCAAGGCAAATCTTTGATCTTCTGGAGTTTGAATTAATGTACTTTACTTAATTTGGCTTGGGTTAGAACCTTCCTCAGAATGTAAAGGTATTCCAACATTCTTGCCAGGATATCAGAGCCCATGTTTAAGCATGTCTAAAAGTAGATTGAATACATAATAAATAAATAAATAAATAAATAAATAAATAAATAAATAAATTCAATTCCATTATTAAATTTAGAAGTAAATCCAATTAGGGAAAATCTGGAAAGGACCAGACTAAGTGACTATTAGGATTTTTCCCTAGGCTGAATTTCTGTATTTTTGGGAGTGCAAAACTATGAATGAATGAGTTTCTAAGTATCATCATCTTGTCTTGGTTTTAAAATAAAGCTCATGGTAAAAAAAATTGAATCAGACTTAAAATTTTAACCAAGGCACAGATACATGCTTTCCTACTGCCTTCCTACTTCCTACTTTCATCAATCACCTTCCAGTGTTTGGAAAGAACATATTGAGCAATTCCTGGGGAGTGCTCAGTACCTGGATTGCCCTCAGACCAGGACTCAACATGCCATTGTATCACAGGGCAGCAGTTTCATGCTAGAAGTGCTCAGGATGATCAAGATTAGGGCCTCCTTTGTCTTTCTGAAAAGCTTGATTCCACATAGTGCTAAAAATTAGATTCCATCTTGAGGAAGAAAAACGAATACTGTAGTAATAAAGAAAATACCACAAACAGTTGATAAAGGTTAATAACATTGCTAGAACAGTCTTAAACTTTTACAACGCATTCAACTAAATACTGAAAAAAAAAGAAATCAAACAGTAACAATTTGTAGTGTTAGTACCACAATTGGAGAAGTGTTTTTTTTCTGTGGATGTATACATTGATAGATACTGTTATCTCAATACTTCAGGTTCCTCCCTACATCTTACATCACATCATTACTCACAGCACTTTCTGTAACCTATAGAGCTGCCATTAATGTATTTCCTATTTTTCTACTTCTGTCCTAGATAACTTCTGGCTATTTTTTCCTAAAAGATACACCTTAGTTCAAACAAGAATTTGATCAGTCAGAATAGTTCTCTGTCCTGCATTGTTATCTAAGTAAGACTAGATGATCATAATAGTCCATCTGAATCATATCAATTTCTGAATCTATACATTTGGTCACTAAAATAGATCATTCTTCCAATTGTGATGGAAGAGATCAATTGTAACTGTCAAAGAAACTAAAAGTGATTAGTAAGAAGCTGGAAATATTCAAGAGAGGAAAACTATCTTTTACTAAAATCCCCATTTATTATGCTATAGAAAAATATAGAAACTTCACTGTTGGAACTACATGGAACTACTGGATCCTACAATTATCTGAAGAAACATTTGCAAATGTAAAATCCCCAGAAAAAAAAAAGAAGTTCATTAGGGAGGAAGTTTAGAAGAACAAGCACAGAGAAGATATATGAATAAAAACAAATATAATAAGTATTATTTTCAGGTACTTATTAAAAAAAAACAAGACCAGAAGATGAGACACATCTCATTTGAAAACAATGTGAACAAAAATAGTTCTGCACTTAAGAAAAGAAACATAATTATAGAAAACTTAAAATTTCTTATCCCTATGTATTTTCAGGAGAAGAAACTGTGGATTTATTTAGATATAAATCCAGATGCTATGAAGGAAAAAGATGTTAAACTAGTAAAAGTCAGGAAAGGAAACACTATTCCAGAAAATGCCTCAAAGTAAATAACTCACTGAATTTATTACACTGTCCTGACATACGCGATCAATAGTTACTTAGATAAAATAAAAAGTATATAAATACATATTATATAAATACATTATATAAAAATATAAATATATAAATATATAAATATATACATAATGGATGTTTTCCAATGCACTGCCTTCTAATTTGATGGTGTCACAGAAAACGGAAAAAAAAAAATCATTGATATTTAGGCAGATTATAGATGTATTGTGTGCTGAGACACAGAGTTTACAAGCATACTTTAAATTTAGTCAGATTCAAAAATTCAGAGGATAAAATCCTGTGTACACTGAAGTTGGTGGCAAGTTTTTTTGAGTTTGATGGAGCAAGGATCAACCACATGTTTTAAAGACTTCATGGCACCAGAAGCAAAATTTTTAACATTAAATTCAATCATTTGCATAACACAGTCATGGAATTCAAACAAAAAGTAAACCTTAAAGGCATAGAGAAAGACAGAAAGAAAAGATAGATAGCATGCTTCCCTCTGACAGTTTATAGCCCTGTTTTTGATGAAGTAGCAAATGAAAGAAGTGAAAACAGGGAAAATAAAGAGAGGAGTAATAAATCCAGTTGTTTTTTAGTTATGGCAGTATGCATATCTTCAGGCTTGTATGATTTAAAGGAATTAAAAAATATATAAAACTAAATTACAATTCCACAAACATGTGAGCTATCTCTTTATGAAAAAATACTTTTTAAAGAAGTATTAAAGAGTGAAGAAAGATTGGGTTTTCCAAATCTACAAAGTCATTGCAAATTATACTGATGACACTGGTGACATGGAAATGTAGGAATGTAAAGAAGATTAGAGCAAAAGACAGTTTGTAAGACCTCCTAACTACCACTGCCAGTTCTACCACTTGCTTTCCTGTGATGTCTTTTGCATTCTGTCTCCCCTTTTTAACCAGTAAAGGGTCTATTAGCACCTTATTTTTTGCTTTTGTAATATGGAAATAAAAATTAAATTCTTTAGTTAAAGTTACAAGATAAATGCATGAAAAACTTTCAATTAAAGCTTCTTTCCCTTGAATGTTCCCTGCCCCACACTCTGTGTAAATCTATGGTTGAAACCAAAGAGTGACATACACAAACCTCAGACCTACAGAGAACTCAAGTCTGTTAGTGAAGTTATGTTCTTGTGACCATCAAGAACTGTTTTTGATTAACTCCAGTTTTATTCACGTATTCTGTATGATAGTTGAGAGCAGAATTTTCTTAAAATAGTCTATTTATTGATATGCAATACAATGGTAAATGAAAAATTATCACTACCCAACTAGAAAAATATAGATCTATGGAAAACAGATTTCAATAGCAGAAATGTGTACTAGTAAAAAATGTGACAGAATATGGATACGAAAAGTGTCTTTTGATCAAAATATGATACTTGATAATACCTAATATGATAATACATGACACATGATGCACTGGGATATTTTCCGTAATAACCAGTCAGTATATAAAGTATTCATTATTTCTCTTTTTTTTGTAGATATAGAAAACATTTTTAAAAATAAATGACTAAATGTCTTTTTGAAAGATGTTACAAATTCTCTGAACTATGTCTGCAGTATAACATCTTTTTGATTGGTTAGTGATTTTTAAATTAAACTAACGAAGATGATCTTCATAACTTGGAATGAAATGCAGTGCTTCTTGGTAAGGCTAGTGGTATTTTAGTGACATAGTTTATTACCAAAAGCCTTGGAAACTAAACTCAGAACCTGTAAATGTTGTGTACAATTTGTTCAACCTGCTGGCAAAGACTATTTTCCTAGATATCAAGTGACTTATAGAAGAGTTTTCACTAGAGACAGAATTATGCTACAAAACTGAACGTCCAAAAAGCTTTCTGTCTATTCCCTTCTTTGATGCTATTAAGACAAGAGGTTCTGCTGAGTCATGTATTATCTCTAAAGTACAAGTGATGTTTTACATAAACAAAGATCAACAGTAAATTTCAAAGTTATAAAAATGGTTTGAAGAGAAATCATATGACTTTATTCAACTAAAAAAAAGACCTCTACATTCTATAATCAGTCAGAGACTGGCTAAAAACAAAGTATCACCAAAAAAATTAGAGTATTATTTTGTATAGTTTAAATATGTGAATATTTTCCTTCATGCACAAATATTCCACTCTACTGAACTGAACTTCTTTTTTACCATGAAGTTCCATTTCATCCCTAGGAAGCTTACAGACTTCATGTAAATGCCCTGATACCCTTAGGATAAATGTCTGGTTGTGTTTATTCCTAAAATACTTGGCAGTTCCTAGTTGGTGACGAAGCAGAGAGAGAAACAAACACACAAAGTATCAAAGGGATCTCATATGGTTTGTTCCAGGTAAATGATTCTGGCTCAGGCAGAAAAATAATTCCAAGTGTTTTTATGAAAACAGAAGATAAAAGCTTAAGCAGACTCCTGAAACTGTTTCTTGTGCAGAAACTGTTCTGAATAAAAAGCTAAGTACACCAATACATGTACTTCTTGCAATGAGTGGATGTTCTATGTTTTGTTTAATTTTTAAACATATAACCCAAGATGATTAAAGAACAGCCTTGCAGATTCTGTATCTTTGCCTTCACAGAAGCAGTTCAGAAAACAGACTAGACCCAAAGACAAGGTGTGTTTTTACTGGCCTATTCTTTGTTTACCTTAAGCCATGTCAGCAAGCAACAATAATAACAAATGAAATAAAAATACTTCCACTATAAAGATTCTTTTGTTATAACTGTGGCTAACTCTCAATTCTGTTATAAATTGGCTATTTATGATTCATCTAAGTGAAAAAACACAGCAGGATGTGGGTTACTGGGAGATAACTACATACCCAGTGGCTTTAGTTTTACACTCATAAATGTTCATTTAAGATGATAATTTGGAGTTGATTACAAAATTCCTACTCATTTCAGTGGCTGCAAACTCAGATGTTAGTACAAGAAACACATTAGATGCTACCTTCTGCTGATCATGGAAAGCTTATGGAACCTATGGGATTCTTAAAAAATCTCAGGACCAAAGCGCACTGATTGAAGTGATTCAGCTTTTACTTTTGGAATGGGAAGCTCTTTCTAATCATGCTTGAACTGAATGATAATCAGAGCATTATGTGTTTGAGGCTAATAATATTGCAATACATTCTTTTTTCTCAGAGTGAAACAAAAGCTGAAATTCCTATTTGTTACATCAAACAAAACATTTTTAAAAATTCCAGTGCAGAAAGAAGGAAATACTTAATTTCAGCATTTTCACAACAGAAATACTTTCATACCTCTAAACTGAGCGTTTTGCTTAACACACAGGTCATGTGTCTTTGATGAGGTTATATACATTTCATTTGAAAAGAAGGAATTTGGCCAAGAAATACTAACCTGCAAGAGTTATGGGTATGATGCATATACAGCAAGGCAGCTGCAGAGTGATATGCATTTCAATATGTGTTGACTTAAAATGAAACATTTCAGATTAGTTCAGCAAACCAGAATATTTGGATTTGTATTCAGCCAACTGGAAAGAATCTATTCCTTTTCTTGATTTTCCTGACGTGAAAATGGGGGAGTATCTACACAAAAGGCTTCTCTCATGGAAAAGAGAACAGAAGATACTGTAACAGCATATTTTCTATAAAGAGAAAAAGAAAGTGCAAAACACCTTGACATACAAAGTTCTCAATCAACTCTAAGGTATATGAAACACCATGATAATTGTGCAGGCCAGAACCATTGCTAATACTATCAAGAGGAAGTTGCTTCTTGATTGCTACTTAAAAATTTTCACTAGGCCAAGTAAGATACAAATCTGTTTTTATATCAGCACTTCTTTTTTTTTGTGTGTATGTATGAGCACGATGAAATATAACAAAGATTTGTTTTAGTAGACAAGAATGTTCATGAAATAAAAACCTAGGAAAGCTGGAATTAATTTGCATTCTTTCAGCTGTGCTAGATGGTCAGTCACTGACTCAGAGACCTTTTTGTTAAGAGTAATTTTTTCAAGTATTTGGTAGACAATATAGCAAAAGCTTGCATTTCCGTGACTACTACTTTTATTCATTTATCTGCACAATGGCTAACAAAAGAATTTGTGTCCCAAGAATTGTAAATCTACTGGTAACAACTAGCATTAAATATATTTATAGATAATCTGAAAGGTCAGAATAGAAGAAAACAGAATAGATAGGCTTTTCATTTGCTTATGCTGTATATCTTGGTGAAACAGAGAAGATCAATTACTTGCCCTTGCAGCTCCTTGGGCCAGATAAGGATTTTTTACCAAAGTAGCATCATTTTGGCTGCATCATTTAAGCTTTTAAATTCTACCTATAACTCAGCCATTTTTTTTTCTTAATCAAATTCTCTTCTCCTTCCAATACCTCTTCATTTCAAACACCGAAAAGGAATTGTATCGATCATTTGAAAGTGTGAGGGAGGAAGGGAAAAATCTAAACAATCAGAGAACTTCGCAGACACCCAAATTTACAGGCATTTTTATAGCTGGATAGCACTGCCTCTATTAAGTTCCATTAGAATCCACTGACTATGTCTATGCATCCTGAAAGTCTAAGACAGCCACAATGTCGAGGCTTTCTTTAGCAGAAAGTGTTATATATAAAATTCATTTGGACACTTGTGTGAGACACTGCTGCTTAACAGCTGTGTAGGTGTGTGCCTTTCAAATGCAACCTGTAGAAGGTGGATTTCAGTATTAAAAGCTCAAATACATATATGTGTGTGCATTTCTGCCTAAATACAGGAAATCAGAATATAAAACTGAATAATGAAGGATAAATCAAACATCTGCGGGGTGTTTTCTTCAATTACTTATTTGCAATTTCACTTCAGTCTTCCAGAGGCTGGTTCTGAATAAGTTTATGGGAATAATTTACCCATTTCAATTATGGATCAGGACCCTTTATTCCTTTATAGGGAATATAAGAAGTATAATAGAAATAAATAAAAAATCAGAAGTTTTAGACAATACCACTGTTAAAGAATATTCTCCAGTCTTGGCTTGGAATGGTAATGAAATTGTTTAAACAATCCTTATTCACACAATGACAGGACTTCGTTATATAGGAGAATGTTGTCATGCGAGATTCTGCCTTGTTTGCTGTACCATACATGATTCAGTCAGTAACAGTACTCTTAAGTAATCTAGCTATGCCTCTTAGTCTGAAGATGAGTATACTACAACTTAGACATAGGTTTAAAAGTACAGGAAAAAACCCTATTTATCAATTATTACAGTCCAGTAATATTTTTATGTAATTATGTACCAACTAGTTTTGAACTCCATTCAAATTGTTTTGTCCTTTGGAAAATGCTGCCAGACAAATTATGTTTGGACAGTAAACAAACTAGGGAAATTATTGTGTGGAAGTAGCGAGATCAATCTACCTAGAATAAAATTAATGTCAAATTCAAACAAACAGAGGTCAAATCTAGTCTCTTAAAAATGTTTTGTAAGCCACTCAAGGTTACTTCTCCTGCCTTGGCACTGCCCTGTTTAATCCAGAACTGAAATCAGAAATGCCAAAATACTGTGAGAAAAGATTTTTTTGAACTACGTCACAAGACAGACTATTTTTCAGAGATTGTCATCTAATTTCCAGACTGGAGAAGATTGTATGAGATCTAGTAAACTCTGGAGTCTGTTGAACTTCTGGATGTACATTTGAACTGAACCACCAAATCTTTGTGACTCATTCTTCATTAATGGCCACATTTTGTGGAAATGAGTATAAATAAAACAGTTTTATTTTGGGAAAGGAGGAAACACAATGTACTACACTAATCAGAGGTTTGCTTCCATTATCCTTAAAATTAGAACTGTACCATACATCCAGCCACACTGAGCATAGTGATTTAAAGAAAGGGTATGTCCCTGAAGTCACTGGAGAGAAACTGCTTCAAATGGGAGAAGATTTCTGCCATATCTATTCATGACATGCAGTTAAATGGCAGACGTACTGCGTCTTATTCATCCATGATATAAACTTCCACTGTTCTAATGATATTTCATTAGGAATAAAGTTGATTCACTAATCCTAACTTGACTCTTCTTTCCGTATAATCACTGGCTTCTGATATTGTATTGGCACAGTTCACAATGGTCACTCCGTTGTAATGGTGTTTATGGACATGGTGGCTTAGCCTCTCTCTGCCTTATCTTATTATCTACAAAAAAAAGCCTGATTTGCAAATCTAGTATGCATACTATTTACTTTAGAGCTTGAAAATGAAAGTTCTGACCTGGTTTTGCTCATTAAAGAAACAGATGTGTTAAAGGTTGGCATAAGTTCCTGCTAAAAAGTGTTAACCATTTTGTGAATTTTTAACAATTTCTGTATATTTTTCATTACCTTGAAGTCTCAAAATGAACAAACACTATCAATAAGGTATTTTCTGTTTAAACTCTTAGTTTATAAAAATCCTTTTTTAATTATTTAAATCAGCAAATGTCTGTACTAAATTTTTTCAGCAGAATCATAAACTAAAGTAAATTCTTTTGTGCTTGGCCTAGAAAATGGATATAATAAAATACCTAATTTGTATATTGAGTTTATGAAGTGTCACACACAATGGGAACTTTCAAGGGACTGGACCAAAACAACACAAAAGTCAGGAAATGACCCCCATGATGGATTTTAGAGGCGGCACATTAGAAACAATGTCCTCTTACAAATTCTGTAACTTTGGAACATACCATCCCAAGAGCACAGCTGGGGTAGTGGAACCAGCCACCTGAACCATAATGAACAATAGTTTCGTTAAGTATGATAACAAAGAATATATGTCTGTATGTAAAGAGCAGGAAAACAAAAGCAAGTCACAGCTGACTTTTAGTGCTCATGCCAGTGCTGAAAAGGAAGTCTTCATCCCACTGAACTAATTCAGGACGCCAAATGGGTGTCCTTGGGGAGTTTTGTTCAGGCAGCAAATCTTGCGTCAGTCAGATAGTGAGCTCCAGCCAACACCGCCGTGGCCAGAGAGTGGTGCGGAAGGGAAACTGTTCTCCATGCTGAATGGTGTCTTTGTTCGCCTCACTGCAGCAGTTACATTCTGCAGGCCCTACAGATACAACAGTGGCTGTATGAGGAAGGAATGGAAATGAGATGTTGGCTCCCCCCAAAAAGTCCTACTTCTTTCCATTAAAACTGCAAAGGAATTCTGGCAACTGAAAATCAGCCCTTGATATCAAGAAATTTTTTCCTGCCTCTAAAAGCCGAAGGAGCCAAAAGCACAAATATAAGCTAAAATATAGCATAGATGGGCATACATGAATATTTTATAGGTTGATTACCTTGCAAAACAGGACAAGGCCTATGGGTAAATCAAAGACAATAATTGCACAATGGCTCAAACTCCCTGCAAATCTGTAAATTGACCTAAGCCCTAAATAACTGTAGAATTACAATGCAACCAGAAAGTACATGTTTGCTAAATAAGTTCTTTAGTATGTTCCTACTACACAGATAAACAAGTTAGCCTTTGATCTCTACAGCTTTTTCAATCTCTTTCTGGGCAAAACCCCCTGTTTGCTGATACAGAAAGTTGTCATAAAATGAGCATAGTTTGAGTTCTTTCAAACTGGGGCAAACTGCCAACGAGCTATGGGATGTCATATTATTTTTCAACTAGAGGTATGAAGTTGCTTTCTCCTGCTTCTGTTCAGTGGGAATTAGCCTATTAGTAAAGAACCATCTCTTCTGTATTCATAACTCATTTTAGAAGAGCAATATTGAAAGCTTTTTTCATAATTCTCATCTTCCACACAGAGCTTGCTCATCATCATAGTTATGTAAAATACTAACATTTCTTTAAAAGTGAGGCTTTAGGATAGTCTTGTCAGAGAAACCAGAACTGTATAACAAATGTGAAGGAGGAACTATATCATACATTATAACTGAACTATGTTTACTACTTGTGGCTTAATTTGCTTTTCTATCCTATTTTGTGTAATAGAAGCACAGTTTGTTTGCATTAGCAGAGTTATTTGCTATTATCATCATTGGTTTGCTCACCATATAGCTGTGATATGCTTGACTCCAGTGTATGTATTGTAGTTGTGATGCTGACATAAGTTTCGTGACTCTTATTGTAGTTGTAAGGCTCACAGTATGTATTCTGACTCTTAGTGTCCCACTGCCTATATGATTTATTTTCTAAATTTTTCTGTTAAGAGTACCCATTGAAAGAAATCTTATAGCCAGGTAGAAAATCTTACCGTTTAATTTTGGAAAATCGTATGTTACCTGCCCTTATTCAAACATGAACTCCCATTGGTGTAAAAAAATACAGGGTCTAATACAGATAGAACGTTTGCTTTGTAGCAGTTCACTCATGAACCCCGGCTGTGTGTTTGCTCAGGGAAATAAAGGCAGAGTAAGAACTCTTATACTCCCCTGCATGACCTAGGTATTTTGCTGGAACTACAGCAGCATTTCTACTGTGCAATATATAAATAGCGGTCAACATGTTGACCCTAGCAAAAGCATTCATCACCTTCAAGGAGGAGCTTGGCTGTCCAAAGGATCAGGTCATAAACATTTAGCTGCTCATGAGCACAAAATAACCAAGCCCGCACTATTATGTACCTACAGGAAATACCATTACAGTGAATGCTCTTAGTTAGAGGTGCACTTGAGAAGAAATTTTTCTGCCCACTGAACATCAGCATTTTTAGTGAATGTGAATGCAGAATTTTAACATTAGATGGCAGAATTTCCAATGGGGTTTCTGAGAAACTTTAAAACCATAATCAAAAAGAGAAATTTTCAAAGATAAATGGTATGTTACATGCTGAGCCTTGAAAATTAGGAGCATAGCAATCACAAATACATGTTGAACCAAATCCATTGAGCTAGCTATCAACAGACTGCAACTTAAACACGTATGTTCTTATCCGTCCCTGGTAAGTATTAACTTCCTAAGGTACATGAATATTGTGGCTATATATGGATAGAAGTTGAAGTAAAATGCCAAAATAAACAAATGCTAAACATCCATTTTCAAAAGTACATCTGGTTACTTTTTAAACTTAAGTTGAATGCTAAACACTTGTAAGTTGCTGATAAACATTTGTAGTTCTTAAAGACACAAAAAGATAAAATAAAATCTGAGAATGCCAGAAAGTATTCTTCATAAAATGGTGCAATCTAATATATTCATGATAACATCTGCTACAGTATCTAAATGAGATAATTTTTGAAAAGTTAAAAGCTTTATTTGTTTATTAACTCATGGGTGCTTTTCTATACTTGTTATTTACCTAGAGGCTAGAAAAGCAGAACAAAGCCAAGCCTTTATTTGCTAAGCAACCTATCAAGCAATTGTATAGAATAATTTTTAAGTAGGTCCAATGGCAGCTTTTTTTGAGTTGTGTGTTGAATTTTTGTTTACCTTGTTACAGCAATAATAGCAAGGTGGGGTCTTATTCACTCAGTTGGTAGGATCCTAAAATTCGGAATGCTTCACTGTTTACCAAGTCACTAGACACAGGAGTGTTGGGTTGGACCATATTTACCCAAATCCTAATCCACTGACAACTAGGTGTGGTTTTATTGGACTGTTACTCACAGAATCACAGAATCACCGGGTTGGAAGAGACCCATCGGATCATCGAGTCCAACCATTCCCACCAAAAACTAAACCATGTCCCTCAGGACCTTGTCTACTTGTGACTTAAACCCCTCCAGGGAAGGCGAATCAACCACGTCCCTGGGCGGCATATTCCAATGCCTAATGACCCTTTCTGTAAAAAACTTCCTCTTAATCTCTAGCCTACATCTCCCCTGGTGGAGCTTGAGGCCATTACTCATACAGCTTTGACAGAGAAACTCAACTTCTTAGCTACAATGCTTAAAAGAAATTATAGAGACATTCAGAGATGTGCTAATTTATGGCGATATGTATTAATTTATAATGTTTTGTTTATGGGAGACATATCTGGATGCAATGACCAGAGGCCAGAAATTACCAGGCTGTGACAGAGTGAAAAATATTTATTTGTCCTAACTTCACAGACAGCAAACATCTGTTTATCAAAGGCAATGTGCTGCTTCTAATTAAACCATCATCTTGCTTGATGCTCAAATAGCAACTAGGATTACAGATCACACCCTTAAACAAAGCAAGTTTTTGACTTCTCTCTCCAGCCTGCTATACCACCAGAGAAAAAATCAAAAAAATTCCTGTTTTAAATATTTTAAATAGGTGTTGTTTCATAATTGTAGTTATAAGATTGAGAGATATTACGTAATGCAGTTCTAGCTGCAATGCATGATTAAAGTTACAGTTTAATAACTTAAGGGAAAGTTTAACTGAATAGGAATTTGGCTGCTGTGACCTTTAACAAAGGAAAGTTGTCATATTGTTTACAATGACAAGAATTTTGAAATCCTTCGAAGAATGTTGAACAGTTTGAAGTACTCTAAGTATTAGTTATGATGATAAGACCTGAGCCTTGGAAGTAAATTATTGCAGCTCTTAATGTTTTTTACCTTTTTTTTTTTTTCTTTTTACATTCCCTGTTTGCTTATTCATACAGAAGGAAAAAGTTATGGAATCTATTTTCTGTTCTTTAGCAATATTTGGCAGGCAGGTGTGATGTTTGAAAATATGTCAGAAGGCCTCTGTTTTGGCAAAGCTGATCTAAAACGGCCACTGAACAATAAACAATCCTCTTTTCCCCTTCCACACTATGAGAAATATCCTGTATAATCAATTCTAAAATAACACAGAAGGTCATAATACAGAACATATCTTAAGAGCACTGCATATCCAGGAACAGAGTTTCCAAAATTTTGGTAAGTCATTAATTTTAATGCTATGGCGTCCTGACCTACAGGTATTTCAGCCTACTTTGGAGGCTGCCTGCTTCAAACTCTACCCTAGTCATGGCAAACTCCTGTTTTTAAGTGAATGTCTGTCTTGAAGCAACAGCCATTTACAAACCTAAGATTGCCTTTTGTGATGCTGTTGCTGTTTGCAGTGACACTATCCAACTGATAGATGCAACACTTCCTCCTGTAGGGTCAGCCCTTGGGATCCCAAGCAATTATTAGGTTTTCTTTGTCTTATATATGTCCTTAGCCATGGTGATCAAGATACTACTTTCTACTCATGCTGGCATTCTTGAGTTTATTATATGTTAAACCAATGCTTGAATTTGTGTGTTTTCTACATTTTGTTTGTTTGTTTTCAAGAAACCATGATCTGATACCTTTAAAGAACAGCTCATACAGTATTAAGAGAACCTTTTAGTATTATATAGATGGGATAGAAATATACTATGTATCTACCGGGTATGAACAATCTTAACTACTGACTTCAGAATCCTTTTCTCAATAGCTGTTCTGATGGTCACAGTCCATGTTTCATCAAATGTATAGGCTTATTTAAAATCAGATTTCTTACTAGAATTTCCTGCTCCTTTTATATTTTGTCAAATACTCCAGAATGGCTAGCTGGAATCATAAAACTTCTCCTATCCTTACGTTAAATTTACAAATCACACCATTTCTTTCAGTTTAAAAAAAAAATCTATTTTCTTGGACACTGTTTACAATTCAGTAATTGAGTTAGCATTCTTCTCCTATAAATAGACCTGCCTCTTTCAAATAAATAAATTGTTAAAAGGGAAACTTTTCATGGTCAGGGATTAAGGCAAAAGTCATCATCTTTTCTGTGATTTTACTGACAATTATTGTTAATGCCTGTGGTGCATAAAGTACTGGCCTCCACTTCTGATAAAAGAAAGATACTATAGTCTGAATTAAAAGTATCCATGGGCAATTTAATTGTGAACTATCCAGTACATTAACATTACTTTATTGCCTCTTTGAGTGCTTCAAGACAGCATTTTTATCACAACTAATTCTCTGTACCTGTTGAACAACTTTGCATACTAAGACTCCCAGGTTGCTAGTTGCATGATTTTGATTAGACACATCTTTTCTCTTTACAGTTTATCCCTCCAAGAAATCTGTTTCCTTGTTATGTTAGAGTTTTTTACTGGTCTGCTTTTGCATTCAGAACATCATTTTTGTTCTGGTACTATGGGCTACTCAGAAATTACTCTGTGCCAAGGAACTGAAGGATGTCTCATTAACCATCTCAGTTCTTACTAGTATACATTGCATAATCTAAGTCTCCGCACAATATAACCACCCATTTTCACCAGCTTATGTCAGAAGTTTAGAAAGGTGCTGTTCTTCACAGGATGAGGATATAGCTGTTTACTGAATAACTTGTGGAAGGGAATTCATAAGGATGCAAACATGAGATGTAGAATACCAACTTATGCCATTTCATTATTTCTAGAAATACATAATGGTTGGTCAGAATTGATAATTACCAGCCTACTCACTGTTTTCATAAAACATAAAATTACTTTTGTCCCATTGTTCAGTAAACATCCTTTGGAAAGTGGGACTGGGATGGAAAGAAAGGTGACAAAACATACAAGCACACTGAACTTCTAAGTCTCAATTTGTCCAGGAGCTAGATAGGTGATTGGTAACATTTGAAATGGTAAAGTTTGAGGTGGACAGAGCCAATAGCGTAGTTTAGGGGATTCTTTTTATATATGAAAGTCTCTCTACAGATTTTCCGAGGTATAAAATTGTAACTTGGTTCCATCATATACATTTGCTAGCATGCTTGCTATTACTTCTTTTAATGGTGAGATGATTATTGTTTTGTACAGTATAAAATACATGTCATTTGTATCACATCTATTGAGCTGAACAGTGAAGGCCAGGATAGAAGACTGTCATGGTTTGATTTTGGCCGCTTCAGAATAGCCAGATTGTGGCTGAGGAAGAACTACAACTCCCAAATATTCCATGCAACTTTTTCTACGTAAATAAGGGTGTAATTGGGGGTGGCACACTTCCTTTTCCGGCTCCGACTCCATCTCNATATATAATCACTTAGTTTCAGTCTGCTTGTTTTTAGTATTTTCAGCCTTTCTTTTCTTCTCCTTATCTCCCTTGGGTTTGTACAGGGGGGTGAGGGGTGGAAGGAAGGGGGACTGCGGATGCTGTGAGGGTTTTTGGGAGAGTTTTGACTCAAATCATCACAAAGACACAGGATCACAGAACACATGTAGAACTCATTACTCAGTTCACAAGTGCAGGTTCAAGAACAATAACGCTAACTGTCCACTTCCTCCATACTTATATTTCCTTGGGAAGGAAATACAGGTGTAGAGGCTAGAAAACACAACAGTTTCTAGGCTTTGATCTGCATAGCTGCAGGGGCAGGGTTGTTGGTTAAGCTGTAGAGCATACTTCGGGCTAGGTACGGACAAAGAAAGATTCCAACCAGCTCAATAGCAAGTGAGATGAAATCTTTCTTCTGTGAGGAAGGGATGAAGGATTCACCGAGAGTTAAGCACAGTATACTCTGCAAATGCACACATACAAAAAGCTGCACCAAAGTAATTCATGGCCGGATCTTTTTATTTTTTTGTACCCTAAGATGAAAAGAACAAAAGGAACATGGGAGAAGAAAGTGACTATTCCCAATGGATATACACTACTACATACCATAAACTGCTTGCACGAATCAACACCCCTCCCATTTTTGTTAATCTGTAAGTGATAATATTTATTTGGCTCATAGAAAGGCAAGCTGCATGCAAGGTGATGCATAAATCTCTATAGATAAAATTTCTGAACAAAGTGTATTCACTTCAAGCTGAAATATGAATTTAAAGGAGCATTTAGTGTTGCTGATGTCACAGGGAAACACATACAAAAATATGTACTGAAACATATACTGAAAAACATGTTGATGGGTAAGCTTTCCATAAATATATTCTCACAGTGTTGAAAAGAGCCAAATCAGGCTCATCAGACTTAATTAAAGGAAACAATATATTCAAAGCAGGCATAAATTTACTTGACAACATGATAATTGCTGTTTAAAGCACAGACTTGGACATTAGAGAACTACTGGTATGCACTATGTGTTCTCTACCTGACACTGGAAATATACGATCACTACAAAAAGTAACCAAGGCAAGCATAAACAGAGAGAAAGTAGAACAGTTCCATTGAAACCCCGCCATGCTATTTGTATTCTTGATGTAATGAGTCTTGTTTAGAGAAGGAAGAGTGATTGTGACGTATTTGGAGAATATAAAGTAATTGTTTAGCATTTAGTACTATGTAAAGGTAGACAAAGCCATGAAACTTAGCCTATGTTTGGTATTTACTGGGAAAGGGGATTTAAGACCTAACATCAGATTTACTTCAGGAACGTAGCAGCAGGTCATAAAAAAAACCCCCAAAAACCCAAAAAACCCTGCAATAGTGGAGAGAAGCCTCACAAAAAAAATATATAAAGAATGAAAGAAATTTATGAACATGAAGTACACGGTGGTTCTGTACACAAAAAGCAAGTGTCTATGTAACGTGATTAAGGCTAAAACAAAGACAGCTCTGGATGATACAAGAATCTCATGGACGAACCTTTCCTATCTACTGCTGCACGTATTCTCCTGTTTGAAACGAAAAGTTAGTCACACTTAGTGGCAAAGACAGAGGTACCCTTATGTGTTGCCTTGGATTTGACAATGAACGATCTTGCCTAGTCTATAAAAAAGACTTAGACAAGAGTCTCACACAGAAAGCAGTAAGAAGTTTCAGAAGTCAAAGAGCATTGACTCGACTGCATGGCATTTCTGGTTTGTTTTATTGGGTTTTGTCAGGGATTGTTTCTTATTTTGTTTTCTTTTCTACAGGTTTTGAACTGTAACTCTTTTAGATCTTTTGCAGTCAAAATAAATGTTTATGTTAACTGGGCAGAGTCCATGATTTAGAGTTTTGGCAACAGGAGATCTTACCATATCTCTTTTCAAAATGGCGGCATTGACATGACTTAAGCATGTCTGCAGAGTTATGATGAATGATTCAAAGTATACTAGTATCAGCTCTTGTCAGACAATGTGAAATGGAGTCCATATAATTATCACCAGGCAGAGACAGGATATTTTACTATGCACTTATGTGCATAAGCGGGAATTTGGAAACAAGCTCTGCAAGATCACAGAAGCAAAGAATCACTAGATTGGAAGAGACCCACCGGATCATCATGTCCAACTATTCCTGTCAAACACTAAACCATGACCCTCAGCACCTTGTCCACCCATCTTTTAAATACCTCCAGGGAAAGTGACTCAACCACCTCCCTGGGCAGCCTGTTCCAGTGCCCAATGACCCTTTCGGTGAAAAAATTTCTCTGATGTCCAGCCTGAACCTCCCCTGGCCATCCCCTCTTGTCCTGTCCCTCGCCGCTTGGGAGAAGAGGCCACCTCCCTCCTCTCCACAGCCTCCTTTCAGGTAGTTGTAGAGAGCAATGAGGCCTCCCCTCAGCTTTCTCTTCTCCAGGCTAAACAACTCCAGTTCCCTCAGCTGCTCCTCTTGTTCTCGAGTCCCTTCACCAGCTTCGTTGCTCTTGTCTGGACTCACTCCAGAGCCTCAACATCCTTCTTGTGGTGAGGGGCCCAGAACTGAATACAAGATTCAAGGAGTGGTCTCAGCAGGGTCGAGTACAGATGGAGAATAACCTCCTCGGACCTGCTGGTCACGCCACTTCTGATACAAACCAGGATGCCATTGGCCTTCTTGGCCACCTGGGCACACTGCTGGCTCATGTTCAGTAGGCTATTGACCAACACTCCCAGGTCCTTCTCCTCCAGGCAGCTTTCTAGACCAACTTCTCCTAGTCTGTAGCACTGCATAGGGTTGTTGTGCCCCAAGTGCAGGACCCAGCATTTGGCTGTGTTAAACCTCATGCCATTGGTCTTAGCCCAGGGGGGCAGGCTGTTCATATCCCTTTGCAGAGCCTCCCTACCCTTCAACAGATCCACACTTCCACTCAGCTTGGTGTCATCCGCAAACTAGCTAAGGGTGCACTCAATGCCTTCATCGAGGTCATTGATAAAGACATTGAGCAGTGTTGTACACAAAAGATATGTCTGGATCAGAGAAGTAAAATAAATTACAATAATGTGGTAGGTGACTGCATTTTCAGCACCCAAAGTAAACCTGAGACATAAAAATGCTACTGTGTCCATTCCTTTCAAGGCAATACATTTCTTTGTGTTAGTAAAGGACTGAAATATGCAGAAAAGTATGTGCTCAAAACTGTACTAATCAATGTATCAGGGATAAAAATGCAACTGTTCATACACTCAGCACAATAATTGCAGTAATCTGTCTTCTAGCATATTGAATGTTCTTTGAGTATGAATATACTATGATAATATTTTTATGTATTTATAGCTTTTGGTACAGTTAAACAATGGAAATATTTTAGTTCTTTATGTCTTATAAGGCAAAAATATTTTTAACATGATAAGTGTTTGTTCTTAGTGTCCAAATTACCACTGAGCAACCACTCAGTCAAGGTTATTACAGCTAAGAAATCCTGCAAGCAAACATCTTCAAAATGCACTACCAAATTTTGTTCCACAGATGGACGCATCAGCTAATTTTTATAACCTCTATTTATTGACTAACACAGTGATATGCAGTAGGTTAAAATTTTCAGTAATGCTGGTAGTTTCATCTTTTACAACTAGTGTGTGTCTTAAATAAATCTGCAAAGAAATAAAGTTTGAAAGGTATTTGGCTTTATTGACTTCTGTTTCTCACAAGCAAAAGTGAAGATAAGGTAGGCCTCCACTCAGTTATCCATCACATTTAACTTTGTCCCTCAAATAATTCTATCCCATTCAACAAAGCAGTATACATTTCTCCTGTCTACACTGATATACTTAAATGTTAACTGTGTGTTTTCTGAAGCCTTAAGCTTGTGAATCCCCTCTTTGGGTTTATATAAGTGAATTAGAAAGATTAATGACAGTATTTTTAAAAAATATACTCAAAAATGAAAGTCATTTCAACTGCTTTCAGCTGTGAAGAGATACATATGTTGCCAAACAGCTGTCTCTGCTCTCAGTAGTGGCAGGGAAAGAGAGATGGCAATTCTTTCCATCTATGCTAGACACTTATCTTTGGATGGGATGAATCACCCTTTGGGAGTCTCTACCTCTCTTCCTTTACTACAGAAGTGTAGATGACTAGCTTAGACTCAATGCCTAAATTTAGATTGCTAGAATTAGATGGGATGCACTCCACTTTCATTCATTCATTTAATTAATCCAGTTAAAGGAATGTACTGGGAAAAAAGTGGTGCAATTTTGTTGAAAGCTGTGATAATACTGTCCTGCCTTGAACAGTCTGGAGTTTAAGTAATGTGTGGGTGAAATGAAGTATCATCACCATTTTACACATAGTGAATTCAGGGTGAAGAAAGGCTATGTGAATCACTCTAACTTACACTAAAACTTTGTACCAGAGTGTTAATAAAAAGACAGCGATAGCCTGTTAGACTGCACAGAAAACATTAAGCAGTTATTCAACAGAGCCCTTCTAGTTTGCTTCACAAATCGCTTTAAACATGATGTAAAAATTCTGTTCTGAAATACACATACTTGCAATGTCTAGGATCAGAGTTATCTAAATGATTGCTAATCTCTCAGCATTCATTAAAGTAGTTAGAGTAAGCCTAAGAGCTAGCCCCCACTGCTAGAAACTTAATGACCAAAACCTGCTGTATAGACTAACCTATATTTATTCTAAAGCTACCTGTGGCAAAAAAAAAGATTTCTACATTTTCATGCTAGGGAAGAAAATGGTATTATGTTTTCAGATTTGGAAACAGGGAATTATCTTACTATGTTTTGCATTTATCCTTTGGCAATAGACAGATGTTACTAATCACAGATATTTAACATTAAGGAAATGACTTCCTGAGTCTTATTTATTACCCCTCGAGAATGTGTCTGGTAAATTCATAACACAGTCCTATAAAACAAGACCATAGGTATTAAAGTAATGATGTTTGTTGGAATACTGTTTGGAAATGGTTGAAATTACCCTGTTTTGCAAAGCGTTTTTTTTTTTATCTTTATTCCAGTTAGTAATACAGGATAGTCTTAAGGTAACAAATAAAATGCAGGTTCTGATATCAAATAAATTAAGGTCTTTTGGTAAATGGCAGGTTTACAACAAATCCTAAGAGTACCGCACTTCCAAAGACTCATTCCAGAATTACTATGATTTATAATACCCATCTCTCCATTTGCTAATACACGTGCATATGGGTGGAAAACTGGTTGGATGGCCGGGCCCAGAGTGTGGTGGTAAATGGAGTTAAATCCAGCTGGAGGCCAGTTTCAAGTGGAGTTCCCCAGGGCTCTGTGATGGATACAGCCCTGTTCAACGTCTTCTTCAATGACCTCGATGA
>WAAB01014481.1:8506-18697 GCA_013389865.1 Piaya cayana | reverse complement strand
TGGAGGAGGCAGTCTGAGGTTACGGTGCTGTGCCCACACGGCTGACTCCTCACTGTGCTCCACCCCACAACCAGTGATGCGACGGCTTTGCCTTCGCATGTGCCACCCATCTGAACCACCAGATCTGCTGGTTGGTCTTGGGGTCCACTCTGAAGTGGATCCTGTCCCTGACACCACCTCCCCTTGTGCTGCAGGGCTTGGAGGGACCTTAGCCCTGCAGCTCTTGGTGCTTCTACAGCACCAACGGTGATTAGCAGCGATAAAGAGCTTTTCATCTTGCCTTCCCCCCCTCTTATTCTCTTGTCTCTTTTTTCCTCTGGAGGTTGATCTATGCCCCTTGTAATCACTCCGGCTGCCCTACCTGAGGATGCACCAGGGAGCATCTTGACCTTCCCGTGTGGTCCCTGCTCTCCTCCCGGGTGCACGAGCTCTCCTGCTCCGTCAGTAATTGCTCCACACAAGCGGGCGCCCCTGGGTCTGCTCCGAGGGCGCTCCAGCCTCAGCACCGCATCCGAGGTGGGAATTATTCTAATTAGCAGAGAGGATTAATGTTCCATAACAAAAGGTAATTTATTCAATTATATGCAAAAAAAAAAAGGTAGCGGTAACAGCACATACAAAGCTATTGTGTTAGAAGTTTAAATCCTTTTGAAAACATTGGTAGCTCCGCTGAGCACCTGTGGGGAGAACTTGACCGGCCCCAGCCTGAATTGGATTGTGTTAATTAAACACTTGACTTTGATGGAAGAGGAGCATGGCAGGCTCGTAGGCAGACGTACGGTCGTCTTCTGAGCAGGCAGGTTGATCTCCCCAGAGCACCAGGAGCCTGGAGGAGATCCTCGAGGCAAACCACAGGGTTTGGTAGCCCCGTTAACCAGCAGTCCCAGTGCCCTACTTGATCCCCTCCAGCATCTGTGTGGATGCAAGGCTTGATCCCAAGGAGGAGCCCTGGCTCATAGGACGGCCGAGCCCAGACCCATCCACGTTGCTCCTGAGGGAATATCAGTCATAGAACCNTGCCCTACTTGATCCCCTCCAGCATCTGTGTGGATGCAAGGCTTGATCCCAAGGAGGAGCCCTGGCTCATAGGACGGCCGAGCCCAGACCCATCCACGTTGCTCCTGAGGGAATATCAGTCATAGAACCATAGAATCATTAAGGTTGGAGAAGACCATTGAGATCGTTAAGTCCGACCAGCAGCACAACAGAAGACCCAGGAGCATCGTCTCATGCAGCTCAGTTACCAAAGGAGCAGGAGATCTTTTCACATTGCTGTAACCTCGTGGTTTAGTATTTGATAGGAATGGTTGGACTCCATGATCCAGTGGGTCTTTTCCAACCTAGTGGTTCAATGATTCTGTGAAGTCTAGGAACCTGTAGGAAAAGCCAAAGTTGTCCAGTGGGAAGTTATGGGAAAATTGGACAGACTTTTGTGTACCCAAGATGATCTTGTGCTTAAAACTTGCCTCTATCCCAGCCACATCAATGGTCCTGCGGAGTGACATTGCTACTCATCACTCCTTGCTCTCACAGCTGGTGCTGTTGTGCAGCTCAGAATAAGCTGTTCCTCCACTCTGGTCTTATTTAGGATGCTGGATGCTATCAAGGCAGGCTGGTTACTGCCAGTACAGCCCTTTCTCCTGGGGATAATGCGGAAAGCAGAGAAGGCAACTTGGTGTTCCAGACCTTTCCTAACTCCTGTGTCTGGTTTTGGAGAACCTTTCTGTTTTTTTGAAGTGTGAACCAGCCACTCTTAGCCTGGAAGGTACTGAAAGCCAGCAGGCACACAAGCTGGCCTGTCGCTCTGAGTCGCTTTCTTGACAGCGTACATCACTCAAAAGGGGTTTTTTTTCATCATTGTCATGCCTGTGAGTCACTGCTCAAGCTCAGTGGCACCTCGTGCATGAGGGTTTCTGAGGGCGTAACACATCGAGAGGGGAGGAAGGCTGTGAGAGGACAGCAGAGCCCTGAAAAGCCAGAGGCACGACGATGGTGAACGGGAATTGCATCAGTCCCCGCCGCAGAAGAACTCTTGCTGTGGGAGACCTTCTCATTTTCTGGGCTTTCAACTTTCTCCTGCGTTCACCTGCAATTTGCCTTCAGTGAGTGGTAATAACAGCAATCGCTAATGTCCTTGCCTACAGGACTTCTTCCTTCTCGCTGCTTTGCTGCGGTTCTGAAAATCTCCTTCTCACACACGCTGCTCTCCTCTTCACGTCCTCGTCCCAAGGTCAGCAACCACCACTGGCTGCTTTATTGATCTCTACCACCTCCAATGGCTCCTTCATTCGTACCCATCACCTTCTTGGGACAAGCACACAGCATCTTTCCATATCCAGCCTGGGCTACGGCGCCAGATATTGACCACGAGCTCTTCGTTGGTTTTGCTTTAGCCCCATTCCTATAGCCTGGATCTACCAGAAAGTGAGGGGATGTTGGCTCTGAACAAACACATTTGTTTATTATTGTTGGAAATGCGTCCCCTGTCCCTTCACGGCAGCTCTACAGGTCTGAATTCCTGGCTCAGGCTTTCGCACGTCGTGCTGATGGCGTCGCGCGCTGCTCCAGCACCTCAGGAGGTATTTATTGCATTTCAAGATCTTTTGTGTGGCGTGAACTCTTGAAATAAGCAAGCCAGCAAGTGCTTCTACCTTCTGGGGGAGACTGTACAAGCCTCGATATCTGCATTGATCCAACCCTGGGGATTTGCATTAATTACTCCCTCCTCTGGTGACTTCCAGCTCCCCATTCAATCGCCGGCAAAGGCACCTGCAGCTCAGGTGATCTTGACATCGGAACCTCTGGCTGCGCTGCGCGCCCGGCTCATCTCTCACAGCTTTGCGGCACTGGAGGGGCATCTGCAGCAGGAAAAGTTTGGAGGGATAACACCACATCTGAGCTGTCGCGGAAATGCTGGCGCTGAAGGAAAAGGCAGCCAAGGACGGCCTCGTTCTGTGGAGGGCAGGACGCTCTATCCCAGGGCATGCCCTAATCTCTCCATTCCCTTGCTATCTCTCTCCGTGCTGAGCTGAAAAAGCTCTCAGGACCACGCTGTGCGGAATATGCTTTATTCTGCAGGCAAGCTTCGCTCTGCAAGGAACAGAGACATCAGGGTCTTGTGGAAGCCTTTCCAACCCAGACAGCAATCAAGCCAGAGCTGTCACGTCCCCGTCCTGGGCAGCAAGCTCAGAGCAGGTCAATAATCTGAGCTAGAGAAAGAGACACGAGATCTCTCTCCTGCAGAAAACAAGGTTTAAAGAAAATAAGTCATTGCACCACGTTGCCAAGTCAAAAACAGAGGGGAAAGGAATTTCTTTTTCCCCCTGTTCTGTTTTCACAAAAGGAAAATTGGGTGATAAAACCTGTCTGGAAAAGTTGTGTTTGTAGAGAATTTCTATGAGAGGGTTTATGATGGAAACTTTGAAAGTCCCTTTGCTTGGGGAGTGAGAGGGCTCCTTCCTCGCTGCCTTCCCACTTGTGCTGAGGGCTGCGCGGTGGAAAAGTCAGTCACAATCGGTATAAAGAGGCAATCTGGTTCTGTAAATTGAATTTTGTGGGCTGCAGAACCAGTCGAGAAACGAGAGCAATGTCATGTGGCAGGTGAGCACAATTAAACACCGTGCAGGGCTGATGATGGCTTGGAAAGGGTCTGCGGGGCCAGCAGCGATGGCAAGGGGCTCACTGGTGGGGAACGATGTGCTCTGAGCATGGCTGCTCCAGCTCTGGGATGGGGAACTGGGCTGGAAATTATGTGTTATTATTATATCTCTCTCTTTGTCAGAGAACTTTTGCTCTGGACTGCAGATCACAACCGAAACCGTGGGATACTGGCAATATTTGTGCCCAGTTCTCTGATTTTTACAGGCTTTCAGAGGATTTTTATGGGTCCAGGCGGCATCTTTCAGCTGCCCATCTGCTTCCAGCATCAAACCCCAGCTGCGTTTGCTGACCTGTTCTGCCCCCTGATGCTGGGGTGCTGATGCCACCTCCACCTCACAGCAGCCTTTGATGTTTGGTGTCTCAGGGCCTTGTCTTTTCCTACTGAGCTCTCCAAAACCAGCTGCTCACCCATTCCACCCAGAGGTTTTGCTGAGAATGCTTTTAGAGCTGCTTTGCCGGCCGTGGCATCAAGGAGAAGAGCAGATAAATTGTGGCTGGAGACAATTAAGGGGAGCGTGCCTCTGGGATTTGTACCAGCTCCAGGACTGTGCCTCACGGTCATTAGCAGTCTAGAAAAGCAATTAGCTGTGGAGGGACAAAACTCGCAGATGACACGCGGCTGTTTAGAAAAGGTGAGTTAAAAGAAGACAGAGAAATTTTAAGGACGTCTACCAGAGCCTGGGGAGCAAGCACCTGGCTCAGAGGTGGCATTCAATTTTTTTCCAAGGTGATGACCAGGGTTTGAAGTTATCCGAGGTTCTACACGCATTTCTGTGTTCTGAGTTAACCCTGTCAGCTCAGAAAGCAGGTACGCGTTTCATAGAATCGTAGAATCACCAGGTTGGAAGAGACCCACTGGATCATGGAGTCCATTCCCATCAAACACTAAACCATGTCCCTCAGTGCCTCATCCAGCCGTCCCTTAAGTCCCTCCAGGGAAGGTGACTCAACCCTCTCCCTGGGCAGCCAGGAGAAAACCCCTGCGACTATGATCCGAAAAGCCAAGAAACAAATGCGCTCTATAAAGTGTATACTGGGGGAAAACAAACAAGTGTGGAAATAGATTTTAAAGCAGTGGCTTATTCTCCCCCAGAAATGCGTGTGGAGCGCTGAGCGAGAGAAAGAGGCAGGAGCAATAAAAAATGATAGCAATACTTCCCTGAATAAAATGTAATTGCTCTGCGAAATCCCCTGCAAGGAGTTATTACTGATTTGGAAGCGCTTGTCAGCATTCATAGAGAAGCAGGGGAGCAGGTTGTGGTGACGCCCAGCACCTTTGGCAAAGGATTTGGTGGGGGGAAAGGCTTTGGTGGGGGGCTTTCTACCCCTGTTGAGAGTCTCTCCTTAAGATAAATTGCCTAACGAATACGAATCTTTGTTCATCAGGATGAAAGGCGAACCTCGTGCTTGTGGTACTCCGAGAGAAGTTTCCTTGGTTTCATAACTACCCATGGGAAGAGGGTGCGTCGAGTGCTGCTGGAGCAGCCGGGATGCTGCAACGAGCAGGTTGGTGGCTGCAGGATGCAGGGGGCGTTGAAATGGGTTGGGGTCACTCTGAACTGGATTTGGCTTCCTCGGTGCATCCATTCCTCTTGTTAACCTGAAAAAACATGAAAAAACCACTCTAGATGCTGCCAAATAACGCAGGAACCCCAGGACATCTTCTGGTCCAAGCGTCCTCTTTGGGGCAGGTTAGATCTTTGCTCTGATGCTGGTTCAGTGCGTTGCAAAGCTTCACCCTGAGCCACCGTGTCTTGCCTGACTGCAAGTTTGCAGCCTGGATTCCCCGTTCTGAAGCAGAGAAATGGGAAGAGAATGCTAGAAAGGAGAAACTAGAGAATTGCAACAGGTGAGAAACATCTCGATGATGATGCTGGCCTTGCTGTCACCAGAGGAAGTGAAAACATCCCCATCTCTTATGAAATGAATGTGCATTTACTAGGATAAAAACTGAAATAGGATTTTGGACATGAGGCTGAGTCTGGTGGTGGTTGGGAAATGGTCCTTCTGCACAGCCCCGTGTGTGGTGGCCGAGGTCTAGTCCCACACTGAGGAGCTGGCAAAGCCGGAGAGGCTCCTCAATTTTGAGTGGAAGCGCCTGGCCAGGCTCCCTCCCTGGTCCCAGTCCCAAACCCAGAGCGGTGGGAAGGGATCTGGAAGGTCCAGCCTGGCCGAGCAGGGCTCCCCAGGAGCCTGGTGGCTCAGCCCCGCTGACGAGACCCTCCAGCAGGAGACGGTGACGGATGGGAATGCTGCGAGTCCAGCCTTACTCTATTTTTGCCCCTTAACAACTGAACTGATTAGAGTGAAACTTTGACTTGATTAGTGATTATTGTCTCGGCGTGGCGGTTGCTCGCAGCCCTTTCATTTTCTTGGTTTGTTTTTAAAAAAACATCGGCAGGCTTTTGCTCCTCTGATTTAATGCTCAGGCTCTCTGCTCCATATTAATGCCTCCCTCCCTTCTTTCACCCCCTCACACTTAAAAGAATCAAATTATACCTTTATTTTTGTTTACACGTACAAAGTGGGGACTTGTGAGGTGGATCTTCCCCTCAATTGCTGTCACCAGAGGGTGGGTTCTGCCAGGCAGGGCACAGGGGTGAAGATGCAGAAAGCCCTAGTAACAGAATAACAAGCAAGAGCAGGTCTGTATTTTTGGGAGAAGAGCCCAGCTCCCTCCTCTCCACAACCTCCTTGTAGGTAGCTGTAAAGAGCAATGAGGTCTCCCCTCAGCCTCCTCTTCTCCACGATAAACNTTTCTAGACAGACTTCTCTTAGTCTGGAGCTGCTCAGGGTTGTTGTTCCCCAAGTGCACAGGGGGTGTTGTCCCTTTCCATCCAAATGCCCTTCAGCAGGGCAGCTGCATCTGCTGGATCCCTGCGCTGCGGCTGCCACCGCGGCTCCTCTTCCTCCGCTAACTGAATCCCTGACAGGCCTGGGGCTGATGCTAAATCACCCTCCCACCTTGCAAACACAGGGCAAAATATTTATAGCCGGGCCTGGCTGGATCCCAGCTCCTTCTGGGAATGCAGCTCACGTGCTGCATATTTCAATAACAATGACTTATTAAATAATAACTGACATTTACCTAGCTGCTTCTTGTCCTCAGAGCCCCCAAGACTTGGCAAACTTTAATTAATAGTTGTTTTAATAGTTAAATAACCTTTCTAACTGCATTTCATTGCAGCTAGAAATAAAGTCATAATGATCTGAGTCAAGCGATAAAGCACAACATCTGGTTTAATATTTGCGGTTTATTTAATGAACTGAGGAACATGGCAGAAGGACGAGATATTTATTCCATTTTCTTCTTGTAAGGACACACGTTTTTTGAGAGAAATCCTGCTTGGGTGCTTCCGTTTCACCTCCTGCTTTGGACGCTCGCTGTTTTCCAGCTGTGGTTCAGCCTTAGGGACTCCGGGCGCGCATCCCCCGAGGGAGCTGGGTGCTGGGGAGCCCCGTTTTACGAAGCGTGTCCATGGACGCTGTGGTGGAAGCACCGTTGATTTATGCCTGGGTGCAATCTTCGCCATCTGTTTTTATATTGCTCTTGGCACGAGATGAGTAGTTCCCGTACAGCGCGCGTGCCTCGCCGGCTGCGGAGTTCCTGCGTCTGCACGGTTTGTGATAAGGCAGAGAGATGCCTCGACGCATCCTTCACCAAGCAGGGGGCCAGGAGCAGCGGTGCCGCCTCCAGATGTTCCTGTCCCATGGGGAGGTGGCCAGCCAGCCCCTCACACCCATCATAGCACCCAGAACTGTGATGCAGCTCCCACCTCATCCCAGGCTGCCTCAGACAGAGGTGGAGTCTCCATCCCCACAGTGTGTAGACGTGGCTCTTGGGGACGTGATTTAGCCATCACGGTGAGGTCGGGCTGGTGGTTGGACTGGCTGAGCTCCGAGGTCTTTTCCAACCTTAATGATTCCGTGATTCGAGGGTTCTGCCTGGCTCGGAGCAAGCCCTGTCCCCAGCTCACCCCAGGCTTGTTTCAGCCCAAGGTTTCCTGCTCTCCCTCCAACTCCTGACTCGAGTTCCCTCGCCTTTCTCCGCAGCCTATTAAGAGTCTCCTGACTAATGTTGCTTAGCACGGCTCCCACTCCGTGGTTCCCGGAGCACCGTCTGCACAATAAAATTAGCTTCCTCGGGCACATTTTGGGTTCTCGCGCTCCCCCCGCCACGTTACCTATTAATTGCACTGAGAAAATATTCCAGAAATTTACTTATGCCCTTGAGCTAAATTCGTGTTTATTTCCATAACTCTTTGATACAATATTTGTCTTTGCCTGAGATGCTTTGCCAAAAGGAAAGGGAGAAGGAGGAGAAGCATATGAGGGATTTGGATTACCTCACATCTGCCTTTCTTTAAGCAGCCCATATGGGAAAACATATTCTTCCGCACAGAATTTGTTAAAGGTTTCCTAAAACGCATTGCAGACACATTTAAGGCAGAACCTAGCAATATTTATATTTTAAAATGGGTCCAAACAGATCCATTTGGAGGGTGTTTGGAAGACACAGGGTGGCAGCGCAAATTGCGAACGTAATCGTCTCGTTAGCGAGCTCGGCTCGTGGGATCTGCTCGCGCCGCGGGTTTGGTGGGAGGAGAGGAAACTCTCCAGCCTGTTAAGTCTAAAAATCATAATGTATGCGGTGTTAGGAGCGTATTTCATCCACGGAGCTCAGAGAAGGCGACACTATCTGCTGTCCCCTCTGAGACGGAGTAGCTGAGTAAATGGGAATTGACATCGGTGGGTGCTTCATCTGTTCGCTTCGTGCTGGTGTAAATCACAGGAGGCGGCTTACAACCCCCTCGATCCTGTCAGAGCGCAGTTACTCACATGGATTGTCCCATCGACTTCTTTGCAATCACAGAAACATAGAATCACCAGGTTGGAAGAGACCCAGCGGATCATCGAGTCCAACCATTCCCATCAATCACTAACCCATGTCCCTCAGCACCTCGTCCATCCGTCCCTTAAACCCCTCCAGGGAAGGTGACTCAACCCCCTCCCTGGGCAGCCTCTGACACTGCCCAATCACCCTTTCCGTGAAAATTTTTTTCCTCATGTCCAGCTTAAACCTCCCCTGGTGGAGCTTGAGTGATTCCTGAGTCGTGATTCCTGAGCCGGCCCAACAGGTTGATCCCATGGGGTGAGAGAGCGAGCAGGTGCTGGATCCAGACCCTCTGCGTTGCCCACAATGATCGGGACAAGCCCGGAGCAGCTCCTCCAGCATCAGCAAGGATGTGGAGCCACGGGGAAGGAGAGCAGAGGACGATCTCGCCTCTGGGCTGCAGAAAGAGTGGACGAGGTGCTGAGGGACATGGTTTAGAGGTTGGTGGGAATGGTTGGACTCCATGATCCAGTGGGTCTCTTCCAACCTGGTGGTTCTATGATCCTATGAGTCATGGACATCTGTGCCATGATTTCAGTTGGTCCAGCTGTAGGCTTCTCCTGTAGGAATGTGATTTAAACCCACGATGCCCTCTCCCCCGCCCCCCGTGCTTTTCTTTAATCCCCCGCACCCGAGCAAGGCTGGATGATGCACAGGTCCTGCAGGCAGCGGGTGAAAGCGGAGGCTGATGAGGGCTAATCACATGCCATTAGCCGGCTTCAGATTTCACTGAGCTTTTTTTTTTTTTTTTTTTTTGGCCTGGTTTGTCTGAATCTTTATTAGATAAGCTGGAATTGACAACGGGGTGTATGATGCAACAGCCAACGTGATCTCCATCTGCAAAGGCAGGAGGGCAGCTCCCCAGCTCGTTCTTCTGAGAGCGCAGCCAGCCCTGCCTGCCTGCAGCTAATTTTATTTAATCTTGGCAATCTTCCTCTATATACTTAAGTAAACAAAGATCAAGCTACTCGCAACCTTAATTAGGCTACACATAAATAATAGATTACGGGATTCATGGGAGAGTAACAATAACAATGTGAAAAAACCTGCTACCAGTGTTTTCCTTGCAGTGTAACCCCACAGATCATCCCTCTCCCTCACCCTTCTCACCCCTTGTGTCTCATTTGCTCATTTGCAAAAGTGGGAATGATCTGAGCATCATAGAGCAAAGAGGATGGAATGGAGAGGGGGGTGGTGGCCAGTCCTGAGCTGTGCTGGGACAGGTGACAGCACCATACTGCTCCCTCAGGAGCTGCTGTGATTCCTGCTCTGCTGTGGGTTGTTGATTTGATGATTGACCATGGCAAAGCCTGTGCCAAGTCTCATAGAATCATAGAATCACCAGATTGGAAGAGACCCATCAAATCGAGTCCAACCATTCCCATCAAACACTAACCCATGTCCCTCAGCGCCTCGTCCACACATCCCTTAAACCCCTCCAGGGAAGGGGACTCAACCCCCTCCCTGGGCAGCCTCTGACACTGCCCAATCACCCTTTCTGTGAAGAATTTTTTCCTAATGTCCAGCCTGAACCTCTCCTGGTGGAGCTTGAGGCCATTCCCTCTCGTCCTGTCCCCTGGCCCTTGGGAGAAGAGCCCAGCTCCCTCCTCTCCACAACCTCCTCTCAGGTAGTTGCA
>WAAB01014479.1:0-15217 GCA_013389865.1 Piaya cayana | reverse complement strand
CTATGATTCTATGATCTCTCATCTCAGAATTATAGCAATGCAGCAGAGGGTGGAAGGCAGGTAAGTCTAATTAGAGTGAGTCTCTAGTTATCATAGATCTAAACCAAAATCTTAATATCAGACTGACAGCTCCAACAGCAGCTAATACAGATCGTAGTGCATACACATGATCTGCTTTCATAAAGAAAAATCTCTACTTAGCAAAAGATGCACTGCATCTTGTATCAAAAGAAAAGAAATAATTCTTTTTTACTGTAGCCAATATAACTTCATTCTTGAAATGACTGAGACATGGATGAAACTGTAAGGCCACCATCTAAAAGAAATAAGCCCAGGCTTCAAGTAGTCTATAAATTAAAAAAAAGTCATTTGATCTATAAAACTTAAATGGTAATAATAAAAAAATATCCCTGAAGTAATTTGGAAGGCCTGTAGATTTCAAATTCCTCAAAATAAATGATGGACTGTTTCTGTTACAGATATCCCCTGCTTTTTGAAGTGCTTTACCCAGCCAACTCATAGTACATAAGGATAGGTTTGGACCCAACTTGCTGCTCTTCATGTAAGCATTAAACTTTCCTAAGCCATGTAGTTGACAATACATGTATTGAGAGTAGTTGTGTTATATCTGTGAATATTACCTAGAAAAATAGAAAGAAAAAGGATTCTGAGAACATAATTTTAGAAAAGAACTAAAAATTTATTATTTTTAGGTAATCTTTAGACTTTATGAAATCCAACATATCATTTTTTAATACCTAGGCTTAGTAAGAACAGATATGTTCTTTCAGCATCCTGATCTGTAGCATATTCATATAAATGAGGCAGGAGATAAGAAAAGTGAAGATCATGAGCCATGAAGTCAGCCATGCATGTAGTAAATTCAAAAAGAATTGTTTACATTTGGAATCTCAATATGGAAGGGAAGGCTGCAATTTATAAATTAAAGTTATTGTATCTAAGTGTTCCAAAGTGCAATAGATAACTGTTTCATGCAGTGGTCGGTGATCATTTAAATATAATTGAAAGGGTGAGGGTTTTCTGTTTTTAAAGATTAAGGGTTTTGACATGATCTCCCATAAGATTCTTACAGAGATGCTTTGTCTTTACAGACCAGATGAGCAGTCAGTGAAATGGATTTAAAACCATCTGAACGATGTGCCCAAAGTGCAGAAGTCAGTGGAATGAAGTCTAGTTGGACTAGTGTACCCTAAAAGTGAATACCGAGTCCAAT
Organism: Piaya cayana; assembly: GCA_013389865.1. Taxonomy (NCBI): domain Eukaryota; kingdom Metazoa; phylum Chordata; class Aves; order Cuculiformes; family Coccyzidae; genus Piaya; species Piaya cayana. The sequence goes on along the minus strand of WAAB01014479.1, from coordinate 13,983 downwards.
CTTGTCGAACAGCTTCATTAACCGTCTGGATGATGGGGTAGAATGTAGGGTCAGTAGGTTTTCTCATGATACAAAACTGTGAAGAGTGGCTGATATGCTAAACCTTTTTTGCTGCGAGCGTCCCCAGAGGGACTTAAACAGGCTGGAGAAAAGGGTCAAGAGAAGCCTCATATAGTTTAACAAAGGGGAATGAAAATATCTGGCAGCTGGGGACAAACAACCCCATGTACCCGTATACCCTGAGGACTAATTGAGTGGAATGCAATTTTGCAGAAAGGGACCTGGAGGTCCTGTTGGAGATGAAGTTAAATATGAGTGAGAAGTGTGCTCTTGAGGCAAAGGCAGAGAATAGTATCTTGGATTGCATTAGGTAAAGTATTGGGTTCCTCAGTACAAGAGAGATAGGGACATACTGGAGAGAGGCCAGTGAAAGGCTACAAAGATTATGAAGGAAGGTACTGGAGCATCTTTCCTATGGAGAAAGCCTGAGAGAGCTGAGACTGTTCAGTCTCAAGAAGAGGAGGATTAGGGAGGAACTCATCAATGTTTATAAATATGTAAAAGAAGGGCATGGAGCCAGGCTCTTTTCTTGTGGTGCCAGGTGTCAATGGGCATAAACTGAAACATAACATGTGCCACCTGAACCTCAGGAAACACGTTCTTACGGTGACCAAGCACTGGCACAGGTTGTTGAGGGAGATTGTGGAGTAGTCGTTCTTCAAGATATTGCAAAGGATCCTGGACATGATCCTAGGCAAACTGCTCTATGTGACCTTGCTTCAGAAAGAGGGAGGAACCAGACGACTTCCAGAGATCCCTTCCAACCACAGCCTTTCTGTAATTCTGTGGTTGCTGATACAAGCACAGCGACACAGGCAAAAACTGCAAAAGCACTGATATTGTGCTAGTAAGACAAGGACAATGAAGAATAATTACAGATAACTTAGTCTAGCATCAGTCTCTAACAAAATCAGACAAAAAATGACATAGAATTCAGCTGATAAGAGTCAAGTACTAGAATATAATTAATTACAGACCAGTACAGCTTTATAGAAGCTAGGTTTTGTAAAATTAACCTTATTTCATCATGTTATCCAGTCACAGGTTTGGCCGATACAGAGTACAGTTTTGATATATAATGTATATAACATTTCATGCAGTTTGGTGCAACATTCTAGGGGAAAAAGAACAGTGCATGTTAAACCACTGCAACCTCTATTAAATGGATTAAAAAGGGATTAGAATGTAATGTTCAAATAATGTGCCATTACAGACCAATCAGTTCTGCTGTCCACAATTATAGGTTAAATCCTCATGACAAGATTCTTGTAAATGATGACAGACACTCGAGATTGTTTTTTAATGTAAGGGCTAATAATAGAGGGTTTTAGACAAAATACAGTCTAAACACATAGGGAGAAAGAACATACTTTATGCATACAGGATGATTTCATCCCCTGAAGACAAGAAAGTTTGTTTGATAGAATTACCGCATAGCATATTATTATCACCTCACTACATTTTCATGAAGAATGATCCGTGCTACACATTACAGTAAGCAGAATTTTAAATGGACCTGACAACATGACAAATATTCTATAGTAGTTGACAAATGGAATTACCATGAATGTAGATATTTCTATGAGGTTCCAGAAGGAGCAGAATCAAACTGAAGCCTATTTATCATTTTAATCAATTATCTGGAAGTAAATGCAAAATTACCACTGATAAAATTCTCTGGGTACCACATCTAGAATTTCTTCAGAGTTAAAGAGTGGTGAGGATAAGATATAGGCACACCTTTCAGAGGAGAAAATGCATGGGCATTTGGAAAGAAAGAAATACAGAAGGAACTACTGAGGGGTTGTTTTTTAAAAGTTGATCTAGAGAGAATTTATGTTTGTACAATATTTGTAGTATAAAGAGTCACGTAAATTTAAAACACTCCTCTGCTTGCTTCATGAAAAGCAGAATTGTCTCAACATATAACATCTTCCCAGAGAGAATAAACTGAGTTCCTGCTACTCTCAGATCTAACGGAGAAAATAATATCTGGAAGTAATGACTGCAATGAGAAGGTGCACAAATTGAAATAAATAGGACACTTTTTAAGAAAGAAATTGTAAGTAGTAGTAGCAGAATACTGGTGAAAACAGAGACTATATTAATAAACGTCCTTATCTGAAGGCAGATGTTTCCTAAGTAAAACATACTTCAGTGAAATAATGTGACTGGGCACCACACAGAAGTAATTGGATGCAATCTGGTAGACTTTTATGTAAGAGATTAGCTTATATATTCTGTTGATTCCTTACAGCAATAAATGACATACATAAAAATAAATTTAGGAGATCTAGTCTGTCTTTCTTTTTCTTTTCCTGCCTGGTAAATTCCCAACCTTGTGTGTTCCACTTGCTGCAGATCAAGTGAGAGCAGAAGCCCAGGCGAGTCATCTGGAAGCTGTTCTGATGAATTTTGGCAACATGGAAATTCCATTTCCCATGATCCACCAAGAAACAACACCTGTTCTCAAGTGTGCGCCACCAGTGATGAAAGTATTCAAAAATTCTGATTCCAAGTCTTGCAAAATTACACAGATATTCTACTAGTATCCTCTACTTGGCAGATTATACAACACTATTGGTGAAAGCAGACAAATGCATGGCAAATGGCATCTTGATACTTGATTACCAGAAACAATCTTCTATATGTTTATTAAAAAATTAAGTGGTAGTGTTAGAAGAGTCTAGATTATCCAGGAAAGTTTTTTTTTGTGCAGCACATAATACATGAGTAGCATCCATTTCTCTTTGTTTAACTTGTAAAATAATGTGAAATTAANTTCATATTTTGCTAAGGGCCAGCCCTTCAGAATTTACATAATACTTAAGAAAATGATATAATAAATGCAAGGAAGACAACTGACTGCATGATTTAGGGACAGTAAGGATAGATTATATTTCACCAAAAAAAAAAAATGGAAAAAACCAAATTCTGTGTTGAGCACTGAAGCACAGACCAATTGGGGTTGGAAGGAACCTCTGGAGGTCACCTGGTTCAACCTCCAGCTTTTCAATATCTTGAAGGACGGAGACTCCACAACCTCCCTGGGTAACCTGTGTAACGTTAGGGCACAGTTAAATGTTACCTGATGTTCAGATTGCACCTGCTGTGTTTCTGTTCATGCCTTTTGCCTCTGGCCCTATTACTATGCATCACCAAAAAGATCCTTGCTCCATCTTCTCCCTTCACATACTTACATATGCTGATAAAATTCCTCCTGAATCTTCTCTTCTTTTGGCTTTCCTCACAAGAGAAATGTTCCTGTCCAGTACTTCCATCTTTTTGGCCTTCGTTCAACTCACTTTACCATGTCCATGTCTGCTTTATACTGGGGATCCCTGAACTGGACACATTATACCAAGTGCAGCCTCATCCCTGCTGAGTAAAGAGGAAAGATCACGAAGATCAACCTGCTGGCAATGCTTTGGCAGATACAACCCAGGATATCGTTCATCATCTTTGCTGCAAGAGCGTATTTCAGGCTCAAGACAGAGATCTCGATCGATGATTTGGAATACAGACTGTTGAATGCTGATTGAGAGAGGTTGATGGGTTTTAAACATTTACCTGTAGGAGGTAATTGTTACTTGGTAATGAACAGAAAAGGGCCCCAGAGTCCTCCTATGACATCCATCCATCCATTTATCTATCTATATTATCTTACATATATATTATCTTCTATGAAAAAAAGAAAGGAAAAGAGTTGTGTATTTGAATGCTTGATTTTTCTGCGTGTTGTTAATAGCATCATCATCTTCATTCAATAACAAGCCTGTGCTGTTTCCAGGAATCATTCAGTCCTTAATGTATTTAAGTAAGCAACTACAATTTTCTTTGGTATTGTCCTTTTTCTATCAACATTTCCCCTTGATAATTTCATTGTTCTTACTAGTATTCTACCCTTAGTAGGATCTGATTTACACTGACATCTTCTCACATCTTTTCCTGTTCAGTATAGATTGTTCTTATTCCTAATTGTTACTTTGTCTTTAACCAAGGACTAAAGTAAGGGCTAAGGTAACACAGTCTTTTTTTCTTCTTGTCCCTCGAAAAGAGTTCATTATCCTCTGAACAATCGCTTGCATTTCCACTGCTGATAAAGTCAATGGCAACATCTTCACTAGGTAAAAGATCTTCTCTACACAAGTGCAGAGAACAGACTGTTCACCTGCAGCTCATTGCTTTTATGCATCTCTGTCACAATAATTTTTGACCAGCAGGCTTAGGTACCTTTTTACTAGATTACGCGTTTCCTTCCCTGACTGGATTGTCTCATAGCTTTAAGAGAAATAATGATTACGCGTTTTGTTTCAAGCTGTTATTTTATCTTGAGGGTAGCCTATGGAAATAGTAGTTTATAAATTAACAAAAGGTTCTTTATAACACAGCGTATGCGCTTTCTTCGAGATTCTTGGTAATAGAAGCATATTAGTGGAATTCTTCTGTGAATTGCAATAATGTAATAAAGCTGCTAAGAGAGACATATAATTTTAAATAATGTCCTGACAAAAGGTGAAATTCAAACCTCTAAGTTCATTGGGAGAAAGGCATGATTTCTGGTGTTCTCCTCTATAATTTGAGTAGTTCTGTTTCTATTTTTCTGTAAAATTTATACGGCATTTTTAAGAGAAAATGTGTTCATTGAAAGAAAGCACGATGAAATCATGTGCATTACTGATCAATTATAGCAGAGGTTAACCAAAGCATTAATAGGCGCTGAAACAGAATCCCTGAGAAAAGAAGTTAAATGTATGCTAGATACCATAAATGCACCTCCTATTACAATTTCGTTTTTCCATTAAGATCAAATACCTCCTGGGATGTTTCTTTAAATCCTCACACTGCTTTTCCTGCTTTTGACAGCTCTTATGTGCTTATGTGTTTCTTTAATTTGTGGTGCTGTACTTCTTGTATACCTTCTTTCATATCTGTGCCGCACATATTTCTGAAAAGCAGGGAATAAGCATACGATTAAAAAATTAACATATCACTGCTTTTTGAAACAGTAGGTTACTTTCTGTCAAGATTAATTTTATACTAGTTAAAGCCATCAGGAAAACACTAGGGGTACCTAGTAAATCTACCTGGAAGGACTTCAGTGATGTGAGATACAATATTCCCCTCCTCAGAAGTCTAAACTAGCAGAGATCGAGTGATTCAATGTATTCTCCTATGGGAAATTATCTGTGAGCCCCAGTGAGGTGGAGATTAAAGCTGCCCACCTCTGCCAAAGTGGTTGACATGCTTGATAGTATGACTTTAAATATCTTGAAATCAAAACCCTTCAAACGAATTCACATGAAAGGAAACGAAATAAAAATATCTCCTTTCTGCCTTAGATGAAAATTGGCATGCAGGAATTAATAGAGATATGATAGCTGTGAACTGTACGACTCACTACCAGCTTTTAACAGCCGTATAAATCCCTGTGGATGGAAGTTCTGGTGGAACTTTGGCTACCAGAAATTTCTTTCACTAATAACTCGTGATGTGCAAAGAGGAGTAAGAAGAAATTTTATGTTCAGCTGGTCATTTTATCAGGGTGGGCTCTGCTTAAGGAGTAATGTGTCAGTACATGAGCTGAAGCATTTCTTTCAAAGCAAATGACCAAAGCAGTGCAATAAGTACAAACTTTAAATCTGTCTACTTACAGTACCAGATCTCTGACTTCATTTCAATAATGTGATTCCAATATTTTGTAGAGTTAGTCTGTATTTACAATAATGGGAACAAGAAGGCGATCTGCCCTGTGAAACAAAAGAACAGATTTAAAAAAAGATTATATGGAGAAAGAAAAGAACAAAACCAAATAAAACTCTCTCAATACCGTGTACCATCCTGATAATGGATGTCCTGGAGAAATGCTTCTGTACTAATAGTCAATCTCCTCTTCTCTCAGTCTCCTCTTCTCCAGGCTGAATAGACCAAATGACTTCAGCCACTCCTCATACAACTTCCCCTCTAGAGCCTTCACCAACTTTACAGCCTCCTCCGGATATTCTACAATAGCTTGAGATCCTTTTTATACTGTGTTACCCCAAACTACACACAATGCTTGAGGTGGGGCTGCACCAGTGCAGAGCAGAGTGGGACAATCACATCCCTCGAACAACTGGCAATGACGTGCCGGATGTACCCCAGGACACAGTTACCCTCTTGGCTACCAGGGCTCACTGTTGGCTTACGTTCAACTTGCCGTGGACCAGAATCTCCGGATCCCTTTGCCCAGGGCTGCTCTCCACCTCTTGATCCCCAGGCTTTATATCCAGGTTTGCTGCGTTCCAGGTGCAAAACCTAATGTTTGCCCTTGTTGAAAGAATATATAAACATTTGAACACAATTATTCTGCCTTTCCACTGCAAAATACTTTGCATTTTCTAATGTATAGATTTGATAAAGTTTAAGTTTATCTAATCTATCCTTGCTAAATTTCCCAGTTGTTTCAAACAAAGGACTATTTCCACTTTTAAACTTCCTCTCTCGTTCTGCTGTTTCCTCCGCAGACGATCTGCAGAGCACTCCACAGGCCATGTTAAAAGGAAGACATAGAGATCTAGCCTTAGTATCTCCTACTTTCTCCAGTGAGTATCAGCTAATTCTGCAGGAATTCCCATATCGTGTAGCATGGTTGTGATTGTTCCACTATAGAATATTCAATCAAACTAGGTACCTATATATTTTCAGCCAGTAATTTGTGGGATCCTGCTATTGTGAAAAGGCCTCTGGGGAAGATGGGGGCAGGTGGTTGGAATTGATGATCTTAGAGGTCTTTTCCACTCTTAATGATTCTGTGGTTCTACGATAGCATGGGAAGCACTGGTCCTAGCCTAGAACTGGTGCATTGTACAATGCTATTGCAATTGCATAGGCAGGAGAAATGTTTATAAAATCAGCTACAGTAGCAAAATATGGATTTTTTTGTTTGTTTGTTTTCAGTGGGGCGAATGTTTTGAAAGAAGTGTTTGTGTGAAATAAGAAGCATCAGCATTTGCAGACTGCACAACCGAGTCCTGCCATTAAATGTCATTATGGCTGAACAAAATACAGGTGTAGGGATGAAAGAATATATCCTTAAGCATAACTAATAAGTGAATAGTTCAGAAAGAAATAAGACATGAGAAAGTAAATGATTTTGTATGACAGATGTAGAACAACAACAATTAAATACTGATAAGGAACCTCATTGTTTATGCATCATCATCATAAATTGTCTGGAGATTAGAGAATGTTTGGGGTTTTTTTTGCTGGAAGACATTATGTTCCTCTGCAAAAAAACCCAGCTTATTTGTTGAAAAAATCTTGACTGACAACACAGCAGAGGCTCAGAAATTTCATGACCTGATTTGATGCATGTGTGAAACAAGACCTTGACTTAAAATCCTGAGGCCATTGCTGTCCTCAGTTACACGTCTGAAGCTCCCTTTGAAGTCAATGGGGTTCGAATCAGTTAACTGAGAGAATAATTTCCCCTCTGGTCTGTATATCAGCAATTTCTGTTCTTTACAATTCAGCCCTGCTGTTACAGGGAGTAACAACAATAGTAGCTGAAGACTGTTATCTTTTCCCTTGCATTTCCTTGCCTTGCCTTGCTTTGCCTTCCCATGAAAAAAAATCATGCTTTGTGTTCAGAATTTGTTCTTAGACATTCATCAACTAAATGCAAAAATAGTCCAAGCCCCAAAGTGAAATTCTAAGGAAATGAATTACCAAATAGTTTTGACCACTCTCTGCTTTTAATGGCTTTCCACCAAGAGGAGCAACGCCTGTCCCGAGTTCCAAACCTACAATATAAACAGTAATTTTGTTTTAAGCAAAGAATACTAGTCCTCTTTGGGTGCTCAATACTCATAGAATGATTTAAAAGTAGAAATGAAGCATAATTTAATAACTTTAAAGCTAACGAAATGAACTGCTGAATCGTGAATATAAACTTTGTTAGCATACAGTTTCCTAACTAAATCTTCACAGTGATTTTCCTTCAATCAGTGAACAACAGAGAATCATGCTTGATAAATGCTAAGGGAAACATGCAAGAGAAGTCACTTGGTAGACCCAAAATCAAGACCTGAGGCATTTTTATAGGTTGCTGTACCATCAGCTGCGAATGAGAAAGGTCCACAAGGGAGCCTGAGTTCATGTCTTGGGGGGCGAGGAGGATCCTCTGTTGGGCTAATGAGGTGGGAGTGTTATTTGGGGCTCCCTCCATGTGCCAGTTCTGCTTCCCATTCCAAGATGAGATACTCAGAGCTGGTTTAATGGAAGTCTGCTCCACAAAAATGCACTGACAGTACTCCCCTAAACAGAGGTCCTCTTTCTGGTGGGCTTCAAACACAGTGGGAAGACAAAACGTTCTTATCAGTTTATGAGTGAAGTTTTTCGGAGGTCTTGGAAGCAAACTAGTTTGAAGGGAGCTGGGGAGATTCATGCAGATTTTGAAAGAAGCTTTTGCCCTCACTGGGAAGTACAGGGAGTAGGTTTTTTCATTTCCCATTTGGAACAGGCTCTTTGTAAGAAGACAAAGGAGTTGTATAAACACTAAGGAAACAAAAAAGTTCTTCCAGACTGCAGACCGGAGAAATATGAAGAAACCTGCAGCCCAATGTTTGTAAAAAAAGTCAATTCCATTCCATCATCTAGGTATGAAGTAGTTTTTTTTCTTCTGTTTGATGAACCTGTGAACTCTGTAATCCATAAATATCTTTGGCTGGTTAAGCTTTGCCTTGATATTTCTTGAAAATTTTGTTATATCTTCCATTTTTTTTTTCTTAAATATTTGCAGTTACAATTTGAGTATAAAAATTCAAACACAGCAAGGAAAATTTACACATTTGATTAAAAGTAAACAAAGCATTTTAAAATGTGGGAATTATTTTGACAATTTTCCTGCACTTATCTTAGAGTCATGGAATCTTATCTTCCTTATAAAATTTTATGTTTTGCGAATAATATCAATGTTTTCTAACTACGATCCAGGGCTTTTTTATCTTCCACTCTCACTTTAGAACTCAAGGGATGGTGGAATTAACATAAGTTTCTATCCGCCAATAAGAACCTATTTTATTACTTTTAAATATTCTGAAACAATGTTTTAAGATATTTCCCAATTAACAGGTGAATTGTAAACTACACATGGTTTTATGTTGAAGCAGTATTTGCAGTTTGGTTGCTTGCAGTTGTTCAGTTATTCTACTGTGACTGTACCTGCACATTTGCTGGAGGAGGAAAAGGCAAACCAACACCTTGACACAATAGAATTTAAGCAGAATTAAAATGACCTGTTTCTCTTAACTCTATAATTCTCCAGAGACTTGTCCATGAGGACTGTACGAAAGAATCATAGAATCATAGAATCACCAGGTTGGAAGAGACCCACCAGATCATCGAGTCCAACCATTCCCATCAATCTCTAAACCATGTCCCTCAGTACCTCATCCACCTGCACCTTAAACACCTCCAAGGAAGGAAAGGAAAGGAACAAGTCTGATGAATAAAAATTTTAAAATTTATTATTTACATGAATAAAAATTAGCCTCATAACCAGAGCTAAAATTTAATGTATGAGTAGTTTTATTGTGCTTCTTCCCCAACAGAAACTATGGAGAAACGAACACCAAAATATTCTTTACGCATTCTCTGCTTTAAAAACATAGACGATAAAATACTGACTTCTTACCTCCAACCTTGACTGACAAAACAGATAAAATGAAGATGGAGACTAAGCACAGAAAGAGTGGATGTGAAGTGTTTAGAGGAATAGAAACCTGTCACACTTTAGGATATAAGTATCTTGGGGAAAAAAACCCACCATCAATCATCCTTTTCAGTCATCACAAATGATCATTACAAAAAGAAATGTCAGTCCACCAGAAGTAGACAGAAATGTATAAATAAATAAATAAATATCTTATCCTAAACTCAGAAATAATCTTTGGCAATCAAAATGCAATGTGGCAGGAACAATGAGCAAGGTAAAAGATGTCCCAGTTTTAAAATGTATATAATGCTTATATCTAATTAAATAAAACTGGTATTGTAGGGACATGGATGCCAAATTTCTCATACCCTGTGTTACACATTATATTTTTGTTTAAAACCATAGTGAAGCAATGTCAGAAATATTTTTTCCCCAAATTATGGTGTCATTCTGTAATTTCTTTTTTTTTAAGTTAATGACTTTTAAAATATTCTAAGATTTGGAATGTGTGATAAGCAGAAATCCAAGTCTCATTATTTTTTTACAAATCTCATAAAGTTTACACCACTCACATAGTTTGGAAAGACAGATTAATTAAAATTTTAAGACGGTAATATGGTAAGTTTAACATTGTCATTTTATTACTATAATTTATTTATAATAATATGATTGTAGTAAGTGCAAAACTCTACTTCAAGCCCTTAGATTGTTTTCAGGAAAAATTCAAATGATTTCACGCGCCAGGAAAAAACATTAACCTTCTGCCATGGTAGCAGTGTCACGACTGTCCACAAAGTCAGCATCTCTGAGTTTTAAGATCCTGTTGTTCTCCGTATGGTTGGACTCGATGTTCCAGTGGGTCTTTTCCGACCTGGTGATTCTATAATTCTATATGGAGAATGATACCACTGATATATGGATACAAGGATTCATAGACTGGATGGGAACTGGTACTGGTTCAACAATACAGTGTGGTGCAGCAGGACTGTTTTCAGAACCTAGCCTGATCTTGGTATGGTTGGACTTTCCTCCCTTGTACCAGTTGCCTCACAGCCGTTTGTCATTGCATAGACCTGCTGCCATGCTCGTCATGACCCTAGTTTGACCTCCCTCAGGAACAATCCATGTCATGTTATTGCATCTGATTCTGAATCTTCTTGAGCTGGGCCTTGCAATGTTGATGATGTTCTCGAAAGGGGAAGCATAGAGCTAGGTGGAACTGTTGGTATTACATTGCTATACTTTCTGTAGCTATTTTAGGGATGGGAGGACTGAGTTCTTCCTGTTTCTTCCTTTTAGGCTTGTGAAGGTTCTGTTCTCCGAGTCATGTCATCCAAGGACATGACTTGAACTATCAACCTGTAAATTAATTTCTTCTATTACTTCAAGCTAGGAAACTGCATGCATAGCCAGACTTATTCTTTCTTCATTGGAAAATAAAATGTAACAGGCTGAAGAATTCAGTGAATGATTGATAAAAGTCAGAAGTCTTACACATTTGTTATTTAAAAACGTTAAGTGTAGGTGTAACAGTGACACAGTGGAAGTTTGGCACACAACAGAGAAAAATACTTGAGTAAGGTAACTATACTTGCAAACAAAATGAAAATTGATGCTATGTTACATAGTGAACTTCAAAATGAGATTGCTGATGTGAATATTTTACAGTTTCTGCAGATTATTATCCCCTCCCATTTATTCTGTAACATACATGCATACAAATACATATATAATTGTTCTTCCATTTCACAAGACAGCAGATTGCGCTCTGCACCCTCTGCAGGTCCTCAAGATCCATGCGTTTGGAAGAAGCACAGATGAAGGGACTGGTTTCCCTAGCAACAGGAACTTTTTGTGAAAACTCTCGAAATACACTTCTGTCTTCCTCTTTCCTGTTTATGCCTTGCTTAGTGTTTTGGATAATGTCCACCATTCAATTAATCCTTTAGAGCACTATTCTCAAAATCCTTGTAATTCCAAACACAAAATAACCTTACGCTGAAAAAGCCCTGTGCCTGTTAGAAGTCCTTCTAATGAACTTAAATAATTCACCAAAAAAAGTACATAGTATGTTTCAGCAGCTTTCCCAGAGACACTATTCTGTGAATTATTTAAGACCTAGGTTATAAAAATAGCCTTATTCATAAAGCTCATCTCGAAGTTCAATTTGATTTCTTTAAAATTTCTACTTAAGCCTGGTTTAATGGGTATCTCCACACCAAAAGTCTTTATATATGAGCCTAAGCTAATGGTTTACTAGACTGGTGAATGGTCAGCTATACCATCAGCATCTGTTAATATCTGCAATTTGACTCAGAAAAGATTGTAATGTTTTCTCATTGTCTCTGTCTTCATAAAACCCCAGGGAATAGTTCAGCTAAGGTGATGCCTTTATTGTAACCATTTTCTTGGCTGCAGTCTGCAGGTTTTTGCTAGCATTACAATACATATTCACAGATAATTATTGCCTTAATGCTTTTCCCAGAACAAACCCATAATATATTACAGTTTTCAGTTTTCATCTTAAGTTACTACTACTTGCATTAGTGATGAGTCAAAAGCAAGTGAAAACCAATCAAGTAGCCCTCCGTGTTCCTAGAGTTTTCCTCCTTCTTTCCCTTGGCAAAAGGAAGGAAATCATGTCCCTCAAACATGATTTTTTTTTTTTTTTGTCTCTTGTAGGTTAGGAGTTTTTTCCAACTCCGTCTTTGTCTCTGGATGTTATGGCACTCAATAAAGTCTTTATTTAAGCTGTATTGGAGAAAGAAAACATTTAATATAGGATGGAATTCCTGAGATTTTGGTAGAGATACACAATATGCTCAAAACAGCCTTCTCACAAACGTTACAGTTAATCAGGAAAGCTCTGTGAGGTTCCTGGGAAAGGAAAACTGATGTAGTAGGTGCAGAATTCACTCACAGTCTTGTGGCAGGATCAGTGGAGATGGAACTGATAAAGGTGTGACAGAGGGTGTTGGTGCGTGGTCTAGTGGTCTTTTATCTGTTATTTCAAAAAAAGGCACCCCTAACTCAGGGTGTGACATTTATGGAATGAATATCCACAGCAAAAATGGTCACGGTGGCTAAGAAGATCATTGGCACCCCTGTGAAATTGTTTCAGTGCTTTGAGAGGATTATTATGTCAGAGTGTAAATGCTGTCAGTCTGGGTTTAATCTTAGTGCAAGACACTTCTGCAAGTCCTATATTAACAGCTGGTTTTAGATAACCCTTTTCAGACTAGCCTACTAATAAGTTTTTAATATCCACGTCAAGTCTGCAGAGAAAAATATGATCCAGGTGAGGAAGAATCATATGTGTAAAGATTTAGAAATCCCTTTGCTCTGTAGAATAGCAGCTGTGCTGAAAAATATAGGTTGCTACTGAATTACTATTAATTTTTATATTGACGTCTACTGAATGACAGTTTTTCATGACAGATCAAATAATATTTTTTTTCCAGTCCCTTATTGAGCTATGATCTCATTGGCATCATGGAGATATGGTGGGATGGGTCCTATATTTTAGAGATGAGATGGAGAGATGAAAGGTTTTTAGGAATAGCAGGCAAGGGAAATTAGGAGGAGGTGTTTCCCTCTGTATTAATGACTGGCCTGAGTGTATGGAGGTCCACCTAGGGATGGATGAGGAGCTTCTGGGTCAGGAATGAGGGCCCTCTCTGGAAAGAAGCAGCATATCTGGTTATCCAGGATATGGAGAAGGCTGACTTTTTGCCTCAGTCTTCAGAAGAAAGAGATCAAGTCACTCCACTCAAGTCACAGAAAGCAAAGACAAGGACTGGGAGAACCACCCACTGTTGATGTGGGTTGTCAGTGGATAAGGAGTTGGCTGTACTGTTGCCCTCAAAGAGTTGTGGTTAATGGCTCAATTTCCATATGGTGCCTGGTGATGGATGGTGTTCCGCAAGGGTCCGTGCTAGGACCTGTGTGATTTAACATCTTTGTCACAGGCATGGACAGTGGCATCAAGTGCCCTCTCAGAAAGCTTCCTGATGACACCAAGCTGTGTGATGTAGTCAACGTGTTAGAGGGAAAGAATGTCATCCAGAGGGAATCTGACAGACTTGAGAGATGGGCCTTAGCTATCCTCATGAAGTTCAACAGCGCCAAGGTCAAGGTCCTGCACAAGACATGGTGGAAACAACAAAATTATGAAGTAATAGGTTAAAAGCAGAAAAAGGAAACACATATTTTATAAATGAAGTGGA
>WAAB01014469.1:0-18391 GCA_013389865.1 Piaya cayana | reverse complement strand
ATGATTCTATGACTTATATTTTCTGAATGTCATTTATCCTATATGGGCCCAAAGAGGTCTGGAAGGCCCAGGTTTGCAACCAGGGAATTGTGCTTATTTCTTCAGAGTCTGAAGGGTCGATGAGTGCTGGAAGTCCCCCATGTGCAAGGGGAGCACATGCAGGGCCAACACTGAGAAGTGAAACACCGAGTAGGGAACCAGAGTTCCCAGAAACCTGAACCAACTCATCTCTCTGTACTTCTGCTTGTAGGACATGATCTGAACGTAGCCACATCTACATGCTACCCTCTCCACACTTGAGGAAATCTCACTGGGCTTCCCACACAGGCCACAGGGCAGCACAGCAGGTGTACAGGGCTCCTTTTTTCCCTTTAGGAATGAGTACTGATATAGGGGAGTTTAACCCTAAAATGAGATAGAGATCCAGAACCACAACAGTTCCCTTGCACAGAGGAAGTAACAAGGTTGCCAAGTGCTGCATATTTTTGCATTTCTACTTTTCGCATTGTCTTTTTTCCCTCCTACATTGTTTCCCTTTCTCAGAGTTGTTTGTCATTTTACAACCTTACCACGAACACCAGAATAATAGTCATGGGTTTACATCAATTATAAAATAGTAATATAAAGTAATATATATATGTATATAAAATAGTACAATATATATATAGCAACATATATAAAATAGTGATATATAGTTTCAGCCAAAATGTCGTATATTTAAAACTCTGGAGAGAGCAAAACAGAAGAGAAACCACACTGTGTGTGCTTTCTGCGTCTGCCCAGGACTAGGAGTTGCAGACTGCACTGTTGTAATGTCAGTCCATGAAGGAAAAAACGTGTTGACTATCTCACCCAAACTAGCAGGTAAACTTGATTAGAGAACTGCTACTTCACTCCTCTTCTCCTCCTCAGATCCTCCCTACTACCATCTCAGAGGAGATTTCCTGGGGCCATACCAAACACACTGCTGTACCTTAGCAAATTTTTCACTGTGATTCAGAAAGGTTAGATTTTACAAGATGTCACTTTTCCAGCAAATCAAAGTACCAGATTTGCACACCACATTCAAGGATTTTTTAAAATTCATTATTTTTTTCTATTTACTATATAGAAGTTCCTTTCCTTCAAGATCTGCTTTAAAGCTTTTCATCCCTGAGATCAGATCAATATTGCTGCTCTTGTCCACACGACTCTATCTTCCCTTCTTACAGAGATGAACTGTGTTCTTGTCACATGATCCCTCTTCTCCTTATAAGACATTCACACATAGGGTTTCATACACCTGTTCTGCACGAATTCTGGAACAACAGTTATCCCACTCCCCTGACTGAAGCCCATTAGTCCTCCTAAGCTTTGTTCCCCCATTGGCTGGTTAATTGTCATTTCCATACGCTCAGTACGCCTCCAGACTTTGCCCTGTTGCTAGATCATCATAGTTTATCCAACACAGCTCATAGTTCGCCTTCAGCACAGGAGCCTTTCTCTCCCACATATTTTCTAGATGAAGAACATTTGCTGTTTCTTTCAAGCTCCTTTCATTTGTTTTTGCTTAATTCCTATTTATTCTGCCTTCTGAGACAGACCTTTCTTTGCTGGTCCCTCTTTTTCCTCTGCCCTTGCATTACCAACCAATGTCTTTTGTGCCATTATTACAATGCCTTTCCCAACTATTTTTTTCTTTTGTTTGGGATATAAGCTCTAGGTAGGTTTCACATCCGAAACTTTAAAAACTCCTCACCTCCTCCACATTTCAACACCTTAGCTTCTCAATCCAGATTTCTTCAGTCATTAATTCATGTAGCTTATGAAAATTTTCCTCTTCAATACCAGGAACCATAACTACAGCCCTGCTTCTATTTATTCTTCTATTTAGTGTAAACACAGTAGACTTGTGAGTACTTGTTTCAAAGTTTCTTCTATTTTTATTCTTCCATAGAAGCCATCATGATCATCCAAATTAAATCTAAAATAGGATTGGTTGATTAGTCATTTGGTGAAGAAGTATTTCATCCACCATGATTAGAGGTGTCCCAAGAAATAGGTCTCTACTTCTGCACGCCTTCCTCCAACCTATATCTAGGAAGTGTAAGTCTCCCATAAATACATAATTTCCAGTCATTATTTATTTGTCTAATAATGCTACAGAGATCTCTGCTCTTGTATAGATGATAAAGACAAACTAAAGGCTATAGCAGCCATCTGGAATGATCTGTACAGGTTCTCTTAACTAACACTTACCAAAGTAATTTTGACAAAGATCCTTTTTGTATGAGACCAACAATAAGTACTAATAATTGCTTTTTTTTTTACTGAAGGAGAATTGATGATACATTATTTTTTGAGAAAAGCAGTATACAATATTCCTAGCTCACTCCCAAAGTAATTGCATCACTGGACAACACAAATCCTAAGGCTACTGAACTCCTGGCTGCCCTAACTCTGGGATAGCTCAAAAGATCAGCTGCCTGTGAATCAGGAAGCCTTGGGTCCCGGTAGCCTTAAGGGGCAGCAACCTGAGAACTCGGGAGACTTGGGGAGGGAGACCAGAAAGGTCTGATCCTCCACCAGCCTGGCAGGAGGTGAGGAAGCCAAAGAGTTGCTAGGCTACCACCCAGACAAGGTAGGAGCTGGCTCTGCTGGGGTAAGGGGAGACCTAGGGGCAGGGCAAATCAGAATTTACTCCTTTCTAATTTTAGTGGTGTTGCTTTTGTCCACCTTAAGAAGTGGCTTTACCTACTTCATTATTTACTGCCCTGCTGGTGGTCTGATCAGCCCAGTGGAGACCCGAGGGGTGGCTGGTGAGGGCAGCGGGGATGGAGCAGCCATGCCCCTAGCTCAGCTGCTTCTGGAGCTTCGGTGGAGCTGACGCACCCCAGGGACAGTAACTTCATCCTTCAGCTGAGCACGGCCCCATCTGAACACTTTTGCCGAGCCTGTCTGCAGCACTCTACCAGCTCTTGTTACCAACAAAATATTTAAATCTTTCACAAGCACTAAAAATGTGAAGCAAAACCAGCATTTCAGCCACCAAATGAGTAATACCTCTGAAGCAGACTCAACAAGAAGCTTGTGGGAATTTTTGTCTATCATTATTTACTACTACAAATTGCTTACCAGATCTCGCCTGCTCAGACTGCTGTGCTTGTTGCACTAACATTAAAAAACAAAATAAAAAGCTGGATTCTGTGAGTATTTTTTAGTTGCGGTGCACTCTCACTCACTTTCACTAACACGATGTGAAAACGATGCCTGGGATTACAATAGCATGATGGAAACTTTCTACTACACTTCAGAAAACCTTAAGGGAAAACATGTATATATGTGCTACAGACATTATGTGCATTTCCAGGAATGATCACATGAAAAAAACAAGACAATTAGGAAGAAAACTGCTTCATCAAGTTCTTTCATTACTCCTACCATAGGGCAGATGCAAGATCAAAACCAAAAGCATAATTTCAAAAACCTTTTGAAAATTTGGCTGGATTTCCTACCTTGTCACCTCTGTGAGCCACACAGAGAATGAGCAGTCTGTGATGTTTTGAGGAGCAAAACACTACCTAAAGTTGCAACGTAGTTCAGGATCAGTTCCAAACACTGAATTGTTTAATTCAAGAACAAACCACATTGTACTTTGCTTAGGCAGCTGCAAACAGAATAGGATATGATGAAACAGAAAACTTTCCTTGTGGTTTTGTGCATATCATCCTTGCCACTTTCATAATTAGAGGACATAGGCTACCATTAAAGTCAATTGCAAAGTTCCTTTTGACTTCAGTAGATGTAAACCAGGTATTAATATTATGCTTTTCAGTTTTCTTGAGGTTTAAACACCTCATAAAATAAATTTACAGATGAACTAGTAAATGTACACTTACAAAGAAACCTCCTAAGGAGCCCCCGAAGCCATATTTTTTAAATGCTGCTATTCATTCAATTTGTATCGGACAGACTAAGGGACTGGCAAACAAGGGTACATAGACCAAGAACAGCAATAAGAAATGCTGAAAAAATACTCCAGAAATATAATTCCAAAAGTATCATCTGGCATATTTGACAAAAGCAGACTTAGAAGAGGGTTTTATATTATGCGACATATTTCACAAGCTCAGAAATTCCTATCTATTTATTTATCTGCCTGTCCATCTCAGTTATCTATAAATGAAAACATGTACAATATATTCAGCAAGGTTGTTTTTTTTCCAGGAACCCTTTCAAAACCACTCACATAAAAATGCAAGCAAAGCTAATTGAGAAAGAGAGAAAAAGTGAAGGGGGAGATGGAGTCTAACCAATGAGAAGTCAAAATACTACTATCCAGAACTGACATTTTCTTCTATAGAGCTATGTGCCCATTGGGTATAATTTTTGATTTCACAGACTTTCCACATGTAAAATTCCAATTGACTTCAGCGCAAATGAATGAACTGCAGGATCTAATTAAGTCTGCTGAGGTTTGAAAAACAATCTCATATGCTGCCTGAACATTTCCATGAATTTTAGAGATTTTCGAGATAGTTTGCCTAATTCATTGCCAAATAATCATAAATAAATAATTATAATTACATTGTGTAAATATAAATAGAAAGTGAACGTTAGATGATAAACAGATATAAGGAAACAAAAACTACCCAACCTGACGTGATGAAGGCTTTATTAAATGGAACATCATACACGATGTTACAAAAGAAAGAGTCACAATTGATAGATGACATTTGTACATTCATCTTGTTCTAGATATTGCTGGCACAAGCAGAAAAGCAGTTTTGGCAATTAATAACCACGTGAGAAATGTTTGCCCGCTGCAGCACAAGAACGCAATAGAAGAAGCAGGGATACTGTCCAGCTCTCCAGAGGAGAATTCAACTACTTTAACCTGGAGACCTTGTTTTCTTTCTCTACCATGACCTGCTTCACTCAGAAAATACCTTCCACCTTCTCAACATGCAAGCTAGAGTTCTGCAGTTACCATCTACCAGTTCTCCTCAGTGCTGTATCGTCTCCAGAGGAGATTTGTGCTAAGTACAGGCATGAAGCCATATGATCAAAAAACACAGTGCAATCACAAAACTAGAGTCAGTGTTCCGATATAAATGCATTAGAAGCATACTGAGGCTGCAGAGATCATTCTGTTGTTCATGATTTTATGGTATTTGTTCATGTAGCTTGAATATTATTAATAGTTTCAAGCTGAAAGAAGGTAGGTTTAGATTAGATATTAGGAAGAAATTTTTTACTGTTAGGGTGGTGAGGCACTGGCACAGGTTGCCCAGGGAGGTCACGGATTCCCCATCCCTGGAGGTGTTCAAGGCCAGGCTGCATGAATCTTCCTGTGGAATGTGTCCCTGCCAACACAAACCATTCCATGATTCTATAATTGTGTGAAGATTATCTTAAAGAGGTGTTTTTAAAAACAAATAAATAAAGACTGCTTCCACAAGATGCATCATACTCACAGACACCCATTACTAGGAAGGTGCCTTCAGACCCACACAGACTAATAGAGGGACAGTAAAAAAATCGCAGAACTGTGGACTACGTTGGGTTGGGAAGGACTTCAGGAGGTCATGTGGTCTCACCCCCCTACTCAAAGCAGGACTAATTTCAGCATTAGATGTCGTTGCTCAGGGCCTTGTTGAGGTTGTCCAACTTTCTTTGTAAATTCAGGCAAGTGGCAAAGACAAACTATGCTGGAGGTTTGCCAACAGCACATGAACAATGAAACTGGGGAGCCCTGAGTTGCACTCCAGTTCAGGAGGGACACAGCCGCTGTTCTCAGTTCCACTCCGTAGCATTGCTGCAGCTCAAAGGAACGCCCAGGGACAACACTACAGGGGTTGCCTCCGTTTTGGCCTTGGGTGCACCCAGCTAGTGACTGCTCAGTCATTCTGTGAGGACGGTGTATGGAAAGTCTGATCACGGGAAGGAGCTCTGCAAGGCGGAGAAGATGAAATCTCTGGAAATATTTGCTGTTAGGCTTTAGTAAATCTCTATGGAATATTTGGTAACTGTGGTTTTTTCCACGTTTTGAAACAGTTGACCAGATTGGAAAGGCTTTGTGAGGATGGCAAAAGGCACATACCTGATTCAAAAGCAGGGAAAGGTCTGTCTTTGCTCCAAAGCTTTTTAAAATATAGGGGTCAGATTTTTTTTTACCTAAGCAGAAAAACATGTTTTTCACTAGCCACCTTCTTGCAAATACTTCAATCACTTTTCAACTCAAAAATTTCAGATAAAAAACAAACATAGAGACTGACATTGGATAAAAATAAATTTAGCCTAAATACATTAAGTTCGGCAAACCTCCGAGAGAAAAAAAAAGGAGAATCTTATAACAGGAAGCGTTAGGAAACCTTCATCATGGGCAGAGCTGCCTGTTCTGCCTGTAATATTGTTTGTTAAGCACTTTGGAATCCTTAGAAGTGAACAGAACCACATAACTAAAGCTGCTGGACTGCATTTCCCTGCTCCCCATTTCTGCTGCAGTATCTTACTGTTAATTATTGTTATAAACCACAGCTGGCTGGTGGGAGCACCCGTCAAGTATGTTTTCCACTGGAACCAAATTCCAGGAAAAGAAAAAATCCTGAATATGCATTGCATCAGGATTAAAGACAAATTTTGAAGTTTGCTTCCAGAGAAAATGCTGGTGCCTTCAAACCCTATTAATGTACAGGGGAGGGAGTGCCAAAGGACGAGAGCACTCCACAAATACAGCTGCAATTCCATGAAGTCAGAGCAAGCAGTTCCTTGCCCACAAGATGAGGTAAGTAAGGGACGTAGTGTAGCAGCCCACAAAACACAAACGGATCTTGCAGCTCTAACCATCTGGGCCATGAGATCTCAAAATGAACACCATTAAACATATCATATGCATAGGTTTTGTATTCAGGGTGGATTTTATTTGTGGATTCTATTTGATAGTTCTAAATCCTGATTTTTTTTTTTCAAAGTAATCTCTCTACCATCGATATTATTAAAGGGTTGCTTTTTTTCTGAGCTTCCAGTATGCAACATCTCCAGCTGGTGAGGGATCACTGATGAGTTCTCCATCCTGATGTGCTCAGGAGAATGTTTGCTACCGATTTCAGAGAAGCAAGATTTCCACCGCACAGGAAATCAAGGTAAGTGGGAAATAATACTCATTTCATCCAATTAAATAGTAAAGCTCACATGTTTTTAGGATCTCAGTCCACAGACATTTCCTTTTTCTGTCAGAAAAATACAGTTGGGAGGATATGTAACAAAAAGTACAAAAAAGGTGCTGTAACGCAGAGTGAGACAAGGGGGCCAAAGCTGTAAATTCCTTCCATCGACATGGTAATCTGTATTTGTAAAAGGCCAATATTGAGCAGGCAGTGAAAACAGAAACGCATAACCACATCACATCATTCCACTGCCAGAAACATTCATACTAATTTCCACCATCAAACACATGGTGTGATTACTTAAAGGTTTTTTTAACCAATCCTACTTACAAAAACAAAATCCTCAAGATGGTATAACTTCACATTTTCATATTCCGTAACTTGAATATATATCAAATTGGCAACAATCTGTACCTTGTGTACAAGCCTCCTTCAGGGTCATTAACACAGAATCAACTCCTTGCAGTAAGTAAACACTTCTTTTTCTTGGTTTTTATGTTAAAAACAAAAATTAATCTTGCAAGTCATTTCAAACCAGCAAAACAGGGTTGACAAAGCAAGCACTGTAGTCTGATATCTTTTATTAGGCCAACTTAGAGTTCAAAAATATGCAAGGCTCCTCGACCACACACAAGTTCATGTATGCAGAACTCCAGGCAGGACCCATAAAATGTATTAAACTACTTGCTTTGTCACTACATATAAAGAGAGAGTATATATATATATGTATAATGCATATGCATACACATTTAAAAGACTTAAGAATAAACTGTTCATTGATACAGGTTTAAAATAACTCTGAAGGACTTCTGTGGGTTGGCATGTATCTTGCTATACATCACTGGGCTTAATAAAGAAAATTCAGCAGCACACAAAACAAATCCTGCTTCTGATTTCTAATGAGGTCGAATTCCTGCAAAAAACTCTTAGTAACAGTGTTAGCAACCATAGGTTCTTCGATGCTAATAATAATAACAATGGGAATACACAGCAAAGATATAGCACTGTGTTTCACATCGAGTGTTTTGCAAGAAATGACACAGAGGGTTATTAACCTTGCAATAGCTATGAAACTTGGAGATGCTCTATGAAAGTAAAAGCCACTCTAAATGGATGTGTCTCTTCTGCATAAGAATTCAAGTGTTTGGAATGTTAATATGCATCCAGAAGAAGGTGTGTGCATAACCCGCTCACCTGTGCTTTTCCTCTCACAAGTATGTGAACAGATCACCACCCAGCTCTTCAGCAGCTCTCAGTCCACATAACAAGCCTTCCACCAAGGGAATAGAGGGGCTGGTTGTGGGAGCTACATACAAAGAACATATGAAACAATTACAGTGATGAAGGCAATCATTTTCTTTCTTCAAGCTCTGGCATCTGTGAAACTCTTTCTGAGTGTTTGACCAGGAGTGCAGTCACACCAGTAAATGCAAGATATTCATTGGAAAAAAAGACTGAAGAATCAGTGTCCTTCAAGCCTGTGTGCTACCAGCATGAAGGAGCTACTTCTTCATAGATGTCAGTATCAGTGATCATGTGGTGTGTCTACAGCCCTCAGCTACTGGAATTCTGCCAGTGCATGCTGTGGAGGTACCCTGTGCTCTAGTCACATATGCCTTGAGATGGGTTGGTGGATCTAATTTGATAGCATCACCTGTGGCTCTGATAAAGTCTACTAACTCATTTTGAATTAGTTTAAAAGTTGATGCTACGTCTTTTTAGATTTGATCCTGAACAGCTAAGGCTGTTCGAGACCAAAGAGTATCACAGATTTGCAGAGCTAAGGCACTTGTTCAAGAAGGATCAACATTCTGATCCTTCTACCGGTGAGGTAGGTCATGGGAAAAAATATTGGTAAGTGGATATACTGATTAATCAGAAATGTGAAACCACCTTTAGAATAAATTTAAGATGTGGCCTCAGTGTTACCCTATCCACCTGAAAATAATATGGAGGATTAGACATAAAAGCTAGAACTTTATTTATCCCTGAGCTGAGGTAATGGCTACTAAAAATGTGGATTTCATTGACAGATGATTTAGTGAACATGATGACAGACACTCAAACATTGCTCCATTAAAGATAAAAGCAACATGCTTAAATCTCATGAGGAGGGATTTTTTTCTTATTGGTAGAGAATGTATGTCAAGACCTTTAGAAACCTAGGAACCACATAATGAGAAAATAACAAAGAATCAGCACTCACAACTGTCTGGCTGAAGTTCCCACTAGATGGGCTTTGATAGATCATTTTTTCCTGACAACAAAGACCCCAGAAGGACTGGCTGGATTGTAGCTCCTCACAGCAATCTGTGATGAAAAATATTTCCTGTAGCCAAATGGAAAGCCAAGGAGAGTACATTCTTCCTAGAAATACAGGGAGTTTGCATTTCTAGAGTGAACCTAGTCCAGAGATATCATCTGAGAACATCAACACCAACGGGAGCAGAAGGAGGAGGTGTAGTATCAGGTAAAAATACTGAGACACTACATTTCATGAAGATAACCATTTTTTCAGTGACTGGGAAGATACTGAAGATCTAAAATCTAAAATCAATTATGCTTTTTCTTCTGAGAGTTCAACCACCACTGCCTGTTACAGTGCCAGCTGCAATGCACTGGCTCAGTCAGCCTCAGTATTTTGCACCCTTTACTATTTTTGTATCAGTAAATGTGACTGAAAGTCTAGCTAAGAGCTGTCCTCTGTAACCACCAGCTGCTGCAATAGCACTGGTCTTCTGGAAACAGTGGTCTGGTGGTCTTTGGTGTAGCTTACAACAGCGCGTAGCCTCAGCCCTCTCATTAACAGGACGCTAGCGGAGAGAAACAGACATTTCTAATGTGGTTCTTCTCATCACAAAGGAAATGTCAAAAACCTGCAGATGAATAATTCCCCAGAATCACCTACTCCTCTCCATTAACCATAATCATTACCTAAGAAGACATGCTTAGATACAAACATCCATACTGCCAACAACTACATGTAGATTAGAAGAATCCCACCCTAGACATCTATATTTCAGGAGGAAAACACTGGTGCCTTATGGCACAAATGTACCTAGGAGGTCATAGAATCATCCCAGCCTTCCACACTACAAAGACCTAACACACTTTTGACTCCCAAGTCTTCCCTGGGCATTCACAATGGATGACAAACCGCACATTTTGAAGGAATCTGTCCTTTTTCTCAAGAGCAGAACATAGATTATGGCCACCATGTCACAGTTCTTTTATATTTGGCTTAAAGTCTGGGTATTTCATAAAGCTGACTATTAAAAGAAATTGCACATAAATTAACTACTGGGGTTTTTATTTGTCAACAAATGCACAGAAATACTTACTGTAACAAAATATATAGCAACAATGAAGTAAAGTAGTAACAAACTATCCCTAATTAATATATTCAAGCAGACATTAGGGCTTATCTTCTTCTTTGCTGAGGAACCAAATGTAGAAATTTGCACAGTTTGGTTCATCCTTGGATGGAGTCCTGTGCAGAGAAAGTATATGTTCTGTGATTTAACAGACTCATAGAAAAAAAAGCTTTTTATCATGCTTTGTAACAAGATTCCTCCATAATATTTTCATAATTAAAAACTAGGAGTAGGCAGGTGAGAGGTAGAACTGTTCCATATGAACAAAGAGAGGAGAAAGGAAGGCGTAATTGGGGCTCCTACTTCTAGTTCCTACACCACAAGCTATAAAATTGCTGTAATGGCTTTCTGAGAGAGCATCATGATGTTATTTTCATATTGTTTTCCAAGCAAGAACAGGCCTACAGACCTCTTCTGACATGTTTACACTGAATTCACAGTAACTAATGATGAAGGGTACAATGAATGACCTGTTGAACTGACCAAATGCCTCCATAAGAGTGAGGCCTCTAAGCTCCACTGATTGTACTGACTGGTTTGACTACAAAGGGCATTTAGACACCCAAATCACATGTGGACACCTATATTTACCTCAAAGGTAAGAATGTAAAATCTCTCCCAGGACTTAAAACTCTCACTGACAGACAGATGAATATTCCAGACTAGCATAGTAATAAACTAAATGATCTTAGCAAAATAGAGAAATAGTCCAAAACCAACAGGAGGCAATTCTACTGAGACAAGAATGAAGTTCAGCACTTAGACAGCACATGAAGGATGGGGGGTGATAGGCTAAGGAGCAGTTATCAGAAAAACATGCTAGGATTAAAGCTGAATAAACTGACCCCCCTTAAATAGAGCTATGATGTTTCCTTTTTTCCCAGTCATAAGAGAGCTTTGATGGATTGCCATGATTTTTCAAATATGGCAGAGTGGCTTGGCAAACATGTCAGCCAATATACGTGAAGGTTCCTCAGGTGTAGATGCCCCATCCCTGCAGGTGTTCAAGGCCAGGTTGGATGGGGCTATGGGCAGCTTTGTCTAGTGGGAGATGTCCCCGCCCATGGCAGAGGGGCTGGAACTGAATGATCTTTAAGGTCTCTTCCAACCCAAACCTGATTCTACGATCTTAATCATCCTATGATTCTATGATTCCACAATCTTCACTTACAGTGAAAGGAGCTTCATCCCCTGAGTCCCTGCCTGAAAGTTCAGAGGCTTTAGAAATTGAGAAAGAGAGATTACTTTTGAAAACTGAAGAAAAATATTGTTAAGTACCTCAGCCATCTCCATGTCAGTTGTCACTAGTTCTCCTGTCTTATTTTTTGGAGGAGCGGGGGGGGGGGTACCATTTGCAAATTTTAAAAAGTGCATAATAACATCATTGTTGAATCTGTAAATACAAACTGAGTAATTTCTTCATTTTAATGTATAAAAACAGTCTTGTATTTACAGCCATGCTAACTACTTAGTATAGTAAATAAATGCATATTAGGTAGCAAAGAGTAATAGAAAACTGCATGCAATTTCATGTGGTATTTTTGTATCTTTTTAAGTAGTCTGTGAATTCCCTGAAATAATGATACCAAAGAAAACTTGTAAGAATGAAAGTGGTATCATCTCTGTCATATGTGAAGATGACTTTCATTTTCTTCAGTGACTTCCCCACAGAATAATGTCAACACAGACACAGAAGTATGATCTCATGCTTTGATATTTTCAAAACAGATGGTTTTGGGGCTCATGATGAAAACTGCATCTTTATAAATCTTCTAACGCAGTTCAGAAATTATGCCAATCATTTGCTCTGAATTGAGGCAATTTTCGGTACTGTATTTCAATGACCTTGTGCCCAGGGTCAAAAAAATGCTTTGTAATTTGTTCTAGATGGCCCAAGCATACACCCACTACTTCCATGGGGTCCTACAGAGCCTTCCAGCACAGCAATTTTCAGGAGGAGGAGAAATATAAACAAGGCAATTAACATTTTAAAGCCAAGTGTTCTTTTACATCTGTGTGGGCTTCACCTGCCTATGCGTCTTCCTTTCTGCAATGAATTGTCTTGTTACTGTTATCTGTTTCTCAGAAGTTTTTTCCAAGTTTTAGAATTCAATTAAATTTCCCAATTCAGTTCCAAGACAGACAGTCTTATCTGCATCATAGAACTCTGGGGTGAAATCTACTGCCCAGGGAGTGTCTCGTGTTCTTTGTATTGCTGTAGTTGGATACCTACAATGTCTCTTCTCAGTGACTCAGGAAAATTCCCTTGAAAACTGTTCAGCGCAGAAAAAAAGAGTCACACATGCCACCAGACTTGAATATACATGACCTTACAGATTAACAAGGTCATCAGATCTATCATATTACAAAAAAATCCCCATGCTGTTTTTGGCTTCTGTAACTTCTCAAGCAGTAACATAGAAGCCAGTGGCTCCAGGTAAGGCACTGTCTTCTGGAATTCAGTCTGTGACATTTGCCATCTAGATCCACAGATATTGTAGCACAGACAGTTGACTTCTGTTATCAGGTCAAAGAAATGTCTACACAAGGCGCTTCAAGAAAACTAATCTGAATCAAGTGAATTAAACTATATTGGATTTGAACTTTGAACAAGTATCTTCACAGAGGCTTAATACTACATAATAAATCTGCATTAGAAATCTATTGAGATTAACTCCCATGCCTCACAGATAGGAGTTTTTGATGCCAACAACTCTGACAGTGGCAGTTTCTTAATAGGAACTCCCTAATGTGAGCCATGAAACCTTCCTTCTTCTTACAACTGTTTCAGGGCTAGGAAATGCTCTATCTAAACTTGCAGTCCTTAGCTAATCCACAAAAGCAATGATGACAGTCATTAGAGAAGTGATATATCCAGCAGATAAAAACCTCGTGATTATATATGGGGTTGTAATGGAAAGGCATTTGGATACTTGTACCTTTTAGTAGTGCCCTGCAGGTATCAAGCTTTCCTAAAACTCAAATCAACAAGGCATTCCCAGTGTGGAGATTTTGCATCTATTTTCATAACAGTTAATAAAGACCAGAGGTTTTTCATTATGCATCTGATATAAAAAGCAAAAAATATGCATAACTTAATATTAGATATCTACCTCTGACCTGTCAGACCATGCTTTACACAAATGGTCTTTCTGGGTGCAGCTCTTCTCTAAAATAGATTAGACACCTTCTATATTCTAAGCATCTAATTCTAGCTTCTGAATATGAAGAAGTGTGATGTGACATGGTGTACACTGTACACATCTAAAGATAAATTAACTGAATACGTGTCAAGTTTTCAGTCAGCTTATCATTTGTTTCACCTTGGCATGCCCTACTAATGATCAAGCTCATGACAGCAGGTTTCAAATCTCTGGCTGCATGTTTTATTTTCCTGGTCCCTGTAAAGGACACCTTCTGTGCATTTTATTACATGTCTGAACAGAAGTTGTATTTTAGTGGTTTCTTTTTCTCCAGAGATCCAACTGTTTTCTTTTTTCTTTTGCTACAAACAACACCTGAGTGTCACTCGGCTTGAACATTTGTGCCTCACACCACCATACTCACTTGCAAAAAAGATGGATAGAAAAAGTCTCTAGAGCAGTGTCTCTAGCAGCCCCACTGCCCAGACTGTGGCACCACATTAATGCTGCCAGATGTACTTCAGTTTGTGAGCCCAGCTTGTCCGGTTGACTTGATTTCATTCAGGGTGGTGCCACCCCTCACATGCCGTGCCTTCACCTAAGGCCACTGCTTGGGAACTGCTGCTCTAGGCCTCATAAAGGCTTGAGTTATATGTATATAGTCTTTTCTGGATAAGACTAGGTGGTGACACACTAATCTAGTTTCCTTCTGCAACACGGTAACAGATGGGAGAAGCAGGAGGTGTCATATCTTGACTGCTTTTGATACTGACATGTATTATTCTTCTACCAAAGACAGAGAAATGCAGTTTAGAGAAAACTAGAATGGGATGAGTACAAACTGTCTGGGAAGTCATTCACTAGAAGCATTTATCAATGGTTAGTTAGTGAAATGGAAGGATGTATAGACTGAGATTCCCCAGGAATCTGTTAAATTTAGGGCTTCTCAGTATTTCCATTAACAACCTGAATAAGGGGAGATAAAATAAACTTATTTGTTATTTCAGATGATCCCATGCTAACAGAGGCTGCCAGCTCACTGGAAGATAAGACTGAAATTCAGATTAACTTGATAAATAGGACAAATAACAGTTTTAAAAATAGGTGGCAAATCAATAATACAAAATTCTCTACTTTCACACTGCACAAATACAGATGAGGCAAGAATTGCTAGGACAGTAGCCAGGTACAAAGGTTCTAGGGGAGCACAGCGAGAATACATTATATCATCATCTGCACCGCTGCAATAAAAACAAGAAAAAATAAATAAAAAGCAAACCCCATAGTGGGATACAAAAGAGTAAGACAGCCTTTAGGAGATTTGAGATGTCTGCCTCCTCAGCAGTGGCAAGGTCTTCTTAGCTTGAATGCTGCATCTAGTTTGAGACATGGTAAAAGAGAAATCTGACCAAGTTCAGGAAAAAAAAGACATAAGAATTGTCAGAGGTAAAAAAAAAATAAATGAACCCTATGAAGAAAAAGCAAAGGAACTGCATGGCTTAGCCTACAGGTTACAGCAGAAAACATGCCAAGGAAAGACTTCCAACATGAAGGATAGTTAAACATTGGCATAGACTGCACAGGAAAAGTCAAATATGCATCCCTGGATGTCTTAAGGAACAGTCTAGACAAACAGAAAAGACAGAAGGACAGTGAGTGATCATGGCACAGGAAGAGGTTCAATGATCTCTGAGGTCCCTTCTCGCACTATTTTCTAGGATACAGTCATTCTGCATCTTCTAAACCTTTAGTTGTGAGTAGTTGTGTTTCAAGTAATTGTATAAAGAGCAGCATTTCTCATTCAGCATCCTTGGAGTTGAATGAAACTGAGCTTTTTACTTGTTATAAATTCTGCAAGTCCACTAGTTCTCAGAGTTCACTGCACTAAAGCTAAGGCAGTTAGACAGCCTGCTTTTATAATGCTGTCATTGAATAAATTTGCAAAGCTGCTACCTAGAGTCTACATTATTGCTCAGCACCACTTTGTTAATTTGGAATCCAGATCTGGTGACTGATTTAGGAAAACAGTTCAGCTAATCCCTAGTGAATAGAAATCCTCAGTCTAAGATTGTATGGCTCACCAGATTCCCACATGTGCAAATGCAGCAGCTGCCTTGCAAATGGAAGTTAAAATATCAAGTCCGAACTTAAGGGGGTTTTCACATGACATAATTCTTTTCCTTCCTCAGAGAAGGAAGGAGTAGAGACAATCACAAACCTTTTCCTTCCTCCTCCAAAAGGAAGGAGTAGAGACAATCATAAACCTTTTGCAGAAAGGTGGCAAGTGCACATATGTATTATAGAAAGCTCTTTAAGGGCAGCAGTTCAGGCAGTAGGGTGTTCAGAGCTGCTGTTAAAACCATTCTGCAATCAACCTTGTCTCATTTGTTCAATCAGCCACTGAAATTAGCATGCATAGCCATGTGATATCAATAACCTATATATTTTCAACTATTCCCACATAATTGCCTACTGCATGATAAAGCACATTCGGGCAGACTACTATGAATTACAATTCCTCACTAAAAGTTCCTGGAAAAGCATTTGTCATCATGGGAAAAGCCCCTGTGCAATTTGCTTCTGGCCTGCCAGGTAGCCCTTGACTGACCCACAATCTGCTGAGCTTTGGGAGACCACATAAGGCCCATTTCTTCACTCAAACTTGGCATTAGGTGGTCAAGTAAATTATTTTCCTGAGAAAGGCTAATTGGTCAGATGTATGTTAAATACTTTACCTGCTCCTGCAGTAGCCACCCAAATTCAGAAATAAATGAAAATAATTATTTTTAAAATTACAATGATGAAAACTCAGTTCTTCCTCAAAATTATCATAAACAGGTGAAAGCTCCTCTCAGGTATGTCCTTCTGAGAGGCACTGCACTAGTGAATGGGTTTAGTGCAGCTGAAACTAGAGTAGTTTATACTGAAGACAAGAACAAAACTTCCACCTAGCCAGACACATGAGAATATCTCTCAGCTACAATTCTTTCTATTGACATATTTACAATGTGAGTTTTGAGAGCATGGTGTAAGTTGCCCAGTTATACATCGATTTATGTATGAACCTGGATATCTCAGGTGCCTCTTCTCATTTTTGCTGTGCCCTCCCACTCCATTTTCTTTCACTTCCCCTCTCTCATATCTTCTTCCACTGTTTCCAAGATTTCTTCTTTTTCATTTTAAATGAAGTCGTATGGGACTAACCTAGGAGGCTTTTCAACAGGCTGATGTTCCTCTCCTGTTCTCAGGAGTTAAGCATTACTTCTGCAATACTCTCACCTCCCACCAATTACAATATTAGTTAGAGCTTGGTACTCTAACAGGGCGGTGCAGGGTACTAGACCAGAAGAGCTAAAACCCCTTCACAAGAAGCACGGTATTCTTGTCTAGAATTCCTTCCTAGTAAATGCATATTTACAGGTACAATAAGAGGGTTTGATATCATGTCTAAGAAAAAAATGAGGCTCAAAACCTAAAGCTACTCAGATACTTACCTCCTACTACCCAACAAGAAACATTTAAACAGGAGTCAGAGGTCCAAGCATCCCAGGTGACATTTCAGGATCCAGGCCTATGGTGACATTTGAGCTACTGAAGCACCAAATAATTCAAGATGCTTTCAGATGGATGAGACCCCTATGTGGGAAAGTTTGCCAAAGTTACTGAACTAAATATACTTCTAGGCAGAGAACTGGGTGTTGCTGGTCTGTTTCCCAAAACCTGTATCACAGATAGCTGATGTGTACTAGAAACGACTGCATGTAGCATAACAGAAAGCAAGGGCCTATACAAAGATTTTGATTGTGTTAACTTAGTTATAGTTTCTGTACATCACACGTGGCTGAGCCACTCGAGCTGTGAGAAAAAGGCAAGCTATAGTTATGAAATAAAGTAATGATTTTCTGGTGAGCAAATACTTTCTGAATATCATTTTACACTGATGTGCTTTTAATAACTAAAAAAGACTTCCTTTTCATAAAAAAATATATGAATGATTGAACGGTTGGACTCGATGATCCTGTGGGTCTCTTCCAACCTGGTGATTCTATGATTCTATGATATAATTTTTATCTTATCTGTCTTGCTTATATCCTTAGGCCATTGTGGCTACAACATGATTATCACATCTTACAAACATGTTACAACTCTCGAAGGTAATTTAAGTCAGTATACAGAATTGCTATAATGAGTTACACAATTTCTGGACTTCCCAGAAATTATCTTACCCAAATAAGCCAGTAGGCAACATACAAACAAGAACAGGGTTTAACAGTTAATTTTAAAAAAAGATCAACAAACAAACAAACAAAAACATTGAAGTTAAGAAATGCTAATCCAGCTGACACTCTTCTTCAGATGTTTTCCACAACATCCTTTTGTTTCTTTGTGGGGAAGAATGACCAGTCATTCTCAGGCCGTTCTATGATTCTGTGATAACTGGTACGGTATCTATAAGCCAGATACGGCTCTATCCAGACTTCAGGGACCTAGCCTCTAAGGTAGGACACAAAATCCCAAATTGAGTGCTGTAGTTTTCTATGAAATAATCGAGAAAATCTGGACTCTCAGAAGAGCGACAAATACATAGCTGTGCACTGTCACACAGAGTTACGTGATACAACAGGCCAGGTGTGTGAAGCTTCTGAAATCTCATTTATGTCTATATTTTGCATAGTTTGAAGCAACAACACAAAACCTGTTTAAATTCTAGGGTGAAACCTAACAA